>LQNS02278143.1:43958338-43978640 GCA_001587735.2 Parhyale hawaiensis | reverse complement strand
AAATCTGGTGAGCCGGATTGGCACTAGCACTGGAGCCCAAGAGAAGAAATCGCCACCGCACAAGTCCCAACTACCGCTATGAATCGGTCAAGTACTACTGGACTTCACTGAAATGACGCAACAATCAGTGTACCTGTAAATTTTCCACTTTTACTGAATAGAGCAAGTGAGTGCACCGCCGCTGTACGATGGAGCGTACGTTATGAGGGGCAGCAGAGAACCATAAGGTCAGGACTCGTACAGAACTACACGGCGCTGTCAGGAGAGCGTCGGCGCGCTCATGTAATGGAATAAGCGATGTCCCATCACAGGAGGACATCAGATGGAATCGCTGGTGCGCTGTTTAGAGCCACTAATGCAAGTCCAAATGTCACGGCCTGGTTGGTCGTCATGACCTTATTTCAAAGAGCAGCGGTCCTCTGCAGCCAGAGGGTGGTAAAAAGGTAGGTTTTGAGCCTGTGCTCATTGACATGAGAGGAGTTCATTTCGGAGCACTTGTTTTAGTGTACGATAGGTTTCAGCCTCCCTCTTCTTGACAGTAGGGGCCCAAGTAATGCAAGAAGTTACGTGGGGCGCACAGGTCATGCAATTTGATGAACCCAGGGAAACAGGAAGAACAAATATACAGGCCTGAACTACACCACACCTCGTCACGAGCTCAATGATATGGACTAATATGCGTATTAATTTAAACCTACCTAGCCACTTGACTGATTTTTCTAAATACCAAAACAAGGGCCAATGGTATGAGAGAGAAACGTGAAACTCGTGCACAGGGGTGTTCTCACTCTGGCTTCATAAGCATGGGTACATCACATCAAGAAAAAGAAAAGAAGGAAACAAATCATTAGGAGTGTTAAATAGAGGGAACAAAGCGGAAACAAGAAAAAGACGTGCCGATCGGTAAGAAAAAACTTAAAAACCATTACGAAACAGAATACCTAGTAGCAGTAATGACATCACAACCATAGGAGCGAGCAACATTTAACACGCAAGGGAAACGGAGCACATCACCTGCGTGTTGCACCGGAGTATCTGCAGCATCACCACATAACGTCACCTGTCTATCACAGCACCGACACAATCAAGCTTGGCTCTCGCTGCCTTCCCTTCAGTACACAAACATGCGCGAGGAAAATGTCAAACAGAGGCGGAGATTGCGCTACTGACACCCATTGCTCTCACACAGAAAAAAAAAACATAAAAATGAAGGAAAAAAGTAGCAGAAGGCGCGGGAGTGACAGGCTTCATCCCTCCACCATATGGTTGCCAAGACGTACGTAGGGCGGTACATCGCGCGGTGCATGTGTGCCTGTATAGCAACAGTACATAGACGTTTGCTATTGCCAACTCTCCATTAAGGTAATAGGCTGAAAATCTGAAAATCGAGTATAGAGGAAGACATAGTAAGCTGATCGGGTATAAGGCACAAGACACCGCACTCGGAATACATTGAAAAGGTAGAGATAGTGCAATGGAACTGCAGATCAAGAGAACGAGAAGCTCGCATTACAATAATAAGGCAGGGGCTGTGCCGCAAAAAAAAATAAAATAAAATAAAAAATACGCACCCGAGTTGGCATTCATTGACGTAAAAAACCATGAACGTTACGCATTTTTAATACCAATCTATTCCCAAACTTTTTTTTAAATCCACAGCGAAATTTAGATTATCGCTAAATGTTTGATTACGTCAAGCTTTTTGAGAATGGTAACCAAATTGTGTTCGTTAAGTTATCTCAATTTCCTAACATTATTAATTTCCTCGCCTAAGATGCAGTACACGTACACGCAGGCGGTTCACAGAGGACGACGACCGCCAGCTCTGATGATCATGAATAATTCTATATAATTTATCATTTCAGAGCTGCCCAATAAGATTTTTTCTTTCTCGCAACAACAACACCGCCTACAACTTGCTGGACGAAGGACAACGGTCAGCTTAGGACTACAATTCAGCATAATAATAGTGTAGAGCGCATGAGGAGGCAAAGGAAGCAGTAGATGACGGACGGCGCTGGAGTCCTGCGCCTGGCACTGCATACGAGAGGTAAGAGCATCTCCGTTAGCGTCGCACATTCGGCAGTCACGACCGGCCTAACTTTTGCCGCCTCACTTTTGCAAACGTGACTGGCGAGGGGAGGCAACGAAGCAAAAAGGGGTGACACGAGGGGCAGGAGCTGCCAGGAATTGGGGCAGGCAGATCACACGCGGCACGGGAATGATGCCGGCATAGCATATGTAGAGAGACGAGCGGCAGCATCAAATGAGCTGCTTGAAGCGGCGTTGGACGACTGAAAATCATGAACGGGTCTCAACATGCGCTGGATTATATGCCAAGCCTACCACGTGAAAGAAGACTCTAGCATTGCGCTGAGAACAAGTCCCCTGCGTATAAAAGGTATATAACTAAAAACAGCTATTATTATTTATTATTATTAAATCACACCAGACTGGCGACGAAGGAACGGAGAAACTCCATGAGGTTAACAAACCCCCACGCAACCAGCCCAGCGGGTGGAGAAAACAAAAGAATGAAAAAAAGAAGATCCGAAATCACAGAATAGCTCTGTGTACAGATCGTTTAAAGCCGCCAATACCAGGACCAGCAAAGACAGAGCCATCAAGACCATTCCAAACATAGCTGAATGGACAAGAGCTATTAATTTAAAAAAATAAAATTAAAAGTGTGCCAGCAGAGATAGAAGGAAGCAACATACCTAAATAGGGCTTTGGCAACTTCGACAGTACTTCTATGTACGATAACTTTACTAACCTATGGCTTAAACTATACCCCTCTTCAGCACACACTAGCTGCACTTCACAGTATAATAGCAAAAAGAGCAAAATTGGATCCCTGAGGGAGAAACCTTTAATTTCACGCTCGTTATAAATAATTTAATAATTAAATAAATATCGCGATATCCTTATTTACAGTAATTTTGAAGATTTTCTTTGTATCGTTCATTCCAAACATATATGACATCCAATTATAATGCTTTAGCAAGGCGCTAATACCAATTAGAGATATAATCAAGTACGAGGTTTTTTTTAAGTAACTGAACTATGAAGCAATTGCTCACCAATGATACAATATATACAGCGTCAGAACGATTCTGTATCGAAAAAGGTCAAATAAAAATCAAGAATGAAGAGATTAAAATATCTTAAGTTCAGTTGACCCGAGGCACCTTCTGTGCCTATTGCTAAATGCTACACCAATAACGCTGCTCCCATCAAAAGCAATAAATTTAGGCTGTAAAGCGCGCAACTACGAGTGTCAGGCTTAAAATTTTGTTTATCGCAAAAATATACTGGAGAAGTTAAGAAAACTGCGACAGAGTTAACTGCACGTCGTAAGTATAAATAAGAGCAAGTGGAATCACAGCAACCATATATAGAGCCGCAAACAAAGTAAAATTAAAAGACTTGCATTGATGGCGGGTAAATAGCAAACAACCGCCAGGGAAGTTGACGAAATAGCGGGTATGCAGACGGCCCCCCCCTTCAGTGAGGGAGCAGCAGCAGTGTGGGGCGACCACGACAGCGCGTCACGACATTCGTCTCCGTGACTGTCACAGTCGCGACACGGCGATAAACGCTTCCCATGTGCCGGGGACGTGTGTGGTGGGGGGGGGGCGAGGCCCACAAGACACGAGGCCTCTTCACGGGGCGGGATTAATGCTCGAACGTCACTACTGACCTCCCCCCTCTTAACCCATTAACTGCGGCTTGTGTAGCTTTCATGCTGTTTCGGGAGCGAATATTTCAGTTATCCGCAGTTAACGGGTTAACGATACGCCACCCGTCAACAGCCCGTTAATATTTGTCTTCATCTTTACAAGGAACGGAGCCAGTCAAAAGGGTTTCAGGGAGCGAGGCTGACAAACGCGGCATATTTAAGAAACAAACTTAACGCGAACGGCTCAAGCCGCTACGAAAAACATTTAATCACGAAGTTATCATAAAAAATAAAAGCCCAGCAAAATCTGCGTAAGCGGCAATGGCAGAGAAATACAACACATCTCTATTTTCATTGCTCTGGAGTTATTACAAAGAAGACGTTTGCAAACCGTCTGCTGTGCAGACAATACTTGGCGCTAACAGCTCGATAGCAGTGCGGTCTGCAGGGCGTGACGGCAGCTACTGCGAAAAAACTGCGTTGCGGTGCAACTTTGAAGTGCAGCAATAGCGCGTGGCAGCTCGATGGGAGCCAAGCCTGTACGTGTGTGTATGTGTGCAGAGCTTTACAGCAGCGAGAGAGAAGTGGGCATTCGGCAGCAATAAAACACATTTGGCGGCCACAACAGTCGGCACCGAAGTCGTGCCACTAGCGCGTCTTTTCGTTTGTGTGCGTAAAAAGCAGCGGAATAGATCAGGCAGCGAGACAAGACATGGCTTCTCTCTCAGACATGCTCGAGAGCCGTGCGAGGTGATGGCACAACACGAGACCAATCGAGCACTATCATNCGGCACCGAAGTCGCGCCACTAGCGCGTCTTTTCGTTTGTGTGCGTAAAAAGCAGCGGAATAGATCAGGCAGCGAGACAAGACATGGCTTCTCTCTCAGACATGCTCGAGAGCCGTGCGAGGTGATGGCACAACACGAGCCCAATCGAGCACTATCATACGACTCATGTGTACGAGTTCATTTCAAATGTACGAGACACGCGTGAGAGACGCGATTGCTGTGAGGGCGGCCCTCTGAGCACATCTGGTGAGCACATGCGCTCGTCACAGATATATCTGCCGAGGGCAGGAGTACGTAAGGCTGTGAGAGCGAGCACCTGAGGGCCCCCAACTCAAGGTGTTCCTCAGCTAAGCTTTGATGAATGCTAACCTAACAAAGCTAATGATGCACAAGCAGTAATTATGTACGGTAATGTTGGAAGCTCCTCTATTAAAAGATTGCTGGTCCGTATCTCAAAGAAGCGTATAAAATTTAAATCACGCATATCTCCCTAATCAACATAGTATGAAACTTAATGTATGATTAACAAAATACGCAGATCGTAACAAGTCAGTAGCTACGGTAACAACTGATGTTTGAAAACTTTATATTCGTTGAATATTTTAAAGGCAAAGGAGGATACAAGTTTGCTTAGTAACAGCGAAGACACAACATGTTCTCGTAAAGTCGAATTGAAAGTTTACGTAGCGCAAGATGAAAATACAACATTGCGTGCACCCTGATCGAGTTATGAGTTGATGCTAAACGTATCACTGCACGGCACGACAGACGCTTTATGAGAATTAGGAAAGAATGCATCACGTACTCGAAAACGTTGAAACGCACAGCGAATAACTGGGGGGGGGCAGAGCTGCGCTGTATCTAGATACTTTTGTCTCTAAATGCAGTATCTTGGTACTTTTCAAATGTGGGACATAAATGCAGTATGTAGATACTTTTATTGTGAGCTGAATTAAATGTTTCAACAGAAACATACTTGTGTCATTTATTTGTTGTATGGAATTAGCCTTCACTGAAATGTATGGATTAAAATATAATTTGTTTTTAAATGTTCTTGCAACAAGAGCCAAAAATATGTCTGTAGAGTCAGACTATTACAATTTTTTTTAAAATTTTATTAACATTCCCCATTACCTATCTTATGATAGGGCAAACGTGACCAATTAAACAATTACGTAGCCTCTTTGGAAGAGGTAAATGTGTAAAGGTCATTAATATAAAACAGTAATTTGAAGAACTTGAATCATATCCACATAAATTTCTTGATCTGAAATCTACACCACATGGAGTTTTAAAACTAATGAATGCAATTGTTAATAGAAAAGATTCTAGTATAGTATAGATACATTGAAGTATCTAGTATCTAGATACATTTGAAAAACTGTATCTAGGATCTGTATATAGATGCATTTTAAGGGCGTATCTATATGAATTTTTGAGTATCTATGTCCAGCTCTGTGGGTGGGAACAGCAAGTTCGAAAGAAAAAGGAAGAACAAAACTAACAGTGACCAGAAGTGGACATAATGCAGGAAATCAAGTGGGCACGGAAGGAAAGATGTACGTACGCGATGGAATAGAAAAAGGGGCGCTAGACCCCACAACAAAGGCTGGACGTGGCAGCAGCAGCAGACCGGTGTCCCGCAGCTCCCCTACACAACAGCGTCAGCTCCCCTCGCTCCAAGAGACGAGTGGGAGACACACGCCTATAAATTTCAAGAGGAGCTCGCACGCCCAACACGCACCATATGGCAAAAACTACTCCCACAGAAGTACATGTCATGACAAAGATTTAATGAGACCATCCGTCCCCCGTGCTCCTTACAATGGTTAAACGCACACGCACGGACTCCTAAGTAAAGCGAACCTCTTCTTTGCCTGAATATTTTCGCGAGGGCTTGATTCTGCGCAGAGAAATCTGATTCGAGAAAGTTATAATTCTTCGAAATACAGTTGGTTGAAAGGTAATACGTTAAGGAAGGGACATGTTTAAAAACAACAGGAACTCGAGGCAAGCACGATGTACCCTTGTACTAGAGAACAGCAAGACAAGAAATACTAGGAAGAATAGAGGAAACTATCAGAAGTAGGAGTATCGAAATGGAAGAAAGCAGAGACGGTATGAATGAGAAATGTTCTCGATGGCGTACCTAAGGCTAAGGTAACCTGTGGCGTTCCTCTGGGAGCGCCGATTCTCATCGGATGGGCAAACTTAATCAATTAAACCCTATGACCAATCTTGTGCCCCAGCGAGGGGGCAAAGTTGACGCAATTTATTCCCAATGCATAAACACAACTACCGAAACTTGAAATTTTAAATGACAAATTTGCTAAATCGACCGTGTTTTAAGGGTAATAAGTAATACTGTGAATTTTTAAAACACATATTGCGACATGAACATCCAGTCATGAGCAAAAAGAATTGACCTATATGCAGTGAGCTCATCCTGTGAAACTAATTTTCAAAAATGAACTTCTAATGGTGCTAGCTCGCAACGGCTTCGTAAGTGTTCCTACAGAAAAATTATAAATATCAGGGACAAAGAGCTTAGGGTGGGTACAACATCACAAGCTCTAATATACAGGCTCAAACCTTTTTCCTCGCACATGGTAATACGAAGAATCAGGGGATTGAGAGATAATTCGCAGTTGAAACATTCAACCGTCAAAATAGGATAAGCGTGGGTCTCATGTAAAGAACAATTATTTGATTACCTAGCAAAGATTGTTAAGAATAACACGGTATATATATATATATATATTAAAAAACCAAAAGCCAAGCTGCAGAAAAGACGAGTCACTGTGTAGTCGTGGATTTCCTCATTGCCGGATGCGAGGGCAGCCACGAAATCTCATTGGCAGCCTCATCCACTTGCGGTCAGTGTTCACTTAATTGAGGATCAGGCGCGAGTGCGATGTGGGGATTGCGTTAATGGAGCGATGGGGCGACCGACTGCTTGTTATGGAGCGGGGAGTATGGCTACATTATGTGAGGGTACGACAAGGTACATGGGAGGTCACAGGGACCAAAGCCTGTATACACGGGGGTAATGTCCATACGTCGACTAGCATCTCTTTGTCACGTGACTTAACAATTGGAAACAGGCTTGACAGGACAGCCCTAGTAGTCCTCATATGGCAGCCAGATACAAGTGGGATAAACATTAGTGAAAAAATGGCACAAAGAAATAGTACAATAACTATAATTTGGAGAAGTTCTCTCAGATGGTCAAGCAGGCTTTACTCCAAAAATTATACAGGTTACATAAAGCTTGTAGAGGCCGAGTTACGGTACTGATAAAACTGTGATAGTATCTCAAAAGAAATCCAGGCGGTGAGCTGAACAATGCATGGGTAACTAATACTGACAAAGATGGTGCATAAATCTAAACAATTGCGTGCACTTGCGAAAATCTAAGTCAGAGCGAAAGTTAGCACGTAGAAAATTTCACTTCATACGCCCGTGGACTTTACAGATGCATCGTTTTATTGATTGTCGACTACCTATGTACAGGTACATCATTTAGCCAACAATAAATTGCAAGGCGACTATGTGTCGATCTAAGCTATCGTTATATACATATCTTGTCCACAAAGTAGTTTCCAACGCTAGAAACTAGCGAGTCGGTGCCATTCATTGAGAAGAAATAATTGTTGGAATTATTAGCATGAGGTTTCTGGCAATTGACTGATTTTGGACAGCATGAACAGCAGCAGCAGAAGCAGCAGGGGCTGCAGCAGTGGACTTCTAAATAACGACTGCTAATAAAATGACCACCATACGGCACACTCGCTCGTAAGCACAGAACATGTCGTTAACACGTCCTCAGCCTCGGCACCAACTTATGCTATCAAATTAGGCGTTACGGTTTTTACAGTTGCCAGGGGAGGCCATAAAACGGCAAATTTTTATGACATCATACAAGGGAAGCCCTGACCGCAGGCCGCTGTACGCTAATAGCACAAGAGCAGCAAGTCAGCTGTAATTATATTATCGATAGGCTGTATTAGGCTGTGCTGAGGCGGATGACAGCGGCACAGTAAAGAACCGCTCATTTTTAATGATCTTTTCGATGAAAAAAGGATGAGCGGAGCTCGCATGAGGGGGAGATCAGATCTGCTCTTCAATTTTTTCCATTAAAAAAGCTACATCATTGAAAAAAGTGAATTTTAATTCCGTGCTCAGTGAAAGCCGCCTATGGCAAAATGCTGTAATAACAGAGGTAACTTTACTAGAGATTACTAGACCTTATCAATGTACTGAGAAACTTAAAACGCCGTTACAGTGATTAGGATATTGAAAAACAACAAGTTGCTTGAAATGAAAAAAACTTAAGAAACGTGAGGTATAGAAGGTGAAAAACTTGCCTCATGCAGCTCTACAGCATCAACATGCGGAGATCTCCGAAAGAGACGCCACACTCGAGGCAAACAGCCGAAAACTTTGAATAATTAAGTAAAGGTAACACATTTTGCACAGCGACGCATTTTAACAAATAAATAACCAAGGATTATTTCATTATACAAGTCTCAGTGAATGAATTGTCACTACGGTATGTCTTGTTAATTGTTTAAGCCTGCCTAGACACAACTATTGTGTTTCAAGAGAGGAAAGGGAAGGGACAGATACAGTAGTTAGTAGCTATATCGAAAGCAACTTTGAACCCATGCAAGAGGGTGGATCAACGCGCATGGGAACAGAAAATCAGGAAAGAAAAGGAAGAACAAGGTAACGCATAATCAGTATGAAAACGGAAGGAAATAAAGTGGGCACGAAAGACAGGCGTCTCGAAGGCCTGGCTAAGGCAAAGGTAACCTATAAAATCCCCCTGGGGTCGCTGCTACCTGTAACGTAGGCTGGGCGAATCTAACTAACCTAGCCTATGGCCCATCCTATGCCCCCTGAGGGGGCGTCACTTTGTCTTTGCTAAAAAAAATAAATTTGCAAGACGTAAATGCAACGCGTATGGCAAAATAATTTCGTTGATGGCGAGCAGCTGGCCTGCTACGTCCGTTTTTGCTCAGAGATAATTAATTTCTAATTAAAGTGAGTGAACATACAGAAACTTTTTCGAAATATTTCATTTCAACGAACAGAAGAATCTATAGATTATGTCCATCTATTGATTATAATCGGAGGCACAACATCACAGAGGAAAAACATGCCGTACAACCCCACGCACGCAAGGACAGACCCGCTCTTCCAGGACCATAGGTGTCGACCGCAGCTATGGCGGCCATAAAGCAATTTAGCCCCGCAACACCTCAGCTCTCGATGAGATGCAGCCGTCATCAAGACTTTCAGACCACAAAAAAAGACAGCAGAAGTAGAACGGCACGAGGCAGGAAGTATTACCAGTAAATCTTACGCAGTGTCGTCATATTTGTTTAGAAACTTTCAGTGATAGTGGATGGGATGTGTATGTACCATTTCTAGTTAGGGTACCTAGATTAGATTATTCAGATTTTGAAGATCGTAAAAACCTAGTAATTTTCCCTTTTCCATAGAAATCGGCCCAGTAGTTTTTAGTGGGACCCGTGGAAAATGTCTATTTCTTGCCTCTTAGCAAATCTTAAAATCTTCATTAACTCCTCATGCCATGGCGACTCATTCGCTGGCGTTTTCAAAAGCGCAAGTTTCAGCTACACCTGCGCCCTATAGAAGAACACGACAGCTTCGCAAGACGGCCGGGCCGGAGAGCACTTCCCCAAACTTGGCTCGTCGCGGAACAATAAAATCAGCGGGAATAATAAAGTGCGCCTCTCAGTAGTTGTGGTCAGCCTCGTAAAGTATCAATTGGACGTGTTGTTTAGGACACCACAAGAGCGGAATGTTTACGACATGGCACCATCGCTGTTTACAATATCGCCGCCGCAGCTGTTTGTTTACACAGCTGTAAACTCGCACACCGCGGTAAACTGTTTGTGTAAACATAGCAGAGCTCCATGCGACGGGCGCCAAGTGAGGGAAGAGGCAGTTACGGCCGAGGGGAGGAGGCAGCCCAGACGAGGGCACACGTTTTGTAACGACAGCCACTGAGGAGCACTGATAACAGATGGTGTCAACACTGCCGGGTGTGACATAATGGCATCAATTGAACAAATATATACATAACGAGGAGCAAGCACGTAGCGGGAGAGACGAGCACGGACCGTAGGAGGAGAGCCGCTAAGCAGGACAGCAGCTGTGGACAAGATATTCAATCAAGTGACGGCAGCCATGTATACGTATATTCTCCGTCTGGAAGGGGGCACACAAATACCATGTTTAAATAACCACATGAAGCACAGACCAGTTAAGGAGAGGGTAACAGGTCTTTATATAAAGGTGACCTCACGCGGTGATAGTTCCTCAAGCGAAAGCACTCGTACCGTAGCTGAGAATACGGGCAGCTTCCAAGTACCCAGCAGGTAGTGTGTAGTTTTCTCTATTAAATCCCAGTTGCCGCAAAAAAAGCCGCTCCGTGAAGCTCAGAAACAACAATACTGTAGGCCTAGTCATTATTTTCAAAGATGTTAAGTCAGATACCACAGCAAAGGTCAATAGCAGGTACGTAATTTTATCAGGGTTGTGACTTTGAATATATGCAAACGTCCTAAAAAATTTGCATATATGCACAGGATGCATATATTATGCACAGGATGCATATATTATGCATTTGCATAAAATATGCAGAGCGTTCTTGCATAAAATATGCACATGTAAATTATACGTCCGTAAAATGTGCACGTGCATATTGTATGTATTGTGGTATATATGCAATGTTCAAAAAGTGCATATAATACGCAAAATATGCATAGAGTTTTACCGTGCATATGCAGCATATTATATGCAAATCAGGGTCACAACCCTACTAAGGTTGTGACTTTGCATATATGCAAACGTTCTAAGAAATTTGCATATATGCACAGGATGCATATATTATGCACTTGCAAAAAATATGCACGTGCATATTATATGCAAATTATACGTGCATATTTATAAGCAAATTATACGTGCATATTTATAAGCAAATTATACTTGCATAAAATATGCACGTGCATACTATAAGCAAATCATACTTGCATAAAATATGCAAGTGCATATTACATGCATTGTGGTAAATATGCAATGCTTTAAAAGTGCATATGATATGCAAAATATGCTTACAGTTTTTATATGCAAGTCAGGGTCCCAACCCTAGTAATTAAGGGCAGCAACTACAATTATACGCGAATATTGTATAAATCAGTTTAGGCCTTCGTTATTGCGAAGACGTTCTATGAAAAAAAAGAGGAAGGGACATCCGGTGTCAAAAGAAACTTGAAAAACATGGACGATGGTGTTGTTACACAGGATCACTGCGCATGGGCGCAGTATTGAGGACAAAAGAACATTAGTGCACGATATCATCAGAACGTTTTGTGAAAATGAAAAGAAGTAATGTTGGCTTGAAGGAAAGAAGTTCAGAAGGCATACCTAGTTACGGCCAAAGTACACTATGAGGTCCCATGCGGGCGTTGCTCCCTGCAACATTTAGAATGGCTTATGACCCATCCTACGCCCCCGTGCGGGAAAAGAACTGAGTAAATCTTCATACGGAGTACATATGAAAATGGAAGGGAGCGAGGTGGCACGAAAAATATTCCCACAGGCCTAGCTAGGTAACGCTAGGGTGGGGCAGTGAACTCTATGGAGACTAACTCTGATCTTTCTGCGACATTTGTGCTATCTACCTTTCAGACTTCAACAGTTCAACCCCAATGAAAAATTGGACAATGAAAAAGCAAACTTCACAGTTTTCAATACAAAGAACTAGGAAGCTACGCTGCTCGGCAGCTGCGGTGCTGCAACGGGCCACAACATAAAGCAGTGGCCTGGCGCTACTCCTGCAAGCTGTGTCGTCTCGTTACTTACATACGCTGCAGGACGCGCTACGAGCCATGGCTCCACAGCAGCAACTTACCTGCACAGAAAAAAGTAGAAAGATTAACCCGGCTTCAAATCAAGTGAGTATTAACACTTCATCGAATTTATTAACTTAGACATGTTTTTGTCTGCATTAAAAATAAACTAAAACAGCGCTAAAAAAAGTTGTGGCGTATCTAGAAAACACGTGCGCCATATAGTTCCCTAATTCTCCTCCTCACCAAGCAAAAGAAGGAGACACACACACACACACACACACACGCACACAGACAAAAAAAAACTAAATGAGAGGTGTGTTGTAGTCTGCAATAAACTACTTTTGCGTGACGCATACACGCGCCATACAACGAAGCTTAGGGAAGCATAATATAAAAGTTACCAGTTTTGACTTTGCTACGGATACTCACTAAAATAGAATGTAATTAATTACTACAAAACATGCCTGGAAGCCAAAGCTACCGTACAGACTTTACAATTGGTATCAACTACATGGAGCATCCAAAGCCACCAAGACATGTTCATTGGGCGCAAAACGTCACTACAAGCCTTTCTTGGTGAAGTCACTACATGTGACCGTAACAGCAGGTTCAATTTACAGGTAGGCCTACTGTGACGCCACCAACACAGGGCAGTAACTGTGTTCCAGCAAATATCCCGCCCAACGAACAAACTATGTCTCTGCACGACCTCAACAGAGCTCGTGACTAACAATTTATGCTGAACTGAGGTAACAACGGGAAAAACTGCCCTTCATCGCGCCCCAAGCTCTCCTGTCCAGCCGATGTTAGCAAGAGTGACAGCCTTTAAATCCGTCGGAAAAATAGGCCAGGTGCAATTTTCAGGAGGTGAGCGAAGATCAGTTACGTACGGCTGGATAAAATCAATATAGCGGGGCAAGGAGCGGCACACATAAAAGGTCCACAGCTGGAGACGAAAATGAAAGGATCAAAGTAGATGATGGGACGGACGGTAAGGCAGGGGATAGTGGCTTAGGCACCGTGGAGGGGAGACTAGGGACGCAGGTGAGCTTTGGGGAGCAGCGAGCGGGTCCTGAGGGTCTCTACAACGGCAGAACCGTAGAGCTGGGATGCACCTGCACTGCCATGGTGCACACGACATGTCAGCGCGCCACAAATGAACGCTTCGGCATACACTAATGTTCCTAGTATGAGCGTGGCTCACATAACGCAGTTATATAGCTACAAAGAAAGAGATAGGAACACGGATAGTATGTCAGCAACACAGGGATCACACACAGAGGATCACCATGCACGAAAATAGCAAGTTCAGTTTTCACTATGGTCCATATAGAACATCAGGCGCATATTGCATTTGCATGACGCTACAATTACGTTAACGTTCGTCCAGACTTGTCCACTGAAATAGGTGAACACGACGCGAGCAAAGAATGAGATTCAACGTACGATAGCCAACGCAGGCAAATCTTTGATGGAGTGCAGTAAAGTTAAGCAAGAAATGCAGTCCCGGGTCGGCAGCACATAGCTATAGAGCAATGCTCGCTGTACGGGAGCACCACCTCACATAAACTCGGCCGCAGAAGCCTGGCGCTCGACACAATGCAATACATGTAGAGCATGAGCAGAGCCCATAGCTTACGTAGGAGCTATGGGCCTGCGCTCCCTCATAAAACACGCGTTTTCTGGAGACCAGCCACGAGCAATAAACATCTTCTGAAATATCCCCCCCCCCTCCTCTCCTCCCCCCACTCGGGGAAGCAGCGCCATGGCTGCAGCGCTCCCATCACCAGTCTAGAGGAACAAGCCGTTCCAAAGAAGCGATGGATTCCTAACCCGATGGAACCCTCGCCGAGGCACCTCCAGCCCTGGTTTTACGACCCACGGGTTTCTTTTAAACGCTGCCGTCCCTCCCAGCAGCTCCCCTATCAACGTCGGCAGCCAAACTCTCCTGCCCCCTCCTCTTCCCCAGCTCTCGCTCCCCCAGGAAGAAGCAACTTAGGCCGATTTATTTATCATCCGCGCTGGAATATTTGCGAGGCTCCGGCCTAGTTATGATCCCTCAGGTATCCCAATATTCTGAAGCTTCTTCTGTAAAAATATGAAAGCATATGATTTTCGACCATAGCGCACCCTAATATACACAAATAAATAGCAATACTTCTTTCCCTTAAACTGTGTCTTCTTTTAACCCATTTACGCTCAAATTGACCGTTCTCTCCCACATGAATAGCACTATAAACCAGAAAGAATCAATACGCCAGGTGAACGTAGCGCATTTACACGTTCCGGTATGTGCAATACTGGATCTAAAACACAGTAAAAAATATTAGTTGACATTAAGTGCTGCAGAAAGAATACAAAAACCGTGCAACGACAGATCTCGATAGTGGCGCTCGGGGAACACTTCGCGTGAGCGAACAGAGCTGAATGTGACAGCGAGAATTCAACACAGGGCGTCAACATACGTTGCCGGTGACGCTTAACCAGTTAATACCGTCCCCAAAATTGACTAGATGCGTGAACGGGTAACTGGAAACATTTATTGTCAGTAAAGATTAAAAACAATGAGACAGAATCTTAGAAAGTGAGTGAGACGTGCATACATAAAAAGGTATAACTAGAACGCCTCGGTGGCGTAAGACCATCACCCGCGGTAGAGGGCAAATTCAACGAAGTCATTTTTGATGAACTAGGCTAGGGCACAGCCCCATTCCTTCCCAGAAATTGGCTATTCAATAATGACATAGGAAAAAAATATAACGCCCTGTTCTCCAGGCGATCTGCCACAGTGGAAGCAAATTCGCCCCGGTAGAGGAAAATTCATGCCGTCATTTTTTATGGCCAGCTAGGTCTAGTTTTTTTGCATGGGTCACATCTAGGTCAGCCCACAAAACTCCCTACAAAAATTATAAACATTGCTCAACTCCTTCGACCACTATTGGGATGGACAGACATATACACAAATATACCGGTACATAGGTACTTAAATTTTCAACGAAAACATTATCACCTCTATCACTTTGTTCGCGGGTGATAAATATCCAGTCCGCGAAGCGGTACTTCTATCAGGACTTAAAATTTACTAATTAATAAGTATTACAAGCGAAACTGATGGCATGTAGCTGGGACATATCGATTCGGCAGCAAACCTCAGCAGTGCCAAGTATAAATCACGTACCTTATAGCGCTCTTTAGCGTATCTATTTAGCCAGATGCAGTTGCATTGCGGTACCGGTATAGCCGTTGATAATTCAGGTAACTGAAGTAATGTGTTTTTGACGCACCAACAGACAATTAGCTTTCTCAGGTTTATATCTTATGTAGACCAACAATTCATTGAATTCAAAGAGTGGTAGCAGAAAATTACGTATCAACATAAACTTACCGCTCATCAGACTTCAAACAAATCTAATTTCGTACTTTGTCACGGAACTAAATTAAAGTTTTTGCTCTTTGGTAGTGCAGCCGACGATTCAAAGACGGAGAGGAAGGGACTTGCATTTTATGTCAATAGGAGGGCTAATATACCTAGAGCAGTAACGCCTTACGTATAATTATAATCCAAGGGGTTATGCTGCACTTCTCGTTTTAGCCCTCCAGTTGAAACTTTGCACCCATGCACGAGAATATTCACACACTGGATGGTGTATGGATAGCTGCCTCGCCCTTGAAATCAGCGTCAGGGGTACACCCCCAAATTTCGAAATAAGTCGGGTTAGAAACATCTAACCGAAATTCCTTAGAACAAAAAAGTTAGGTATTTACACCACGGTTCAAAATTTCGGGTCAGGTTAGGAAAGAAAGGCCTGTTTCTTTTTACCACGAAAATGAGGATTTTTGGGGAGAGGCAGATATGGTTAGGGTATAGCAAGTAGAGGTAGAAGAAAACACCAAACGAAGACCGCGTCCGTGGAAATGGGGAAAAAATGGATGGAAGCACAGCTCAACGACAGAAACAAACCAAGATGGATTAACTGAGCTAGGTGAACGTAAACCCAAAGGTTCTTCTCGGTCGCGTGACTCCCCGTACCAGAGGATGGACGGACCCGCCTACCGCAATTCATCAAAGAAGGTCAACCGGAAGTGATGTTCAGTTCTTGCCGACAGCTTGCTTCTTGGTGGACAGAACTTCTAAGAGTAATAGTCTGAGGCACAAATCACATGTGAGGTTCACGTTATGCTAAGAGTAGTAGTAGTAGTAGTAGTAGTAGTAGTAGTAGTAGTAGTAGTAGTAGTAACATTGGCTTTCTTCTAGTTTAAGCCTCCCTACCCATAGAGTACACTATGATCTAAAGAGAGGAAGGAAGAAGGGACATGAAGGATGTCAAGGAAAACGTGGAACCCATGCACGAGTCAACGCGTATGGGAACAGGAAGTCGAGAAAAGGAGGAAAACCAGACATGCGGTGAACCAAATGTCATAGACTCCCTATAGCCTATATAATAGTGTCACTGAGGCTGATTCTTAACCCTACGCCGACCCCTTCCTACTAAAACTACGTTTAAAAGAATGGTAAGTGCCAGGAGTATGGAAGTGCAACTCTTAATTTGAGCAGCCGATGGGTCATGGGCTGCACAGCTGTCGAGCGTCACCACCGTCCTGACGAGTTCTAGATCGTCTTCTTTGAACAGCTCCAGCACACACGCAGCTATCCCCCGGCCGCCCCCTGATGCAGCAGAGATCAGCCGTAAGCCGTGTTGAGGGACGTCCAAATTTTATTAGAGTACTGCCTGATTTATGGACGCGCCGGATGCTAGCAGGAGGAGGAGAAGAAGAAGAAGGAAGGTGCCACACACTCGGCCGACTAGCAGCCAGGGGCTATCGGGCTGTCCGCAAAGCAGCGGTAATGACGTGGAGAGTCTCATCTATAGGACTTAAGGCGCAACCTTAGGGTACGTGCTAGGGCGCTATAAAATATACTGTAAGCGTTCTGTGTAAATTATAGAACGACTCGAGCAACCTGAACTGATCTCTAATGTGTAGAGTTACCTAATAGCGCAATGACACCGCGAAAATTAGGCAAGTCGTCAGAGGCTATAATAATCGTTATGAATTCACATGTTCTCTTTAATTTTATTTGGCCATCTCTGTCACGCTAAGGATTCATGCGCAATCCAAAACTCCAATGCTTTGGAACTTGATAAATTCGCAACGAATTGCAGTGATGCACCCAATTATAGTGTGCCCGTCACTAATAGGTCTGCAGCGCGAGCAACATTGTTAAAAAATCCTCCTATACTCGAACGTTTATGTTTTCCCACTTTGGGCAATACAGGAAGATGAACGATACTGTTCAAAAGCAGTGGACTTGCCGCACTCACTTCTAACCGTATTCTAATCGGAAAATGATGCAGTCAGGTGTCTTATATCCCACTGAGCTAAATCATAACACGGCTGCAGCTAAATGCGATTCCAGCACAGCGGAAATATATCTCTGCAACGAAGAAGCGCTTTAACGGCGTTACTACACAACATATTTATAAATGCTGCTGTATTGACGTAGTTATCGGACACGTAATATTAACCAATACAGTAATGGCTAGCGCGTCTGAGACGGTCCCATGCAGTCGACAATAGGGTCCGCATTTCTGCGTGCCTTCTTGCTTTGGTTGATTCTACAGGAGAGTAACCATAGAGCTTATAATTGTAACAGTCTCAGGAGTAGAGGCATTGTTTACCTATTAGCTAACATATCCCAATTAATTGACGTTACAAATTATCCGACACATCACCTTTGTTCTCAAAGAATCCCCTACTAATTTTTGTTGAAAGGGAAAGTTTTGAATTTAGCGTTCACAGTTGGGGTATGAGCTGATGATAGTTTTCTCAGGGTCCTGACCACACACGGCACAGATCTATTCATTAACAGGCCACACAGAGTAATCCCCTGAAGAGCAGTATTAGTGAGACAGTATTAGGACACGAATGCGTCTGCAGTATGCTGCCTTCGTACAGGGGAAAGTGAACGCGCTACAGGTAGAAATATTCGCAAGGTCTCATTACTACGGAATTATGAGAGTACCTCAATTGCCGAGCTGCTGCCTTCAGTTACCAAGACAGAAATATTCGTAGGGTCTCGTTACTACGGAATTATGGAGAGCACCTCTATTGCCGCGCTGCTGCCTTCAGTTACCAAGGCAGAAATATTCGTAGGGTCTCGTTACTACGGAATTATGGAGAGTACCTAGATTGCCGCGCTGCTGCTTCTTCAGTTACCAAGGCAGAAATATTCGTAGGGTCTCGTTACTACGGAATTATGGAGAATACCTCAATTGCCGCGCTGCTGCCTTCAGTTACCAAGACAGAAATATTCGTAGGGTCTCGTTACCACGGATTTAGCAAGCCTAAGTCGGTAGCTGCGGTGCTACCCTCACTTCCCCTCACTCCCCCTGTGCACATTATGGACGCAAGTCTCATCAGACGCTGCTGTGTAAACACAGAACACTTAACGGATACTGCGGTGCACAGGGCGAGCTTTGTGCTGTGTGAAGGAAGATGGATAGCAGCATTGAAGGATGGGGAAGGGGGCGGGGAACAGATAGAGGGGACAAGAGGATCGAGTGTCCCAGCGATATGGGGCGTAAACAGAAGGCGCTAACGAGGCGCCTGGGCTGGACTGAGTAGTCCGTGAGTGATGAGTCAAGACGGCAGCTAATTGATAATTGTCAACGCTACCTGGCGGTCGCAAACGCCACATAATGGCCGCAAACGCCACATAATGGCCGCAAACGCCACATAATGGCCGCAAACGCCACATAATGGCCGCAAACGCCACATAATGGCCGCAAACGCCACATAATGGCCGCAAACGCCACATAATGGCCGTAAACGCCACATAATGGCCGTAAACGCCACATAATGGCCGTAAACGCCACATAATGGCCGTAAACGCCACATAATGGCAACGGCATCCCTCGATGGCCATAACAATTATAATAATCAGTTTAATAATCACTTTCCATAACAATGGTGAACCCAAACACAAAGGAAGAAAGGACACACTGTACAGTACCGTATGTCGGTAGAAACGTGGAACCCAAGCACGAGCTAGGATGTTGCCCCACAGGAGCAACGTGCATGGGAACAGCAAGTCGGAAAAGAAAACGAAGAACAGAAGCAAGTAATTAACATCTGGATCGCAGTAACCGGTACTCGATGACCGCAAACGGTACTCGATGACCGCAAACGGTACTCGATGACCGCAAACGGTACTCGATGACCGCAAACGGTACTCGATGACCGCAAACGGTACTCGATGACCGCAAACGGTACTCGATGACCGAAAACGGTACTCGATGACCGAAAACGGTACTTGATGACCGAAAACGGTACTTGATGACCGAAAACGGTACTTGATGACCGAAAACGGTACTTGATGACCGAAAACGGTACTTGATGACCGAAAACTGTACTTGATGACCGAAAACTGTACTTGATGACCGAAAACTGTATTTGATGACCCGTTAGCAGTAATTGATACCTGAAAACTGCGTGATAAAGGCATACAGCAACTGATTGCTAGGTGCATACGATGATCGATGCACAGGCGGTAAATGACAATCACACACAACTGTGTAAATCTGTAAATTTTACTTTTCAGGACATCTACATCACAAGCATGACTGGTGCTAAGCGAGGTGCGACCCATATATATGGGGTCTCGACTTCGCAGCACAGGCAAAATTGTGGCTCGCAACATCGGATGGAGCAGACAACGCCGCGTCGACATCGTCGAAAGTCTTAACATATGCAAAGCAATGTAATGAATAGAGACGATCGGCACAAGGCGATGTGCGGCGCATGTACGACGCTAAGGACGGGCACAGGGTAGGTGGCAAACAAAACGGCTCCAGTGAACATAATCAATGGCGCTGCCGGCAATCAATAGACACGCGTGACAGTGACAACCGCAGAATGGGCATGACGGTCGGTAACAGCCAGGGGGG
>LQNS02278143.1:43903470-43958275 GCA_001587735.2 Parhyale hawaiensis | reverse complement strand
GTACTTGATGACCGTAAACGGTACTTGATGACCGTAAACGGTACTTGATGACCGTAAACGGTACTTGATGACCGTAAACGGTACTTGATGACCGTAAACGGTACTTGATGACCGTTAACGGTACTTGATGACCGTTAACGGTACTTGATGACCGTTAACGGTACTTGATGATCGTTAACGGTACTTGATGACCGTTAACGGTGCTTAATGACCGTTAACGGTATTTAATGACCGTTAACGGTATTTAATGACCGTTAACGGTATTTAATGACCGTTAACGGTATTTAATGACCGTTAACGGTATTTAATGACCCTTAACGGTAATCGATACCTGAAAACTGTGTGATACAGGCACACAGAAACTGATTGCTAGGTGCATACGATAATCTATGCAAAGGCGGTAAATGACAAACACACACAACTGTGTAAATTTTACAGCATCAGTCTTTCTGGTTACCAAAGTCACCAAGTTCTGCTGTTGTTTACCATTCGGTCACTAAGATCCGCCAATTCGATTGAAAGCATCCAGCGGCATGATGAACCTGGCTTCACTTTACCGACATGGGCATTTAAATCCCATGCGTTGAAGACCAGTTTGGGCAATTATTCACGCTGACGACAATACCATGGGTCTCAGTTCATGACAAACTGTTAGTTATGACGGGGACGTGGAACTTTTCAGGACATCTACATCACAAGCCCGATTGGTAGGTGCTAAGCGAGGTGCGACCCATATATATGGGGTCTCGACTTTGCAGCTCAGGCAAAATTGTGGCTCGTAACATCGGATGGAGCAGACAACGCCGCGTCGACATCGTCGAAAGTCTTAACATATGCAAAGCAAGGAAATGAATAGAGACGATCGGCACAAGGCGATGTGCGGCGCATGTACGACGCTAAGGACGGGCACAGGGTAGGTAGCAAACAAAACGGCTCCAGTGAACATAATCAATGGCGCTGCCGGCAATCAATAGACACGCGTGACAGTGACAACCGCAGAATGGGCATGACGGTCGGTAACAGCCAGGGGGGGGGGGAGCTATATAGGCCTCTCTGATGAAGCGACAGCAGTCTAGTATGATACATGCAGTTCTAACACATAAAACCTCTGCTCAATGTTCTGCGCAAAAAACACGGTGTCTTGGAAACCCTTGATGTAGTTTTTCGCAGTTGTCATTCACCAAGCTCGCAATTTACTTAACTGATCGAAGGAAATACACGGACCAACTCCTCAAAGCGCATGGAGAAATAAACATGCAACTGCAAATTTGCGGATATTTAGACAATTATGATTATTATTACAGCCCTTAGTTGATACCCGCACGTCAGCACCCACTACAAAGTGCCCTGCGAGCAGCGAGGCTCGCTCGGTCAGGCTGCCGGGTCACAACGGCCGCAAGGCAAACGCACTGTTTCAAGTTGGCCAAGTTGCCAATAACTGGTAGGAAAAAAAGGCGCAAAGTATCTCAAAGAAACGAAGGAGGTAAAGAAATGATAGCTCGAATAACAACAATTGCGCGGAGGGATCCTTCCGAGAAGCTCCTACCCCCACGGCGGCAGGCCTATAGTTCCGTGGGACTGACAGCTTACCACCATCGGTGACCCTACACACGGTCCCGAAGATAGGGGTCGTCGAGAGAACCTACCCAACTTTACAAACGAGCTTAACCTTATAGCAGACAGCGGCCAGCTGCAACATCCCTTACGGAACGTCACTCAGATTGATAGGTATTCTGCCAGAGGTAGAGATCGCCAAAATATTCCCTAAACTAGTGTACGAATATTTAACAGTATTACTGTCTATAGCCTATTCCGTTTATTTTATCAAGGAAGTTTAGGAGTAGTCTAATTCTTGTACAGCGTTGCCAATTCAATGGGCATTTTTGACATTCTGTTCGGCCCATATCTTAGCCAAGACCACTATCTGCATATAGGGAAGTGTCAGAAATGCTCATGGAATTGGCAACGCTGTACAGGAATTTGACCACGCCAAAACTGCCTTGATAACACGGACAGACTATAGCGATGTTTATATCCTATTTCAAAAGGCCGTAGATTATTACAAGATGGAATTTGCGTACGCATCAAAAGCGCAATGGGGGTTCACGTAATGCAAACCCATTTTGGAAAGTGAAGTGCAATAGAGCTTGTTAGCTGTAGCTACATAAATTTCATGTCATTACTCTGCGTTCTAACTATTAAAATGGTTCTGCATCATGTGTTTACCATATGCTCAAAAATATAATGAAACATATGTCATATTAATGCTACTGTTCTAGGAAATGTTGCTGCAGCAATTGTTCCTAAACGGCAAAGTCTTTTCTTGAAACAGAGGTGGACTAAATTCTTGACGATTCTTCATAAGTAAGGAGTTTCCTATATACTTGTTCGACCAAAAACAGATACTCTCAACAGCAAATATAAGAAACTCAATTTCTTTTATGTACGTAAAATTACGCCTGTATCTTCAGTTATTTACCAAATTAGAAAAAAATTGAACCCTACAAAAATTATTAAGCACTATTCGCATTTTGATCCGTCTATATATTATATGACGAATCACTTTAAATAGGCTCATTCTCTCTTTTTGCGATGTGTTTGTGGCCTCTTCAGTAGTAAATAATATAACTGACCACAACGAGCCATCTTGTTCTGGGAGCACAACTCTCCCATTATTTGTAAGGTACACCCAAAAAACAATGGAACTTTAAATTTGAACAATACTCACAACATTCAACTTTCTTGAACATTGAGTGAACAAGATCTAAAAACAGTAAAAATTTTTATTTAGATGAAACTCAAATCGCTCGTCACCGCCGCATTTGGAAATAATTTACATTTTTAAATTCCATCCTGATTTATACGAATGTGTGCCGGCAGCGAAGCTCCAAAATTTCATAGTTCATGTTTTTAATAATTACCTACATAAATTGTTGTGACGTTAACTACAATGACGTAACAAACAATGATTTTGGCCACGTGGTAGCTATTTTATAGGACGTAAATCAGCTACACAGCGGTTCAACTTCAAAAACGCTCCTGCGTAGCCCCTTATATACCCGACATAGTATTCAGCGCCTTAGACAAACAACAGTCAATTACTATAAAAGTTCGTTAACACTTTCTATAGCAACAGTCGCTATATATAGGTAGTGAACACTACAAAAACTTTAAAGTATTTGTAAAAAAAAGCTATCCCGTACAAAACTGTATATAGATAGGAATCGTAAGAAATCAACGTATACGGTTACGCTAAGTTCAATACTATGTATACTAGGTATGTTACAGACGATACAAGGCTCTACAGCGCCCGTTACCCAAAACATAAATGAGATGAAGGTGTGTGTAAGCAGACTAACGAGTAGTGTCTGTGACGGACGCAAGAACTAGTGCGTTCATTAATGGTTTGCACAACACCGGCTGATTAGATATGGAGACGCACGTGGCTCTCTTGGATGTCGTGTTTGTATGTGAATCCTAATGGACACTTCATAGGTGTCGATTAAGAAAACTGCTATACCACAAATTGACAATATACAGTTGTTTCTAAAACGCATAGAATTCAGCATCAGGACAAACAAGCCTTCGTATACATTAGGTACAGGGTTCACAGTATTTGAAGAAAATATATTTCCACGATATTTTCAAGATGGAAATACAAAATTCCAAGACGAAAACGGATTACACAAGTTCAACCCACTCAAGAGAGTGAAGAGACAAGAGTTACTTACAGTAGTAAACTTATTTTCCTGAATGTTGCACTCGGACTTCCTGAATGTTGTACGCGAGTGGATTTGCATATGATGCGACTATGAGTACTAGCAGCCATGTATGGCTGATTTTCTAATATCGGAGCCACACTACCTATGAATTCACAAAGATAACCTGATGCGAGGATAGGGACGTTAAATATGCTACCGATGCTAAATGAGTTTCTCAAAGACACGCGAGCTGCTAGTCCTAGCAAGTCAGTTATAGTCAAACCAGCGTAAGCAGTCCTTTAGGGGCGGGGCTGAATTGAACGCAACTAATGCACTTTGAATATTCGAATATAAATATAATTTTATCGATTGAGACAAGTTACACCACGCGCTTAAGTGAGATTTGGCCAAGTTGCTTTGCGTTCTTAGCCACGCCCATCGGACTCCTTACGCTGGTTTGACTTTGGTTATAGTAAGAAAGTTTAAGCCTCAGTTTCTGAGAGGAACTATATCACAGAGGAAAGAGCAAGGGACATACAAGTCTAGCATGTCGATAGAAACTGGGAACCCATGCAAGAACGATTTCTCACACATGGTCAAAGCGCATGGGAACAACAAGTCGGGAAAGAAGAGGAAGAACAGAATAAAGTATGAGCAAGTAGTAGTGTGAAATCGGGAAGGAAGCAAAGTGGGCACGAAAGAGACGTCCCGATGGCCTACCTAATGGCGAAGGTAACCTAAACGAGCCCCCTGGGGTTGCGGGCCCCATAACAAAGGATGGGCGAACCTAACTGACCCAACTCTATGGCCTATGGACCATCCTACATGCCCCATGAGGGGTCGTCCTAGCAACTAGTCGGGAGTAGGAATTCATATGTGGCCTCAGTATTCTAGGTCCTTCCACTGCTAGCACACTTATGCAGTGGATAGCAACTCAATCCGAAAAAAGAGCTACAAAGTGCATACTAGGAAGCAACTTATGCGAGATTTTGTCTCCTGCCGAAACTACGGCCGTCGCACTACCGAGCGTGACGCAGGAACGTGCGCTCAATATCGTGTGTAGATCACTATAGCTGCGCTCCCGGAAGATATACTGCGGCGTGTACAGCCCCTACCCTTCATACTGAACACCTCATGGCTCTGATGCGCGTTCATGACCAACACGAGACAGCAGTTTGACCAGGCTCACGATTTTTTCTTACATACGGTAGCTCCAAACTCCCACTTTTCAGCACATTCTGTATATTGCCAGTGAATATCTAAGGAACAGATAAGTCATTATCGTTACTGATAACTTGCTGTAGGGCTGAGCTCCTAGATGCACTTATTATAACCAAGACGATATACCATTGGTCAACAACATGCAAAGGAAATTTCAGTAGTGCTCATTACATGCTGAACGCGACTGATGCCGCCATTATACAACAGTTGCCGATGCTAGAAGGGAAATTATACAATCTACGAGCACGTTTCTCACGAGCACACATTTTCCCCACACAGTGCGATACGGAAGACGGGATAATACAGTAATGACAACGAGAAGTACTATGAATGATAGAGGCGGAAACTCTAGCACTTCCAGCACGTCAGCTGTGTCACTGGTGAATGTACGAGTTTAATAATAAGAAAAATCGGTAAGTTTCCTGCTTTCAATGTACTTCCAGTACGACCTGAAACCTTGGCTTCCAGTTCTCTCTGGAAATAGGCGTCTTGATTCGTCTGTTGTCTCGCATTGGATGTAAGAGATTGAGAAATCATATTTTTGCATACAATTTAAGAGGATGCAAGTCCAGCGTGCAACACCGGTACGAGTATACGCGGTCAAAAAGCAAGGCTGTTCACAACTTCAAACTAGGTACCTTCTAGAGGCGAAGGTAACACGTGCGCAGCCCCCTGCAATTTTGACTCTCCTTACTATCGGCCACGATTGCAGGTTGAGCATGGATACGCAAGGTCCGAAAGTTCAAAGGATGATGACATTTTCATGGCATGACGTGATAAGAGCACAGTTTGCGTCAGGCTCCAGACGAGGGTAACTAAGTACACCGTGTTACGACTTCACTGCAAGGCAACAGAGTCACGTTGCAACAATATATTAAAGGCATACTACTACTACTACTACAGGCAAGTGAGGCGTCAGAGATACTAGAGCGCTGACATGTTCCTGAGTGCACTCGGCGCGGGGGGCCGGTATAGAAGAGAACTGCAGCGTATATTCGTAACGTCCTCACCGGTCTCGTGTTCCCCTCGCTCCCTCACACCTGCCAGCCGTGACTAATGATGGTCCTTACAGCCTTAGAGCGCTGAGGCTGTCCACGGCAGCAGCCGTACACAGCGTTAAGCGAGCCAGGCTACAATGGAAACAGCTGCCCGAGGGACGGACCGCAGCACCATAGCTACACCTATAAATCATGCACTCGCATGCTTCTTTTAGGAGTGTCAAATGCAGCTCTGCACAAGCGGCATGGCAGGAGCGGTAGCACAATTATGTCGTAGGGAAGGCACTAATGTGCGCCTCATGCACGTCCATAGTTTACGCACGGGCAATAGCAGACACTGCAGCTGAGAGAGATGGGTATTCAGTACCAACAAGGTAGAGCGTCTGTGCCCAGAGTCCCACCGAACAAGTGAACAGCAAGTCACGAAGATGTAAGAGAGCGTTCGAGATTTCTTGCCAAACACTTAAGTGACAAATACAGACTATGAACTAAAAGTCTACGAACAACAATGGTAAATAACATGATAGTTCAATCAAACGAAATGTTGTGCATCTAGGCGTATTCGGTTGATACAACACAACTTAGCAACTGACGCAAACATTTGTATGTATACTTTGGGAAGGAGAAATAATGTACATATAGGTTAAAAGTCGACGCGTCGTTTGTTACGGAATACGTTCGTGTGGCACAAACCATATTCAGAATGTTTGATGTCTATGTAGCCTATCCACTGTAACTGCACGTCCTCAAATGCCACTGAAGAATCTGCTTATGTAAACCTTTTGGCAAAAGAAATTTATCATCATTCTACTGAATGCGCGTTGATGCATGAAAATATCGTTCTCATTTCAGTTCTTAGGCACGTAAGCATTTAAGCAAATACGTAGCCTAGGGCTACAGCGCAGGGAGTTGCGTACACACGCAGTTTTTGCTTTCGAAAAGACGAGTGCACTCTTTCCTGGCGACCGCGTACGATCCGCGACGCT
Organism: Parhyale hawaiensis; assembly: GCA_001587735.2. Taxonomy (NCBI): domain Eukaryota; kingdom Metazoa; phylum Arthropoda; class Malacostraca; order Amphipoda; family Hyalidae; genus Parhyale; species Parhyale hawaiensis. The sequence continues at coordinate 43,951,369 of LQNS02278143.1, read as the reverse complement.
AGAGGCACATCCCCCCGCAGCACCCGGCAGGCCCATTGGCATTTATACATTCATATATTTATTGTAAGGGGAAGCGAAGCGGCGGCGCCCTAAAGCAAAGGTGCCAGACAAAGCTGATTAGGAGTGAGCTAATCGGCCATGGCAATCTTAAAGCAATTTTCCGGACGGTCAGAGCGGAGGTGTTGATCCGCACACCCGTGACGGGGCGAGCCAATGCGCTGAGGCGCTTCATCCGCCTGCACTGCGAGCTGTGCTTGGTGCGCTGGTAATACGCGGTGCATGTGCGTCGGGAGAACATGCTAATGTAATGATACGCAATACAGTTGTGTGCCTCTGCCGCAAACACCTAGAGACTACACTATAAAACAATATAGTCTTCTGTTGCCAACACGTAGAGACTAGGTACATCATAAAAGAAATCTGGTCTTCTGAGGCCAACACGTAGAGACTACATCATAAAAGAAATTTGTTGTGGCCCACACGGAATAACGCAGAAGGAAAGTAGGCTTCTTGCATGACAAGAAATACGATCATGTCGACACGTAAGCGAAACTGACGTGTTCCCGTACTGGATCGCAGCACATTTGTAGAACAAAAGGGAGAGCTGAAGAATAAAAGGATGAGAACAGGAGGAAGCAAAGTGAGCACGAAAATGTGTTTAAAAGCCAGCTTAAATGAGGCAAGTTTAACCTATGGGCTCCATTGGGGCGCGGCTACCTACCTATATACCATAGGTTGGGCGAGCGGCGAGCCGAATTATAAGGCCTTCAGTCTATCATATGATCCCTAAAGGGGCATATTGGGCTAATGGTTGAAATAGCAGCAGAAATTGGATCTTTAGATTAACCTCTTACATAACAATTACATACAGAAAAGCGGATTATTTGTAAACGAACTTTTATATTCTTGTTTTTCAGTTTTATACGCGTATAGCTTCTCGTTGACAACTGAAACAGGCACATCAGTTGAAAGAGAGTATATTCGTTGCCGGGGAAGAGATCAGCAGCAACTATTAATTCAATAGACACGACAATCACAACCCCGACGAGTGCAGTATCTTCGGAGTAGGGCAGTATTTTGAGATCAACAGGGAGAAAGAAGATATTGAGTCTCTACAACCGTATACGGTCAACACAAATTTGTATGTTAACGACAGGTATCGTGCTGCAGGTCACGAGTTGCGTTAGACGTATGACGTACGGCGACTGCAGCGGGTTACTGAGTTAGTCTGGGGAGAACTGCACTGTTTTACCACGAGCTGCGTTCCCAGCGTCATCTTATACAAGATTGCCACCTCGTGACATCAAAGTACTTTGAGTCCACACCGGTTGCACAGATAACCCTGTTTTTAACAACAGAAGAAGACGCACGACGCGTAAAAATCGCAGGGAGCTGTAGAAGCTTCAAACTTCATTTGTTGGGCTGAGCTTTCTGCAAGAAGCATTTTTCTTGCGAAACTCGGGCCAAATGCTGCGCTTTACGAGGACTTCACTTTTACGACCATCGATAATCGAGAGCCGCAACAGGAGCGGCGCCCCCGGGCTGCAGCTCCCTCCCCTCCTCGCTCCCTGTATTTCAAAAGAGCGAGTGCAGCCTGCCAACGCTGACGGCGACGCAGCAATGGCCGGTCTACTTACCTAGGCACAGTCTTAACTACAGCACGGAGTGACGTGTGCACATTACACGCCTGCTGGGCTCCTGCAGGACTTGCATATAAATGGTAGCGTTTTGATCCTCTTGCGTCCCAACGAGGGTTGCGTCAGTGATTTAGCGGTAGGCCGAAAGTCGTCGTCCACTTCTCAAGGATGATGAGACTAACAAGGTTAACGCACGCGGAGGGCCCAAACTCAGTGTACCATGGTTAATGAGCTTGTGACGTCATAAAATCTTAGTACATTAGTAAGTACCCATGTTACATTGTTTCTTCATCATTCCTTTTGAGTCTCCCGAGCGTCCATGTCCTACAATCTTTATATTTGCGCAAAAATTTGTATCAAAGTATCTACGAATTCTTTTTTTAGCTTTGTGGAGGATAAAATTTTAAAAGAACGTTGGTTAAAAGGCTTGTAAAAGAGCAGATGAATTCAACCCGACAAATGCCCTCAAGTATCAGAAGCACTTTTGGAGTCGAGTTTATCGTCTTTAAAATGAAAGAAATCTAGTTTTACCGAGAGTAATATGACATTCTGAAGATGGAATCATATGGTTGAAAACCTTCATGTTTTCGATTTATTCTAGGCTTCTACCAATGACCTGCTATCCTCTATAATTTCAAACCGCTGCAACAAAAAATGGTTCAGATACGTATGATTAAACGCTGAGATAGAACTTTTTACTAAGATTTGCATAGAAAACATTAAAAGCAGGAGAGAAAGAAACTTTTCTTCCGGCGAAGTAATATTAAAGCCATAAAGTGCTCGGTAAAATTAAAAAAAAAACATCAGCTATCTACTATACGCTCCGCGCGTTACAGCAGTATAACAGCGAGTGTCGCGTCCTACTTGCGTTAACTAACTTGAAAAAAAAAAAAAATTACCTAACCGTATTCCCCACACCTAAACTGTCTTACGGAACGATGTTGTTGAAACTGGCGAATGTTAAATTCTTTATTTTTTCCAATGATGCGGTAGTTTTTACAATTAGGAGAGCAGGATCTGTTAACGAAGCGCACGTGACGGCACAGCTTAGGGTCACATTTTACAGACACTGTCAGAAATAATAAAATTTTATCCTTCAGAGAGCTAAAAAAAAGTTCGTAGATGCTTTGATACACATCTTTGTGCAACTATAAAGCTTATAGGACACTCTGGAGGCCCAAATGAAATGATAAAGAACGTAAAATAGCTACTTATTAACGTACAACGATTTCATGACCATAGTGAGCTGCAGCTTGGGCCCTCAGCATGCGTTAACCTTGTAAGTCTCATCATTAGGGTTGTGACTTTGCATATATTCCAACGTCCTAAAAAAATTGCATTTAGGTACAGGATGCATATATTATGCACTTGCATATAATATGCAGAGCGTTCTTGCATAAAATACGCACGTGAATATTGTATGCATTGTGGTAAATATGCAATGTTTAAAAAGTGCATATAATATGAGCTAAGTTTAGTGGGCTTGACTTAGATCGACTTTAATGACCCAGTTGAACGTGCGGCAATATTGGCTCACAGAACAAGCAGCACCAAAGAAGCAGAGGCTCAGGACAAGGCATGGCAGGCAGCAAGAGCGGCAGAGAGCCACACATGGCTGACTGACAAAGACAGTGTGGCGGTTGAGCGACATGATGCAGCAGCGTCGCCATCACTGAGGTGCCATTATGTCCAGGCTGACATGCTACTAACCTATTATACACGGCAAGTGCTTTAGCGGCTTGCTGCGATCAATAATATACCCAGCGGAGAGCATAGAAGATGAAGGATTAGTTGTTTGGGCTTCCTTACTCACGATTACCCAATGCGAGGTAGAACTACAGGAGAGTAGAAAAAGGTAGGCAACCCCAAGACAGAGGAGCACCGTGCACCAATAAGATGAGAAGTCAGAAAGGAATAAATAATACATACGCGAAAAAGAATAAGCACGATACTGGCAACAGATGAAGCTCACGATACCAGTTGGTAACAAGTTAAAGGAGCATGATCCTCGCTACAGTGTATGCACAAAAGCGGCTGTTATAACCCGACGCTTGCCAAGTGTGCAGCTAGCGCTGGGTGTGCAGTCCCGCCCTGCCTACCAATCCACGACTGTAGCGTCAAATCACGACAGTAAGTTAGTATGACAGGTTCGGCCGCAGTGGCGCACTGCAGTGGTTCATATGCTGGCGAGACTTTCAGTGCCTGCACGCGCCTATTTGCTCTGGCAGAGTGGGATCATTGGTGGATAGATGTGTGGAGCAAGAGACGTGCCCAACCTCTCTAAGGAACCTCAGGCCTCCGTGACTTACTCTGCGAACCCCCAAAAAATATCACCATGAGAGTAAGGAACACGAGCGCCTCCGAGTCATGGCGACTGCCGCGAGTTGCAGAGACGCGACCGCACAGACAGCGGCTGCAGACGCGGGTGCTGGGCAGGTGATAGCACAAACACGGTAACGTCAGGTGAGCGGCGGGGCTGTTGCACTGCTGCGTCGTGACGGACCAATACAGGCAACCCAAGACACAAACCTGCGGCGCAGCGGGACAGCGATGGCTTGCAAAGCTACGCAGGCGCCGCTGCCCGTGTCTTGTAATGAAGCGGTAATGTTGGACTGGCGAGGCCTGGACACGTGTTGGTGTGGGCCAGGACATTGGTGGGGCCTGGATAAGTGCTATATGGGCCATGGAGACTAGTGGGGCCTGGGTCTATGTGCTATATGGGCCTTGGAGGCTGGCATGCGCATGTTTTGGAGTGGGTCTTGGGGACACGTAGGGTTAACACATGGGCTGGTATGGACTAAGACATGGATTGGTGTTATGGTATCAACTGTGACTCGAGGTAGGGAAGGGAGTTAGATTTCGTGCCGTAAGCTGGGATCGCCGAGTCCCAAGACGCGTTTGTGGAGAGGGACCCACACAGAAACTTTCCTAGTAAGCCTTCCTCACTGACGTCCTTGCATCCGTAACCTGACGCAGCAGCGGGGCGCCCTTTAACAACTCCATTGATCCGTATTCCTTAAGTAAATGAAGCGACTCGTAGTACGTCAAGGGCAAGTGGAAACCCATGCATTTGCATGCGAACAGTTTGTTTACAAAGTAGATGAAGAGAACAAAGTCTTTAAATATGAGGGGGAAAATGAAAGAAGCGCGGTGATTGTATAAAAAAAAGTTTATAGAATGCCCCGCTTACGATACCGCCCCTATTTTAACACTTTCTATACTAATAAGCGATACCGCCCCCATTTTAACACTTTCTATACCAATAACTGTTTTTTTATTCAACTCTACTACCCGCGCTGTCAACAATGACTGCGATGAATTAGTGAAGTCCTCATTTAACATACCTGTGTTATTAATAAGCATTTGAATGATACGCTACAATGGCCAACTGAAGTCTTAAGAGAATATTGCTCTCTCTATTAATTCAACTAAGCCAACACACCCTTCGTCCACCTTAGATAGCATGCGAAAAAATGATCTTATATTAGCAAGCTGCAAAGCATTACTGAATTGAATTCAATTCTCCTCTGCGCACCTTCCCCCTTCCGTGTGATACACCTTCAGTACATCGAAATGTTTCTGTTCAATCGAAAGCTGCTCCTGTTCGCCATAGAAAGAGAGGAAGCTGAAAAAAATTATTGTGGTGTCTACTTCCCGGCGAAAAATCACCGCTTCACCTGCGCGTCGTTGATAATCTCCTGAATTTGTATATCGTGTACTAAGAGCAAATTAATACAGTTTCGATCTACGGAGAAAGTTATAGAAATTAACTCCGTGGCAGCACTAAGAGAAGCTGTAAATATCTTTGCTTCGATTTTAACATTGGTAAGTAAGAAGAGCGTTTAGTTGAAGGAGTAAAATTCCCCTTGGTCTAATTTTTGCTTATCCATTTCCATGAAAAGAAATCCTTACAAAATCTGCAACTGACCTATTTTCCGCCTATTTTGTTAAGAGCGTGACACGAAACATGCAAATATATTAAACATACGGTATAAATATTATTATATTTATACTAGGTGTCTAAAAAAGTTACATTTTCAAATAGCTGCTGTGATTCGGTATATAATACACACTCCCGACCCGTGTATAGGATCTATTCTAACTAAACGCGTCGACTAGCAAATAAAATTCAACGTTTCGGGACGGACAAGTCGGGAAAGAAGACGAAGAGCAGTGCGAGTACGAACAGTATAGAAGTACGAAATCAGGAAGGAAGCACAATGGACACGAAAAACAGACGTCATGAAGGCCTAGCTAATGGCTAAGGTAGGTAACCTACACAGCATATATAAACATAAAAACACACGACGATGTTTATTATATTGTTTTGGCTATCTTCAAGACAGTTTTCTGAATGTTCTTACGAACAGTGCCTGAGTATACTGATTGGAAGGAATGTATTCGTATATCGATAGTCTAATAGAATGTTATAATACCAAGTTGTTTCCAGCGTAGAAAACTCATTTTTGCAATATCAGGTACAGTTAAATAGTATATAATGTCGCCATTTCGCCCCACGACGGATAGACCGCAAGACGAGGCAAGCGTTAGGTAAGCAAGAGGGCAAGAGCCAAGAGTCCCACTGCCATCTATTGCCGACATGACCCACAGGCGGCCGAGCGCAACAAACAAGGACATCGTATGGACGACCCTCAAGGGGCTATGGAAGGACAGCGACGGCGCTGATGATGCGGTACTGAAGGGAGACTGGCGGCACAACGAGCAGCAGCGCCGTATGAAGAAACTACTGCAAAATGACAGTACAAAGAGAGTTACTGCCAATGTATCATCACCCACCTTCCAGTTAGTGCGTGGCATGTCAATCAAGTCTCGAGTTTTTGTGTGGGTGTGACGATGCAGTCAGTCCGGTCATTAGGAAAAGATTTCTGAAACGAGTTGCATGTGCCGCTTTACGTCGTTAAGAGCAGAGGAGGGCTAACTTATCTCGTTGTTTCAGAGGGCACGTCTTAATACTGTCTAGCCTTAATATTGTTTACTGTGTGTACTATGTGGAAGCGAACTACCTTTAGTTGAGTGCGATGAACACCTGAAATAGTTTTCAATTAGTACAACTTATTTATAATATATATATAAGCTGTGCTAATTGAATCCTGTATAATATATAAATTAGGTTTCAAATTACCCTCGCTTTTGTAAATGTACATTTGTGTAATGCTACAGTGAATTCATGTATGATGTGTTACACGATGCACAACTTTTGGCCACTGCAATTAGTCGAGAACCAAAAGATGAGGCTAATAAATACGGCTGCAGTCAAAACTTGAAAAGAATTTGACATATTTGGCGCAAAAAGTCAAAGTTGAACTTGCGGAGGTCCAACGAGGCTGAGTCTGATTTAGTTTCCCCTACTACGAAATGCTGCTATTATAACTGCTTGGAAATTTTCTTTTAGCCAAGCACCGAACGTCCCACTGTCTCAATGAGGCAAGAAAATATGCTGCAGTTAGTAATTGGGCCACACTTGCGTAAGATACCATCGCAACGAAATGACAAAGAGGCACCTTATCGCGCATATTATGGGTAGGTGCAGAGCAACAGCACGCATGGCCACAGGCTTGCTTCACTGCGCAGCTACTGTGCATGGTTCGCTCAAGAATTACCGGCTGTCGCTTCAGATCTAAAGAATTTTTGTTAGAACTTTTTTTGCGAGAAGACGCATGTCATCAAATCTGTAACTCGATCGCAATTACGTCGCAGTACTTTCGGCTCATAAAAGGCAAAAACAGGAGCAGGACCCTGATCCAGCAGTACCTTGTTCTCTAAGCTTCACATTAAGAGCTTCTTACAAACCAACAACACGTACGAGAATACTTCACTAAACTACGAAGCCCTTAAATTTGTAAGCATCGCCGTTTATTTATATCTATATTTTCCTTATCTCACTCTGCAGCAAAGGCTAAAATTATCTCCCCCGCCTGCACATCACCTCGGAGCTTTGCATCACAAACTGCAACAATCTGACGCTCGATACTTTGCTAGCAATTTCCCCTCATTAGCATCGGCTAAAATTATTCACCGCTGCGTACAAGATGCTAAATCTTGGCTCATTCTCACAGGATGCAAGACGAGCGCAGCACCAAAAAACCAGCAAGCCTGTTCCGTAATCCCAGATATCTACAATAAAAATGGACACGCTGTCTCCACTTGGACTCCACCCTACGCCTGAGTGGCGGCGGCGGTGGAGAGAACTCCGCGCATGGGCGCATCGGCGGGATCTGCTCAAGAGATCGAGAAGACGGACGGGACTTGGCGGCGGTAGGGACTTGAGTGAATTTCAACAACCCGTATTGTGCCAAGTATAGGGCTTGTATGAAAACTTTAGCGTACGAAGGGCACGGGCGACAATGCAGTAGCTAAGCGCACAAGGGTGCCGACAAACTCCATCACTTGACTGATCTCACACATGCATAAGAGAAGCACCTGTGCAGGGTCCGACTGGCTCGCTTTGGAGGTGTATCGAGAAATGTAGCAGAGTTCAACAATTTTACGACAATCGACATAATTCAGGGGTTAGTAAGGCTTTGCTAGCGCAGTGATTCTAAGCCGCATCGCGCCGAAGGTCAAATATTTTATCTCAGCATTTCTGCCGGAAGGTCGTGAGTGACGGCGAACTCACACAGTGAGTTCTGTGTCTCAAACTTATAAATATAAACACGCGCATCTCCAACCCTAAACAGCTCGGCTGAACAAAGCCGCTCAACCGTGTGGCACTGGGCAAGAGACGAAACACGAAAGGGAAGAAGACAGAAGAAAGAAACGCCCGTGCGGCTGGTCCCTTCAATGGCCCTCCACAGGGGCGAAGGTAGGAGTCCCGCAGAAAAAGGCCGCCACCTCGATCGAGGGCCCACCTCGCGGAACAGAAGGGAAAATAATAGAAAACCTACCTCACTTAACAAACTAACCTTCTCAGCAGGAACTGCGGTCAGTTGCAACAACCCCTGCGGAGAGAGCACTTGCATGGAACCCCTGGGTTTGTGAGGCCTAGATATATTATGGCAGGAAAAGGGCCCGCCGGAATATACCCCTGAGGCTTCTAAGCAATTCACCACTGGAAGAGGCAAAAAGACCTACAGAGTAACTACGTACGTAGTCATCACAAGGGAATGACTAACTTGTGGCACGCAATACCCAGAGCGAAGTATAAAGTTACACCGAGATACTTTGGCAGGCTTTTTTGATGCACTTGTATGCAACAAAATTATACGCACTAGCTAGCTGGAACCTGTGGAAACTCCACACAACAACAGCACTATTTTTCAGTGATATTGCAAACCCGTAACATCTTGATTTTCCCCGATCTAATACTGAAGGAACCTGTGGAAATTCAACAGAACAAAAGTATTCTTCCTCAATTACAATGCCCTCGGACCCCATACGAAGGGTAAAAAATGCTCCAAGTGAGGCAGAGAATCTTCCACCTTACACATGCGAGCAGTAGGTATAGCAGCTTAAATTTGAACTTTACTTTCTCCAGGTCATTTGAAGGATACCTAACAGATGCCCTAACTTTCCATATCTAATACTGATGAAAGCGTCACGGTCGTACCAACTAACTAACGGAGGTTCTAGCAGAATTCTAATATACCTATCAGGATGATGCACAAGTAATGTCCGATTTTCAGTACAAATTTTTCAGACCGAATTTATTAATTTTTTTTAACCTCTCCTTATAGCAATAACGTAGCTCTGTATTTAATTTGCATCATTTTCACTGAGAACTAACTTTTGCTCATAATTTTCAAAAAGTATACCTCTATATTTGTCCAACCACCTACGGTCACGTAAGGGAAGGTTTAACTACTTAACGAATTTCAGGAAGGTGCTGATGCAAGGGCAGCAGCAAAAAATCTATTCAGAACACTTATGAGGTTGATGTGTGAATGGAAGACGTTGTAGGAGGCGGTTTTCTCGCTTCGAAGTGGTGAGCGATTTAACTTTGAAAGAAAAGTGAAAAATATAAAAACATTTTTCCGCATTACTGCAAGCATTTATTTTAGAGAACCTACCATTACCTCTAAGGAACTTAGAGAACACCTAAATGTAGCCCATTCGGCCGGGGCACGCCAACTAAAGCATTTTGTTTTTTGCATTATATTCTTTTAATGGGCCATTACTTTCGCACCAACCTAGACTAGAAATTTCTCATTCCTTCGCAGTAGCTACAAACTTCATCGCTTGGTCTCAATACTACCAGTACCATATCGCCAAAATTCTAGAATAACTGAGACAAATAGAAATCGAAGCTAGGTTTATCTACCGTATGTGAGAATGAATAACTATTTTAATAAATAATAGTTAAGTCAGTTAAAGTATGCCATGATGCATGTAGCCAATGGTGTCTTACGATGCACAAACATTTTGTTTTTTGGTTGTGGGAGAAGCCGATGAAGCAACTAAAACCGGTAAAATTTCTGCAACTGAATACACTACATAGCTGGCAGTAGACGGACCAACAGATCCATTCCCAGAGAGCAGCCGGAACTTACGCTCCGGTCCTTTATAAGCTATTACCATTATATGAGAATCATCTGAGGAACAAACGACGAAATTTTAATAAATTACAATAGCGACCTGCTTGGTAGTATATGAAACCTCAACTCGCTCAATGTACGTGTCACAAAACTACAATTTTTTTCACTACCTTTCAACACAAATGTTTTTCACCCTGCGGTGACTGTTCTAATGACAAGCCTTGCTACGGTAGGTATGCATGAAAGACCTACACGCATTTACATTCTTTTCTGTGAAACACCTACCGATGCTCATGCAAACTGTCCTGAGTCCTCAGTGTGCAGCGAAAGGCACTTGAGGCAGATGTGCCCTTGCGGCTACAGATTAGCATTAACAACTTGTTCATTTCAGAGCTATCAAAGGGATTTATGTATTTTACACTTCATAAGGCAAACTTTTGCCTTCATAAGGCGAACTTTTGACGATCAAAGCAAAATTCGAACATTGAAGGAAGAGCAAAAAATATATAACTATATATATCCTGATGTTCTTCCAAAAACGTGAAAACCTGGGACCTAGGCATTCATTATTCCATTGCAATCATTGCCTCAACTCACAACAGCAATAGGTTCAGAACTGAATAGGCCGTAAACCACTACATCTAAGAACTGGGTAAATATTACTAAGACACACATGTGAATTCACAATGGCCTAAGTAATATTAGTAAGACGCGTAGCGAGTCCTGTGACCAATTAATCAGTGGCCACCGTGCAATACGTACTGACTGAGCCTCATTTATTGCTCTAGGCATGGACTTGTTCGCTCAACAGAACCGTTTGAAAATAACGAAAACTGAAAGTGCGAGCTGAAGCCTCCGACCTCACAGAATACGCGGCGGTCAACAACAGAAAGCAAGTACCTAGCTAGGCGTTCTATGCCAAGGCAACAGCGGACCCATGGACGGACGGTGGATCATTGCGCGTGAAAAGTACCAGTTGAGAAAGCAAAGGAAGCGCAGAACGCGATCACCAGACACAGGAGACAAAGCGGGCTGGGAAAGAAAGATGCATAGCTAACGCTAGGTATCCTATGGGGTCTCTCTAGAAATATAACTGGCTGTAACACAGGATGGGCGATGAGGTTAACAAAAGTCAAATAAGACCGAGGTTGGGAGATGATGAGAGACAAGCGTGGCGGCCGGTACGCGGCAGTTCTCTCACCTGCGAGCATCGGGCGCCCCCGCACCGGCCCCTCCTTTTCTCCGACCTAACACCTTCGTATTGCCCCAGGCACAGCCCTCACACCTTACGACGCACACACGCACACACACACGCCTTAGAGCCCATCACTCCAGCGGCAGCAGAGCTCCTCACCTCATGGTGCCACCAACTGACAGCGTTATGGTTGGTCTTCCTAACGCTGGTGCGAGTGGGGTTCTCACAACGCTCGTGCGAGTGGGGTTCTGACATCGCTCGTGCGAGTGGGCTTCTCACATCGCTCGTGCGAGTGGGCTTCTCACAACGCTCGTGCGAGTGGGCTTCTCACAACGCTCGTGCGAGTGGGCTTCTCACAACGCTCGTGCGAGTGGGCTTCTCACAACGCTCGTGCGAGTGGGGTTCTCACAACGCTGGTGCGAGTGGGGTTCTCACAACGCTCGTGCGAGTGGGGTTCTCACAACGCTCGTGCGAGTGGGGTTCTGACATCGCTCGTGCGAGTGGGGTTCTGACATCGCTCGTGCGAGTGGGGTTCTGACATCGCTCGTGCGAGTGGGGTTCTCACAACGCTCGTGCGAGTGGGGTTCTCACAACGCTCGTGCGAGTGGGGTTCTCACAACGCTCGTGCGAGTGGGGTTCTCACAACGCTCGTGCGAGTGGGGTTCTCACAACGCTGGTGTGAGTGGGATTCTCACAACGCTCGTGCGAGTGGGGTTCTCACAACGCTCGTGCGAGTGGGGTTCTCACAACGCTCGTGCGAGTGGGGTTCTGCTAACGCTAATGTGTATGGTTTCGCAGACTAATGTGTGTGGTTTTTGCATCGACTAGTGCAGTGTTTCCTAAAGTTCAGTTTTCTACGGACCCCCTGTGAAATCGATATGAAGCAGACGGACCCCATGCAGTTAAAATGGCATCAACTTAGTATCTTACGTACTGAATGAGCATGGTAGATGTCTAAGGTTTCCAGGCTATTGCTTTTCAATTAATACAGAACGGCAGAGGCATAACAACATCCGCCAAACATAATTATTCACGTCACAGTCACGTGACATCCCAGCTCAGCTTAATATTCACATACAGCGAGTTTTTATCTTTAATTCTCTTGAATTTATTTTGACTTGCCCTAAATGACTATTTGGATGATGGTTAACTTATGCTCTTCTAGCAGTTTCGAAAAAGAAAAATCGAAGTGTTTGTGACCGAGCAAAAGCATATAGGGGTAACTTAGCCATTGTTAAAAGTTTTCAATTTCAATGAATTGATGTAAAATATTATAAGCTATTTAAACTCTTATATTTTCTCTTATAACCTTAAAATATTCTGTAATTTTTATCATTTACGAGATAAAATCAATGTAATATTGCCACAGAAGCTTCAAACGTCCTGAACCAGTAGGAGGGGGTCCGTGCGTGAACCACAGGGGGCCGTAGGTTCATATGCACCCCAATGGGAAACACTGGACTAGTGAATGTGGTTTTGCTAAGGCTAGTGTTTGGGTTTCTCCGTAATCTTCAGCCTTGCTGAATATCCTGCGAACAACCACTGCCAGTTCTGACGCTAAAGCAACACGCCACCGCAAACGACCGAGCTGAGTTACAAATACACAAAAAAAAAAAAAAGACGCTGGCTTGCCACATACCTACTTTTGCGATCATAGCAATGCGATTACGAAATTGTTTCGCCCGAACTTAGGAGATAGCTATGCGTACTCAAACTAAAAAGAACAGAAAAAACTAAAAAATATATATTTTTAACTGCAGTCGAACAGATTAGATTACCACTAGTATATAGTCTACTTTACCCCTCGGAACTACTGCTCCAGAGAAAGCAATTAACACGTCACGTATGAAAAGAAAACTATTGAAATGTGGTAGGATTCACCACGACATTAAGTGTACAGTAGATCAAGATGCGTGAATAAGTATTTGGACACAACAAAAACTTATTTTTTAGAATTTCGTAAAACGCATATCAAGTAAACCTAAAGTAAGGTTTAGCGCATAGGTACAAACATATTAAATGAACAGAAACATGATCAGACTAATATAATGTCGACTAATAAATAAAATATGTTTCGGGCAAGAAACCTCCCATCATCAGAAATGTAAAATTTTAATCTATACCTATGAATAAAAATATTTCAAATGCAGAGGGGGGAGACTAGTTGTTATCGAGGGGGAAGTCTAAAAAGCGAATGAATAAAGGTACGAGGAGGGGCCGTATGTCAGCTCCTGTACAGGAAGTTGATGGGCTAATTGTGGACAGTGTGAATCGGTATAGCTGAGGTCATAATGTTGAGGCTGGGTCTTGTTCTGTGGATGTAGAGGGACTTTAGTGTTGTGAGTTCGATTGAACTAGAAGAGTCTAAGATGGAGAAATTATTCTTGCTGATGGGATGTTTGTTTTGCTTAGCATGTAGGCGGAGGCTGAATGTGAGGGTTTTGCAAGTGGTACATCCCGTTCGATCCCGCCGCAACATTACGACCTCAGCTATACCGATTCACACTGTCCACAATTAGCCCATCAGTTTACTGCACAGAAGCTGACATTCGGGCCCTCCACGTAGCTTTATTCATTCACTTTTTAGACTTCCGCCCCGATAACTAGGCTCCCTTCTCTGCATTTAAAATGAAGATTTTTATTCGTAAGTAGAGACTAGAATTCTAATTTTCTGATGGGTGGTTTCGTTCCCAAAACGGTGAATTTTATTTAATAGTCAACATTATATTTATAAGAAACATGATCAACTTCATATATTTAGTATTTATATACCTAGCATTTTTTACAATAGGTGGTGAAAAAAGTATTTGGACAAACGAAAGAAATGTCTAATATTTTCTTGTTTCTCTTTTTCCAGCAATTTTCGCTTTTCAACGATTTCTGAAAGCTTGTATCAGCTTCTAGCAAAATGTATGGAGACTGTCTCATGCTTCTTTAGTGAAAATGTTCAATTCTTCCAGGTTTGAAGGTCGTCTTGCTTAACAGTTTATTTAATTGCCATAAACTTTCAATGGGGTTCAGGTCCGGCGATTGATTTAACCATTACACCACATTAATGCCCCTCCCTACCCACCATTTCTGAGTTGTTTTAGCTTTCTGTCCCGGATGACTGTCCCGTTGGAACCACCATTCATCAACTAATCAAAATTCTCTACTTGCGGCAGCAAATCTCCAAAAATCTGTCGGTATTGACTCCAATCTTTCGTCAATTATTTTGTCATCTTCTCGTTCCATAAAAAGAAAAACGACTCATGCACGATAAGATTTCCCCGCCATGTTTCCCAATAGATAGTTATAAACTTTGTTTAACCTCTGTAGCCGCAACTCAGGCGTTCCAACAGAGATGAGTGTGTAGTATGTAAATACCACGTAATTTGTCGCGTGGCCTACGTGCGCTACTACGGGCTGGAAAATAGGCGCAAAGCATATATAGTAGAAGACACTCGAGTGGTCGGCCTCTTTCACGGCCTTCCACACGAGAGAGATGAGAGAAGTCCCGCGGACTAGGTACGCTATCTCGATCGACAGCCCACCTCGCGGAACAGAAAAGGAAANNNNGATAGTTATAAACTTTGTTTAACCTCCGTAGCCGCAACTCAGGCGTTCCAACAGAGATGAGTGTGTAGTATTTAAATACCACATAATTTGTCGCGTGGCCTACGTGCGCTACTACGGGCTGGAAAATAGGCGCAAAGCATATATAGTAGAAGACACTCGAGTGGTCGGCCTATTTCACGGCCTTCCACACGAAAGAGATGAGAGAAGTCCCGCGGACTAGGTACGCTATCTCGATCGACAGCCCACCTCGCGGAACAGAAAAGGAAATAGAGAACCTACCTAACTTTACAAAACTAATCTCGTCAGCAGAAACTGCCGCCAGATGTTACATCCCCTGCGGAGAAGGCACTCGGGACCCTTGGGTGCGTGATGCCCAAACATATTGTGGCAGGGAAAGGGCCCGCCACAATATGCCCCTGAGGGCTTCCCAATAGATATGGTATTATTCGCGCCATATGCAGTACTGTCTTTTCACCAGACGCGAATTTTTCATTTACAACCGATATCTCTATTTTGGATTTATCCGACCACAAAATTTATTCGAAGAAGCCGCGCTCTTTATTTTCATGTATTTTTGCAAATTTCAATCATGATTTTAGGCACCTCTTTTTCAATACGCGAGCTTTACGAGGCAGCGTAACTTGAGATCTTGTAGGTGGAGTTCATTACTGATTTTTTTTGCCAATGTTCGTCCCAATTTGGACGAGGTCAGTTTGTAGATCCTGGTGAGTCACAACAGGGTTATTCATAACTTTGTGGAACAGTTGGCGACAATTTCTCGAAAAAAAACTTTTAAGGAGTTCCAGATATTAAGCTGTAGATGGTGTCCGACTCCTTCCACTTCTCCACAATGGATGCTGGAGTAGTAAAAGGAACATTGTGTACTTGGTATGCAGCGACAGCTTATGAGCTGTAGAATCATGTATTTGTTCCTATTTTTTATAGTTCTTTTTGCTTAGGCATGATGCAATGTTATCAGCGCGGCATCTAATTAATGAAAGCTAAGGTAACCTAGAGCGTTCCTTGGGGTGGCTACTTCCTCAAACAAAGGATGGGCGATCCAGATCAAGAAATTTGAGGAATGAAGTAGGAAAATAACAATGTCCTTATACTTTGTTCACCACCTATTTCATGAAATTTTATATATATATATATATATACATATTAAGATATGAAGAATACTATGCTTCTGCTCATTAAATATGTTTATGTGCTAAAACTATCTGACTATGAGTTGAATTGGTTATGTGTTTACCAAAATGCTGAGAAAAAGATTTTTGTGCTGTTCCAATACTTTCTTCACACGTGTACATACGAAAATTTTGACCATTAGGGTGCAGGGTGCATACAAACTACACTGATGTCAGTGTAATGAGTACCTCTACAGTAACAAATAGTAATGGGTTCAGACCCTCCTAACACGGCGGGGTCCCCAGGAGAGGAAGCAGAGAGCATGGAGCGGACAAAAAAAAAACAAAAAGATAAAAAAAAAATCATAAAACATTGCGGGAAGAAACGACAAGTTGGGAAAGCAGATGCTACAGCAGTGCAACTTCAGTGGACGTATATTATTATTACATTCACTGTTTAACCACCCTAGACGCAGCGAAGCGATTCAAGAGTGAAGCTCAACTGAAAATAATATGACGCTTTTCATCATTACGGATATTTTATCGCGGCATTCCTGCCGGAAAAACTCGATAGGCTCAGTGCGCTGCTACTGGCGAGAGAAAAAAAGGTGCAAAAAATAGAAAAAGACACTCGAGTGGACGGCTCCTTTTGTGGCCTTCCACACGAGAGAGACCAGCGGTGTCCCGCGTACTAGGTCGGCTATCTCGATCGACAGCCCAACCCACGGAACAGAAAGGGGAATGTAGAGAACCTATCTACCTTTGCGAAACTAACCTCGTCAGCAGGAACTGCGGCAAGCTGCAACATCTCCTGCGGTAAAGGCACCCGGGACTCTTGGGTGCGTGATGCCCAAACATTGTGGCAGGGATAGGGCCCGCCAGAATATGCTAGTGGACGTATATACAACAAAGTAATCCTGTATATTGCATCTGTACCATCAAGTACTATGTTAGTCTATTATTATTAAACTATTTTTGTAAATCTGCACGGTGGCTACCGAACTTCCGTAATATACGCAGTTAAAGAATGAAAAATTTGAGTTACGGTAATGGTGCAAACTGATCAAACCAAGCGAGCGAAGAGAGCAGATGAGCCGCATAGCAAGTCCAGGGCGGTGCAGTAATGGGTTCTTGACTTCTTGCTACACACAAGCACAGGGCAAAGGTGATAAATGGAATAAATTCCTTTACAATATTTCTTTCTATTTCTAAGGAAAAGGCAATATTAAGTTATGCAGCCAGGAGTAAATGTGGTCATTTGGTCTCTCAGCTACTGGTAAGATAGCTACCATTGTTTACACCTGCACCTATTGCTGCAATGGCGATGAGTGAGATTGTTATTGGGGAAACCCTGATTCGGGAATTGGTCGCACAGTCGAAATTGCAGGAACAAAATACCGTACTACAAGTTACAAAACCTTGTTAGATGCAGTATAAATGAAGTCATGTAGTTGTCCTTTATAATTCCAGTGGAAGAGTAACGTCATGACTGCCAGTAATGCAAGCGTAACATGACCTATGGTAAGAAATCTAACTTCGGCAAAGCTCGTTTCAGCCGCCCTATAGTCACGGCAAAGGTATCTCACGAGGGGTAGAAACAGCGCTTGTAAAGCGAAGAACCCACGTATGGGGCATTTTCCACATCTATTCAACACTGGTTGGAGCAGAAAGTTGGGAAAGAAGGATCAAGAAACGAACAAAGTGTCATTAGTAGGAGCAAGAAAACGGAAAGTAGCAACCCTACTAAAGTTCTAGACGTCCTCGACACTAAAACCGTGAAGCTGCTCTTAAGGCTGCCAAAATTCATGTCAGAGTAAGTGGGCACGACAGAGATATTCCGAATACCTAAGTAAGGCTCAGGAACCTATGGTTCCCCAGGAGAGAGAAAGCCGATTCCTCATGCCATAGCTACCAAGTACAAGGGTGAAGCTAGCTTGTGAAGCAAGGTTAAGTCCCTGGGACGTCACTGTTCCAACAGAACGCGCATTTTGACTCTGTACTTGGAAAACACCGTGTGCTTGTGACCGGCAGTGAGAGAAATGCTGCACCGCGTCCGTTTGGCCGTAGACGGCGCAGGGAATAACACGGGGAGACGGGCTGCCATATTTGGGACGGGCCGGTGTGTGGTGCGCCTGCGTGGTGTGGGAGACTCCAGCACATGGAAGAGAAGGCAATCTCGCAATTGCCAAAGAGAAAGGCATCGAAGCAAAACAGAAACAACATTAACGCATGGCGTGCAGGATGATTCCAGCCATCATATTCGCAGTACAGAATTCGATAGAACTTTCAGTGGGTGTGGGTGGGTTTCCCGGTGGAGGGTGCAGTCAAAGTTGACTTTACCTTTATCTACAGGATGCCTACGCTACAACGGCCAACTCGATTAGTCATACGAGATGAGTGCTCTTGTTTCAATATATCTGAGCAGCACCAGTCATTAAACCAAAATACTATAAAAAATTAATATTTCACGAAAACCCCGTTGTCTTAGCATTTTTAATCGCCAGGGGGCTTCTCAAATGAAAAGTCAGCATCCTGCCCGATAAAATATATGTATACAGTATATATACACCTATATAATCAACCAGACGTTAGATACTGTAGGTCCAATGAACATTTGGACACTAATTAGACCGTTATTGCATCTTTGTCGCTATCCAACAGCTCGTATCGAAATAATATGGCGGAGTCAACTGGTATTTCTCGTATTACCTTTGCCATGTACGAACCCGCTCCTGCATAGGAGAGCACTTGCCCACTGTAATTAATAAGCCCGTATCATAGATACCGTGGGATTAAAACTTCAACGCTCGAATTTCTTCCTATCTTATTCCTTCAGTGCCTTAGGGTGCTTACACACCAAGAGCGAAGCGGCGCGGAGCGGTGACGCGTTCACATATAAGCGGCGCGAGCGAAGCGATTCATGCTTTCATTGCGCCAGTCAATAATGAAGATTTTGTGAGTGCGTACCGTTTGCTAGATGGTTCATNAAGTGGGCACGACAGAGATATTCCGAATACCTAAGTAAGGCTCAGGAACCTATGGTTCCCCAGGAGAGAGAAAGCCGATTCCTCATGCCATAGCTACCAAGTACAAGGGTGAAGCTAGCTTGTGAAGCAAGATTAAGTCCCTGGGACGTCACTGTTCCAACAGAACGCGCATTTTGACTCTGTACTTTGAAAACACCGTGTGCTTGTGACCGGCAGTGAGAGAAATGCTGCACCGCGTCCGTTTGGCCGCAGACGGCGCAGGGAATAACACGGAGAGACGGGCTGCCATATTTGGGACGGGCCGGTGTGTGGTGCGTCTGCATGGTGTGGGAGACTCCAGCACATGGAAGAGAAAGCAATCTCGCAATTGCCAAAGAGAAAGGCATCGAAGCAAAACAGAAACAACATTAACGCATGACGTGCAGGATGATTCCAGCCATCATATTCGCAGTACAGAATTCGATAGAACTTTCAGTTAGAACACAGCTAGTGGACCGCGCCACCTTGCTATGACTGCCACAATATTACTTCAACCCAACTTCTATATTCTTTGCAGGTAGTAGCCTACAGTAGCTTACTACGAGCGGTGGAGCAACGGTAATAATCAGTAAAATCTCCACCAAATAGGTCATGTTTTTGTCAAGTCCGACTGTTTGGCTCTATGTACGTATGTTATCAATACAACTTAAAAGTTTTGGACGGATCTTCACGAAATTTACAGGGATAGTTAAGTAAGCTTGAATATTGGAGGACATATGCTTAAGTTTTGGTGAAGAACCGTTCTACCGTTTGTTTGTCTGCCTATTTTTTTATTGGTAGGAATTCTTGGGGTAGTTTCTAGTAGCAAATGACCAAATTTTTGTGTTTATCTCTTTGGCCGTTTGTTTGTTCGTCTATGGTTTTAAAAACGTTAATCACCAACATAACTGAAAAAGTTATGAGTGTATGTTCATGAAATTATCAGAAATTGTTAGAAATGTTAAAAGACAACTGACCAAATTTTGGTGCTGATCGGTACGTTCGCTTGTGTGTTTGGCTGGCTGTCTGTCAAAATGTTTGTCAGAACATACGATAACTCAAAAAGTTACATCACCAAATATTGGCGATTATAAAGAAAAAATCCTAGTTTCAGGACCAATTTGAATTTTTCGTTAACAATTTCTTGCTTAACGGAGCGATGGCCTCTCAAAGTGCTCTAGTTGATCATAGTTTCATTAGTCATACGCCCACGGTAGCAGCGGAGGTTGCGTGCTGCACAGTGGTGCCGAAGGTCCCGGGAACGATCCCCAGCCCAGGCCCCGTCTTAGTCATGGCGCTCAGTGCACGAGTCAACCAATTTGCTTGTGCGTATAGCTATCGTAGGGGTGGCGGATCGTTGAACCTTCCGTTTCGGGGCCATAGTTCTTAGCGACCCGTCGCCGGCTGGAGCTGCACGTACTCCTTTGGAGCCAGTTGGCCTTTGTCTGCCGCACGAATCAGTGCGTGTGGGTTTCCCGGTTGAGGGTGCAGTCAAAGTGGACTTTACCTTTATCTACAGGATGCCTACGCTACAACGGCCAACTCGAATAGTCATACGAGATGAGTGCTCTTGTTTCAATATATCTGAGCAGCACCCGTCATTAAACCAAAATACTATAGAAAATTAATATTTCACGAAAACCCCGTTGTCTTCGCTTTTTTAGTCGCCAGGGGGCTTCTCGAATGAAAAGTCAGCATCCTGCCCGATAAATTATATGTATATAGTATATATACCTGTATCATCAACCAGACGTTAGATACTGTAGGTCCAATGAACATTTGGACAGTAATTAGACCGTTATTGCATCTTTGTCGCCATCCAACAGCTCGTATCGAAATATATATATACATATGGCGGAGTCAACTGGTATTTCCTGTATTACCTTTGCCATGTACGAACCCGCTCCTGCATAGGAGAGCACCTGCCCACTGTAATTAATAAGCCCGTATCATAGATACCGTGGGATTAACCCTTTAGTGCCTACGGTACACATATGATGACATTACATGTAGTGTTATTCCTACGAACAGTGATGTTCTATTGAGGCACTATAGGGTTAAAACTTCAACGCTCGAATTTCTTCCTATCTTATTCCTTCAGTGCCTTACGCGATACACATAACTAGAGAAGCGTTCTGAGAGCGCATACCTCCGCCAAACAATTCAATGTTAACAAAATATTGCAGGATTTTTTACTATCACCAAACTTTAGTCAACTGGTCCTCGTAACATTGCCAGCAATTCCTGAAAATTTATTGATCTGTCCATGGCTTTTTGAGTTATTTTGGTGACAGACAACCTCCGACAAAAAGATAACCTCCTTGGGAGATTAATATCTATTATGTCATGCTTATAGTAGATAATACGGTCAGTCTTCTATCAAATTGAATAGCTCAACAATAAAGTTGACGTACTCGAGGAAGAAAAAAAGGGACATATGGCACGTCAAATGAAAACTTGAAACCTATTCACGAAGGTGTCCCCACACAGGTTCAACGCGCATGGAAACAGCAAATCAGGAAAGAAGAGAAAGAACAGAGGATACTATAATCAGTAGAAGTACGAGATCAGAAGCAAGTACAGGGGCAGGCTCGGAAGACAGACGTCCCGCAGGCCTAGCTAATGGCTTTACGTTACCGTACCCAACCAACGGGGATGGTAGTCTAGTTACTGCATCCACTATAGAAAATAAGATCTGAGATGCTCTTCATTCGGTTTTGTTTTTGTAGCGTCCTTTAAAATCTTCTCTGCACCAAATTCTGCTTAGTTATTGTTCGGGAACAACCGCTGGACCGATCTACTTCGCTGTACGCACAAGCAATTGTTTGAATAGTAGGATAGGATTACCTATATGTCTTGTTAGTGACAGCTAAAGAGTTAAAGTCATCGGATAAAGCTTAATGTATTTTAAACCACAAACATTTATGAATACAAACTACTAAAGAAATTGGAAGAGGAAATCCATTGATTTTCTGGGTGTATTGGCAGGAAGAGCAATAGTTCCCTGTTGCAGAGATCCTTCGATTTTGCGATACAACAAAGAAGCACTTTAAAAGTTAGCCTTTCACGCCAGCAAGAGAAGTAAAACTCTAGCGAAATATCCGCAGCGAGAAGATGCAGGCAGCGAACGCCGTGCGCCACAGCGAGGAAACAAAGCGCGGCCACACCGCGCCACTTCTCGCAGGGCAAAAAGTTGCCAGAAAATGCAGCGTTTTGGGCATCGAAAGAAGACGGGATTTTGCCTCATGCACAGCAGGTTGCGAAAAGAGCGAGGCATTGTTGTGGATTTTTTTTAATTATCGGAAAAGCAAGTCAGTGCGGCATGCACGCTCGGTCAGAAACAGAAGATGCAGTGTTGAAGAAATCGATGTGAAATGCAGCGACCGACTTCTCCGATGGTACTGAGATAGGCAAGCGTACGGGGGAAGGTGGCTGGTGAAACTCAGGCGAGGCATCGTAAAAACAGAGTTCCTTCATGGCTTCATGACATGCACATGCAAAACTTGACTGTGGTAACGTTTAATACATCGACAGCTGAAGAACTTTCATGACCCATATGCACCGCAGTAGCATACACAGCCTTACGATATGAATTACCGTTCAACGTACTGGCCCGTTGCAACTGATTGCTATCACCAGCATGCAACGTTAAATCTAGTTTGAAGCCCAATATGAAAAATACAGTTAAGCTAACCAATCAGCAACTGACTGTACCAATGCAGATGCTATTTCCGTTTGTCATACAAAGCTGTCTTTCCCAGATGCGAGTCCAAGAGTTTAGATTAAATCCCGCTATCATTTCAACTCGGCAGGGGCTACTTATACAGCGGTGACTCCGTTTAGAGGTGCACATGATCCACGCATCCTCTCCTGGGTCGCACACGGACCTCTAATACCTAACCTTTGAATCTTCAGTAATATGGTATAGCTTTCCACATTTAGTATATAATACAGAATATTAACGTTTTTACATTTAGATGGGGAAGTGTATATTCCATTGAATTTTTACGTAAGTTCTCTAATTAAATAAAAGTTTAAATTACCATTGTAATTACCCCGCAATGCTACTTTTATGTCGCAGAAGACAATTTTTAAAATAATGACTGTACCATGAGAGATTACGACACTTCGGTGTCAACTATTTTTCAAGACAAGAAGGCTTGGATTCACGACAGTTAACTATGGAAATTTACGGTACGAGATTAGCAGTGACATCACATGAGTAATTGTATTTTGGCGTATTGCGCTATGCTTCCGATTTTACCCTCGTAAGTATAGATATCAATATCTTCAGCAATATACTAAATCCAATCAGTGCGTTATCTATTAGTTGAGGCCACTTTAATGACAGGGCCCTGCTGAACTAATAGAATCCAAAGGCTGCTGTACAAATCCGTCACTTGCACTGAATTGAGTATATATCTTACAAACTACGGTGATGCGCAGCAGCTGGCGGCTGCCAGAGCTATCTCGTAAAATTTTCAAGATCCAAACTAAAAGAATAACTCACAAGATTGTGGCGAGAAGAGAACTGAACGGTTTGTAAAAGACGGAAACTGTTGCAAGGCAGACGGAAAACCTTCAAATTTTGGCAGGTGGTCTGAAAGGAAGCGGAGGCAGGGAAAGGCCGACACAAGCAGCGGAACAACAACAGCGCATGCGAGTCTCCCTCGCTTCCTAACAAAAATACGAACCTGCCCAGAACAATAAATGTTACCCTCACTGATCCCTGAGCAAACCGAGGGGAGTAAAGGCCTTACGACGCTCTCCTAAAGTCCGCGCTACGGGCACATCCTCAGGACTGGGGCTGGTCTCGAGTACAGCACTCAGGAGAACAATGGTGTCACGAGTTTCGTGTAGCATTCGGTACAGCGATAACGTTTATCGTTGCACTAGATACAAACATCCAGCCTCTCAATTGCTATAACAATGATTTATGGTTACCACTCAAGTATCACAATTGTGCGTAAAGGTACCTAGGTTGTTTCTCGTTGACCTTGAAGCTGTTTCTTTCACCCAAAATCACTATCAAGAGAGTAAAAAGCTTTTCATTACTATACTCTAGTATCACAGTCAGTGACGTACGCTCATAGCTATGAGCAGATGATACGTTGGTACGAACCTCCCCAACAAATACTAAGCGCTGATTCAAGGGAGAAAGAGGAAGGGACATAAAGCATGTGCTGAAAACAAGGAAACCATTCCTGGCGATCACTGGGTACCTATAGGAACAGTAGCCCAAGAAAGAACAGAGACAGAGTGTGTTTCAGGATGTGCATGAAACTGCAAGGACACCAAGTACGCACAGAAATATCCCCTGTGGTCTTCCTGCATGAGGGAAGTACCTATAGGCCCTTCCACCTCCCCCCCCCAAAAAAAAGTATGTTTTTATTAATAGATGGTAAATAGTGCAGCACCTGTCAATCAGACCTACGCACCTTACCGAGGAGTACTATAATCAAGTATCCATTTCTATGTAACTTTAGGTATACTTGTCCTGAAAATTTGCGTTTGAAAATTCTACAGTAGTAGCTATTTGTGAAGCCTTTCAGGGCAGCCGTAAAGCTACCAACTGGAAGGTGAGAAGAAGCTCACACTCGCGTATACAATAGAGATGCTTATACGACTAGTACTCCATATTCCATCAGTGTTAGTACAGCAACCAAACTGAATACTAGCAGGAGCAAATGAGGGCAAGCTCACCCAACGACGATTGACTGCCACGCGGAATTTGGCTGGGAGTCTCATCCACACTGCAGCCTGCAGTCTACTTACCTGCAATTGAAGAAAAAGAAAAGAGTTAAACTTAGCTATGGTAAGCGAACAATAGTTAACACGAGGTTTCAAGAGAAGGAAGGTAAGGGACACGCACAGAAGCACGTGAAGATAAACCCGACACTCGAGCACGGATCACCGCACAACGAAAAAGCAAGCTGAAAAAGCAGAAAGGGAACACAATAGATTGTCCGTGAAAGACGGGATAGGAAAGAAGCAGAGTGCATGGGCTCCTACGACAGACGTTGGAGAGGCTCTAGTTAACCTTTTCCTTCATGAATTTATTCTTTCTTAAAAAAATGGCACAAGTTGAACTGTTGTACGGAAGTAGCGCTAATAAAAAGGGTTAAGGCTATACCGTACCTGCTGGCTACAGGAAGCTCTAACCATGACTGAGCGGACCAGAGCCTATTCTCCGACCTGGGGCGAATGCTCAAACGCGCCTTGTAAAGTTACAAGCATTGAGATTTTACAGCTGCAGGCACAAATACAGCCATGTAACTGTTGAAGTTTTACATTTTTGTTGTTCGATTTAACATCTGAGTCTATTATTTAGGTCCCTATGCATCATTTAGAGCTTCAAATGACTTTCATCAAAACTTTGTAAACATCAGTATAAGAAAGTGACAAAATCTGAGCCGAGATATCGATACTTTAAGGAACTGTGTAATTTGCGTTGCCGTAACTTCACAAGGCGTTTGTGCATCCGGTCCCAGGCACTGAGTACAGCGCCGGACCAAAATTTGGTTTCCCGTAGTGAAAAGCATTGGATGAAGCTCCAGGGAAGTTAGCACTCGGGCCTACATGAGGAAACCTTACAAGTAGGTAACATTATGAAAAGGGAAGGAAACAATGTAGGCACGAAAGAACGAAGTCTTTAACCCATTAACCAATTTTTCAAAACTTGTCAATGGGTATAGCCTTAACCTTCAAACACTACACAGCTGCCAGAAGGATATAGGTCCCTGGGTTAGATCGTTAAGAGGTTAAAGGCAAACAGCTCAAGTAACCAATACAAGGTCCTTCGAGGGGAGCGAATTCCATAACGAAAGACGGGCGAATGTAACTATCTTGAGATATAACCAACTAAACTATTCCATGCCTACTGAGGAGGTAGGGTACCGCATAACTCTGCTCACGAAAGCCTATTTAATCAGCGTGCGCGACTGACTGTATCGCTAGACGTCAGAGCGAGTTCAAACGCGTGTTCCCACGACAATCAAATGAACGAGTTCTCTGAGCTATCTGTTCTAATGTGAGGCTGTGTCCGTTTAAACAGCAGAAAAAATCGCAGCTTTCTGAGTTCTAATTCCAAATTTGGCGAGATGTACCCAACTTCACTGGTTCAATTTCTCAACAAACTGACTTTGCAGAGAACTCTTTTGGAACTTGTTTGGAAAGTATACACAGTTGTGGTTACGAGGGTTCAAAAAACGTTTGGACAATTGGCCGAGGTAACTCATTCATGGGACAATTGCGTGCGCCTTTATAGGTATCGAAAGCAGCGTCTGGACTGCCGTTTATTTAATTGAAGAGTGTGTGCCTCAAGTAAGTCGCCAGGTTGTGATCAGCCAGAAAGAAGAAGAATTCGAGCAATAAGTAGCGAAGGATTATCATCAGAGATGCACTCGATTGCCACGAGTGAAAATAACTCTGAACGACCTCGAAATGCATTGCGATTAGCCACATTACGCAGTGAAAATAAGAGCGATAATCCCGACAAGAAGACGTATACCGGCCTCCCGTACAGCTCCGGGAATTACCTGACGCAGAAGTATGGCGAGGCAGGGGCGGGCAGGAGCGGAGTGTAGTGGTGATACTAATTGCAGCGTGTCACAACCAATGCTGCGATAAACACGCTATACGCGTCCTGCCCTTACAAAAACACGCATCACTGAGCACGCTGCAGGTGAGTACAGCCCCTGCATTACTACACGCACAGAACTTGCAAGCTGACAGCCTCAACATCGAACTGATTGACTGGTATCAACCAATCAACCATGGCTTCAAATGGTTACATTTGTAGGT
Organism: Parhyale hawaiensis; assembly: GCA_001587735.2. NCBI lineage: Eukaryota > Metazoa > Arthropoda > Malacostraca > Amphipoda > Hyalidae > Parhyale > Parhyale hawaiensis. Next base: position 43,924,549 of record LQNS02278143.1, on the reverse strand, counting down.
TGCCAGCGCTAGGAGCAAATGATAGCTCTGAGCAAGTAAGCTTGGCCAGGTAAGATCCTTCTTACAACCCTAAAAATCTAAATATTACCCTTAGTATGTGCTTATACTCTTGCTTACACAAGAAACGTTATAATGGAGGATATTATTTGAGCTAATATCTAGATTGCCATACTATTCTGACATTTTAGTTAACGAAACTCTAGACTTTGAGATGTTATAGTTTCCTCTTCATACACACTACAGTAAAAAATTAAGAAAAGAATGGGGACCCACCCAATTACAGGTGTGGCCACTAGAAAATTGTTCAACATTTTGAGCGATATAAGCAATTACAGCTTGACGACCCACACTGACTCGTTGTTCTTGCTTAAAACTATACCATTTCTAAAAATACTAGGCCCATTTGCGACGAATACGTAAGAACTTATTCGACTGAAAGGTTATATTATTTCTATAACCATTAACAACCAATAGGCCTATTGGGCCATATGCTCACGTTTCAAACAGTGTTATTCTTGAGACGACTAGGTTTTACGTAGGCTATAAAGAGTAAGGCGTACAAGAGGACACGGATGTTAACTGCAGAGGTTTTAGTCAGCCGCGAGGCACCCACGCGACGGGAGTAGTATCGCCTCAAGTTACTCACAGCAGCCCCAGCCAGGCTGCTCTTCTGAACAGGCATTTAACTGGCGCTACCTGCTACCTCTGTGACTCAATGCTCTTCCTCAGAGGCATAAATTGTCTCCCAGCAGGGCAATTATTATCAAAAAGTGAAGCACATACACTGGAATTAGAGCGAATCAGCTCCCAATATACGAGCTGCTGCAGCCGTACTGCTGATAGTTGGTGACTGGGGCAACTCCTCCAATGATGTCCTCCTAACGCTCAAGAGCAACACATTAGCTGCAGGAATTTCCGTCCATTGCAACTAAGTCTGTTACGCGGTGCGATGTACTGATTATCAATGCTGCTGTTTCAGCTCCCCAGAACACTATAGGAGATTTTAGAGAACTTGTTTTGTGATTTTCGCAGAGCGTTCTATAACAATTGCATTTCATGAAAAACTAGAGCACTCTGAGAGCGCATACCTCCGCGAAGTGAGCCAACGGTAGCAAAAATTCAAATTGGCTCTGAAACCATAAACTCCAAAATCTAATCATTTGTGCCTTTTTATATTAATAACAGCTTGTTCAATTTTTTTGAAGATCCGTTCATAACTTTTTGAGTTATACCTACTGTTAACAAACGTTATGACAAACATGAGTCAAACATACAAACGAACAAACCGATCTGCACCAAAATTTGATTATTTATGTCTTCTACCATTACTAACAACTCCTATAAATTTCATAAAGATCCATTGATTATTTTTTGAGTTATTGTGCTAACAAGCATAAAATTAAAAACAGTGACAAACGAAGGAACGAACAAACGGACCATTACCAAAATTTATTCATCTACTCTTTGTTATATACCTAACAACTCATGTTAATTTCATCAAAATCCATCCATAACTTTGAGTTATGGCATCGAGAAAAATGACGCAGACAAACAAACGGATGGACATATCTTCACCAAAAGTTAATCATCTGAACCTCCTAACATACCTAACAATCCCTGTAAATTTCATCCAAATCGGTTCATAACTTATTGAGTTATCTTGGTGACAGACAGACAGACAAACACGACGAAAACATAACCTCCTTGGCGGAGGTAATCAGAGACCTCGCGCATGCACGAAGAACTACCGTCAACGCGGCAACAAGTAGGCTAGTCGAGAAGGCGCAGCTATCGACGAGGTCGGATGCAAGTCGGGGGCAGTATAGAGAAGAATAGATGGGTACAGAGAGGCTACAATGATCAGCTACGAGCAAGCCCGCAGCAGACGGTACACTTTTGTCCACGTTTACAAGTCACAGCGTACGAATAAGTTGTTGTGTCTGCTTAAACAATAAAAAGCGCACAGTTTTCACTCAATATCTGAGAAGACCACAAGAACTTCCGAGTGACAATTCCTTACCAGCCGATCTTATAGCTGACATTTCTAAGTTCTTTGGTAGACACGGAAGTTGTCTTTGCATGTGCAAAAAGAAACATTCGAATGCTACGAAATGAAAACTTGAGATAAAGGACAATCGTGTGCAGCATGCTCAATACTGCCGGTACTCACGGTAACGGCAGATACCAGCATCGCTTCTTGGTTTTCGTAGCTCGAGCGTTATTTCTATGTGTAAAAAGTTAGCAAGATTTTCGAAAGCCATTGTAAAAGGTTTACCAGCTTTTGTTTTATTCTTCAAAGTTAAAATAAAATAATGAGCTACGATAACAATTATTATTATTATTATATTGAGTAGTTTAAGTCTCCGTCTCCACAGCAACGGCGATCTAACAGAGGAAGAAGCAAGGGACACATAGTGTGACGATAGATACGTGGAACCCATGCACGAGGGTGTTCCCACACAGGATCAACGCGCATGGGAACAGCAAGTCGGGAAAGAAGAGTAAGAACAGATTGAAGAAAGATCAGTAGGAGTAAAAAACGGGAAGGAAGCAGCTACGATAACAAACATGAAGCATTCTCAGGGAGCGTATGAAAATATACTCTTGCATGAGCAAGAGTTTCTACAGCGAAAGGGCTAAAGACAACCGATTGGGAAGGCAAAGAAGAAATGCTCAAGACGTACCGTATGTACAACGTGGACAAAAAATAAAATAGTACACCGTACTTTACACCAGGAGACCAGAATACGTAGCATCAAATCGATAGAGTGACGTCTCTACAAGAGTGAGATAAGAGCCGAGCACAGACTGCGCCGAGTTCCATAATGACAGCCCTAATGGAGGGTCTCGTAAGGACATGACGTAACCTGTCTACGGCCTGACACTCGCCCTTATCTTCATGGCAGCTCACACTAATTATTGGCAAACAGATAACGACGCTAATCTGCAGGTAGTGCAACAACTCTAGTACATTAAAAATTTGACAACAAAACAAACATTGGATGCAAATACAATGAATTGGAGTTGTATTCCAAGTTTACGATTCCATATCTACGACAATGGTGTTAGAAAGAGAGAAGTGCACAAGATGTGCCCTGTGCACAAAATATTCGACACAGGGCAACAGTACCAGGGGCGATGAGGAAGACAGACGTAAGATAATATTCACAGTATGACGGACACTTATCCCGACCACCGCAAACATATCGTATATATAAACCATGCTCTATTTATGCTGCATATACTCGGAGATGCCACGTACAAAACTTATCGATGCCTAGAAACTTAAAAATGTTACATTACAATCGCATGATACTTATCAAACTAAAGTAATGAAGCTGAAATGATAAACCTTTACCACACTTGAATTAGAGTTGCGAAAAAGTTAAAATTAAAGATTTATAAGTAAGTGTAGGTAAGAACCTTTAATGGTCTTCATTGAAAACGAAACAGAAAATGCAAAAATTTAGGTATAAAGCCGTAAGGTATATCGAGAGAATGCTCTAAAAATACGCGAAGAAGCTCGAACTAAAGCCGACACGATAACAAAGCAACTAGAGATATTCATGATTACAGTGACTTATAACAATTCCATGGGGCTATTATTATTATTTATATTGAATAGCTTAAGCTTCCGTTTCCACAACAACGGCAATCTAACAGAGGGAGAAGCAAGGGACATATAGTGTGACAATAGAAATGGGGAACCCACGCACGAAGGTGTTCCCATACAGGTACTTCCTCTAATGTACTTTTCTTTATATTAACTATAGTTGTCGTAGAAATATGCTTGCACGAAAGCATGTCAGACACTGGCATGTACTACGTATGCCGAGCCCTCAACAGACAGAACCCTCACGGGCGCGGAGTATAGGCCCACCACGATCAGACTTGCACACACATTGGCTTCGCTTGAGCTACAGGAGCTGTATACAAGAAGGGCCCCAAAAGCTACACCTTGCGAATTTCGGTTTGAAACCTTTAGTGTTGAGATTGTGGTATTCAGAGATTTGACCGACGTTGAAACTGGCAGAATTATTTCGTGAAGACTCGTCTCGCTTGGAAGGCAAATGCAAAGGTAAGAAAACATCTATGTAAAGATATTTGTGGAGAACATGTCTAACCTCGCCCGCACGGGCCATGAAGGGCGGTTGGGCGATGTCGAGCTGGTTGATGGCAGGAACATTTCAGCACCCCGCCATATTCCGCCGACATTGGAGCATCAGATAGCTGAACGGGCGCACGTACGGCCCCGTGGGCTCAGCACAAGATGCTAGCCCGTCTGTGTCGCTGTCTCCTGCCGATAATTAAACGCTCTTATAGCGACGGTACGCACTGGAGGCCGCACACGCCGCCTGTGTTTTATGGATACTCGCGAGTCGTTGCGGAGATGTCAACTTTAGTGGCTGCTGATAATCTGCTCTTCGCTCAATTGTTAACACAGAGGCAATTGTGTGTCTGCAAATTTCGAGGAACAGTAGGTAACCCAGAAACTGAGGAGTAAACTCACAACGCAAACATATTACAGCCACAGAAGCACCTACATAGGACTCTATACAGGACGTAGAGAGAAATCTATAGGGTGATTTGCGGTCGGTAGAATATAAAGTAAAACCTGTCTGTATGGTAGAAGTACAGGTTATAATTAATCGACGCACTCGCAATCGCGATGATCGGGGCCTCGTGCCTCAAGTACCTACTGTATGTGGTAACGTAGGCGAGAATGGGTTAGGATAGTTAGGAACAGGTTCCGACCGTTTCGGTATACCTAGAATACATGCCTAACTTATAGACCAAGATAATATTATACCTTTGAATCTCCGGTAGGGCACATGCTATGCCAGTGCCAACGATCACTAGCATTAACCCAAAGTCGCTCATCATTCGCAACGACGAACCGCTATGTATGCAACGTGCGGAGATTTCTAACCTGCAGGCAGTGGCAGGAGATTTGCCTCTGTCAGTGATGTGAATTCTATTTTTTTTAAGTTGTCCGGAAGATGTTTGATGCTATCGTATGCCTACTAGCTGAAAACTGGGAGGGATAGCTCCGATGCTAGTTTGTTCAGAGCTACCGCGTCTAAATTTATCACATTTTTCGTTAATACAATTGCGGAAATTTCTTCCCTCAGTATTATCTGTTCCGCCTTAGAAAAGACTTTCTAATCCATTTCATTTCATTAAAACCCATACAGTCATACTCATATATAGTTCAAGTTTTCACACCCAGAGAGTAGTGAACGAACATGCAGCCAAGCCTCGCTAGACACAATTATGTTACTTCAGGAAAGAAAAAAACGACCCAGACTGGGAGCTCACAGTAGCTTAAGTTCAAAACGCAGCACACAAAGCTTGTTGCTCGTCCAAGCGTTCCTGCCAGAACAGCAAAGCATCCCAAAGGGATGTTGACTTCAATGTAAAACATTTAAAAGCGTGTAAGTGGGTCAGTTTGTTGTGCCAAAAAACGTCACTTAATAACTTACCTTGAAGATCATAAGTATCATCTAACCGTGACTAAAAGAAAGCCAAGCTCGAGTTAAAAAAAAAAAGCCACAGGAGCCTAAAATTCTAGCATAAGTAGGTCGCGGTGAAGTTTCCGGCATGAAGGTATATTGGAGGAAGGGAGGCAGAAAAACACGGGCAGCAGCCGAGGATCCTACCGTGTGAGTGGGACTGTGTAAGCCACAGATAAGAAATATGGGTCATCGTGAGGTCCATCGCGCTGGTAATTGGAAATGCTCCGCTGCGTGTGATGGTAACAGCCTTTTCTAGGCTTGCTCTCATCCGCAGTCCCAACTTGTCAGGCTACACAAGAAGCGCGCTCTCGATCCGTGCTTTTATCCAGGGGAGGAATTAGCCCAATATCGCCCAGCGTCTTTCATAATAGACGTTTTAAACAACTCGCTTTTCTACGAAAAGTCTTCTTTTGTGGCTGGCTAAGTCGTTACGAGACCTGTGAGGAAGCCCGTCGCGCAGACGGGGAGAACTACCGACTGTTCAGGCAGACAGCCTTTAGAAAAGGGGGAATGATATTTAGAGATATACTTAAATATTGGAGCAGTGTATAGAGTACGACCAAATTCTTTTTACAGAAAGCAGTCACATTCACGATCAGAGTCAACTCCAACAAAACACTGGACACACGCACACGCGCGTTCTTTTGAATCCACGAAACTTAACCATTTTTTGAATTATTTCTAGAGGGACCGCAAAATCTATGTAGGCATAGAGATAAAACCTGGCAACCAAATGAAGAGCTACAATCGTTCAAATCCAACTCACCTATATGACACAGAGTACCACGGATGCAGAGCACCATTTATATTGGGAGTGATGCCCGATTGCGGGCTAAAAAAGAACTGCTTTCCAGCGCATCACAACAGGAAGGGATTGCGTTGTTCAATAGATTTTAGGCCTCGAGTGCTCATCTCGTATGGGCCTTCAAGTTGGCAGTTGCAGTGCATCCAAAATATGTAAATTAGTAATAAAATTATGATCGATGGAGAAGTATCACAAGCTTCTCTCGGTCAATTTTTACGGCAAGAGTACCTACTCTAGTCAACATATAGCTACTTTAAATTAAGTACACATAGCTGCTAACAATATCAAGTAGCTACGTACAAGGACCCAATGTGTACACACGCTGGTGCACCAGCACAGGAGGTACACAGCCCAACTACACAGGTAAGCACCCACAGGTAGAGCGGGGCACAAAGGCTCACCTGCACATAGTACAGCAGTAAGCCATTAGTGGCGAAAGGCTTACGTTGACAAGGGAGGCGGGATTATTGAGTGGCGCTGAGCCGCTCACTTCATGTGGGGGGCAGTTGCTGCAGCAGGGAGCCGCAGACCAAAGTCCACCAGTGCTAATATTGAGACACTTGTGTCGGAGAGATGCTGCAACAAAGGCCCCACACTAACATTAAGCAGCCCAATATTAGGTCTTCCAGTAACTACGGTCGTAGTCGCTTCAAATAGAAGGCAAGACGAAGAATATGTATAGCAACAATACTGAATGCGTGTCACTGGCGTGTTAACTTTTAGTTATTGCAAGCCTTTGCTTAGAGCAACTGGCAGAATATATTCAGTGCGACTGCCTCTTGTGACGCCGAGATCGATAGCGTCGCTTGCGCAAGATGTGGCCTCTTTAGGGGGCAGAAAGCCCTAATATGTTCATTTAGGGCCTATTCGTACTGGCAAATATTCGTATAGTTCACTAAGAGTTATGTCTCCGCCACGCACCGCTTCCAATACTGGGCAACTAGTACGTCTGATTGTGACAGCACTGGAAAGCCATTAGCCTACATCTCATTGAAAGTAGTTCAAAGCGAGCAGGATACCCATGGCCAGGTCTGTAGATAGCCTACCTACTACGTACCTACCGAGTGGAGGAACGTTCTTGGATGAACTGTGCGTAGGGGCTTGCACTGTGAAAAAAAGTGTCTATTTAAAGGAGCCAACTGTAAGTTTTAGCGGAGAAGCTTCGTAATTTGGTGTGCTAGGAAAGTTCATTACTTTCTCATCAGCTATCAATACATACGCTTTATTTTGCGTAGCACCAAATAGCAGTTCACTATAAACCGCCAGTTTTGCTTGCTATGCATAATGGGATCTCTGGGGCAATTTCGTCAGCTTATTATAACTATCATAAGTTTAAGCCTCCCTAACCTGGCACAAACTAGGTGTAGTAGGAGAGAAAAAGAAGAGACATCGGATCTACTATAGTACGGTAGAATAAAGAAACTTGAAATACTTGCACGCGAGTGTTCTCACACGGGACCAACGTGCATGGGAACTGCAAGTCACGAAAGAAGAGGAAGAACAGAGCAAAGCATCATCGGTAGGAAAATAAAAATTGAAGGAAGCAAAGTGGGCACGGAGGAGAGATGTCCCGAAGGCATGTAGCTAAGGTTAAGGTTGCGATTACGACCCCCTGGGTTGCTTATCAACTCAACCTTTAATGGGTGACACTAACCTCACCTTATGGCCCATCTGAGGGATATATTAGTTGGTTTGAAAATTATTTTAACAAATGATACACTTCCCACTTGGAAGGTACATAATTTAACCCAGTATTGAGTAATCATAGATAAACTTCGTAATTGTTGAGCATAACAGCAGAAATACAGTTTAATACGGTACTTATTTCACCGTGCTATATAGTTCTTTGACAAGCTTTGTTTCAAAACATAGGTATTTAATTTGAACGAAGAACGAACCAAATATGCGTGTTTTATGTAGCCTACCTCAACACTCAGCAGATGCACGACCATTTTTACTTACGCCAAGGAGGTTTTGTTTCTGTCGTGTTTGTTAGGTACCTATTGTGTGCCTCTCGGTCACTAAGATTAACTCAAAAATAAGTGGACGGATCTTTTCCAAATTCACAGGATTGCTAGGCAAGCTATAGCAGTAACAGGTGATTAACTTTTGGTGAAGATTCGTTAACCATTTGTTTGCCTCGTTTATCTTAGCGCTAGAAGTCAAAACGTTATCGAAGAATTTCTATGAATTTCACATGAGCTGTTAGGTAGCCTAGGTGTATCACGGAGAGTAAACCACCAAATTTTTCTGATGAGTTTGTTTATGTTTGATGCTAAGTTCGTTCGCAAAGTATCTCAAAAAGTTATGAACGGATTTTTATGAAATTTAAAGAAATTGCAAGAAATTTTAAAAGACAAATGACTAAATATTGGTGATGTCCTGTTGGTCTGTTGTGGGCTTGACTAATGTTTGTTAGGAATATAACTCAAAAAGTTATGGACGGATCTTCAAAATAAGTTACCGAAGCTGTTATTACTCTCGGCAAAAATGAGTAAAATTTACTACTAATAAGGGAATCATAGTTTCTGAACCACTTTGAATTCTTCGTTAACGCCGCCTTGCTTCCCGGAGGTATACGCTCTCAGAGTGTTCTAGTTTCTGTATAATATTGTATCAGTCAATAACAAATGAAAACTAGCATTTATTAAAGATCATACAACAAAGGCTACATAGGCTATACCCAACTTTGGTATGCAAAACCCTGTATTTTTTAAAGTTCTCGAGCATCGAGTGTTCCAGAGCGTACTTGATTGGGGTGCTGACGATATTTGCGACTTCGGCGAGGCGTGCGGGAATTCGAATCGCGCTCCGAAGTTGCCTTCAGTGGCACTATGAATATTATGAGAAACTCTCGTAATTATTATGGGTCTTCCTTAGCATTTCAGCTGCCATTACTTCTTAAATTAATTTACTGATTTATTTATAACGTAGAGTTGCAAAATGAGTCGAACATAGGTATTGCACATTCAGCCGTAACAAGATCAAACTTAGGTAACACGGTAGGTATGCTAGGGCAGCGATTCTAAGTCGCATCGCGCCGACGGTTTAGCCGTGACAAGGGTCACATCGAATTCAGTGTCTTGAACTATATAGAGTAGAACTCTCAAAGCGCATAACTCGGCTAAGCAACGCAGTGTTAATTTAAAACTTTGATAGGTCCTGAATCTAAGATTTCTTTTCGATCACCAAAACTTGGTCAATCTTGCCTCTAAAATTTCTAGCAATTCTCGTAATTTTCTTGAAGACCCGCCCATAATTTTTTCACTTACCTGTGATATGGCAAACATCAAGATAAATATAGAGTCAAACGAGCAAACAGATAAAACAAATTACTTATTTGTACCTTTTAACATTCTCAACAGATCTTACAAATTTCACGAAGATCCGTGACAAACGCATAGCAAACAAACAAACGAATAGATCGTCACATATAGGCATTTGGTTGTTTGCTTTTCGTAACATTGCTAACATATCCTGCAAATATCATGAAGATCCGTTCGTAATTTTTGGAGTTAGGCTATGTTGCCAAAGAAATATAGTAGTTACTTACACGGTTGAACGGATCTTCACAAAAAATGATCAGTTCCCCTTAACATACCTACCACTCCCTATAAGTTGCATACAGATCTATTCATAATTAATGAGTTATTTTGGTGACAGACCAAGAAAATGACACCCAGAATAAGAGACAAACTTCGACAAAATCGTAACCTCCTTGGTGGAGGTCACAATGCCTGGATCACAAGAGCCGCAAGTCCCCTCGTAAGTCCGTTATAAACTTTAGCCTTCCATGCAGTCATTACCCATGAAAGTGGTAACAAGACAAAAGATAAAAAATTATGTTGTACGTCAAGTATGATTGCGAACAGACATTCGGATGATAACCGTGTACTGAAACAAGTCAGAAAATAGAATAGAACGAAGAGAGCTATCGTGAAAGCAAAACAGAAGGAAGCATAGATGCTCGTTATCGAAAATTATGGCCCGTGGCTAACCTAACCAAATGGACCAACCTCTAGCATCACACAGGGTTGCCTCTTCAGTCATTGTTTGCTAGAGAATAAATACAGAATATAACAACCAATTGAGTTACTAGACCAGATATTAGAAAGTCGACGAACGACGAAAAATTCCCAGAGTGGAGTCGAAGCAAAGGTTCGGTCGATTCCCTGTGAGCTAGCTATACAGTTTTTATTATAATATTCCTAGTTTTACCACCGCACCCACGTCATATGAAGTGATCCAAGCTGTTCATTATGTCACATCAGTATATGAATGTTTTATCTCGGCATTCCTGCCGGAAAATCATCGTTGGCCGAGAACTCTACTACTGGCAGGAAAAAGGCGCAAAGAACAGATAAGAGACGAGAGAGAACGAGACGAGAGAGAACGAGGCGTCCCGCGCACTGGGTCGGCTATTTCGATCGACAGCTCACCTCGCGGAGCAAAGAAGGCAATATAGAGAGCCTACCTTACCAAGCAAACAAACATCAGCAGGAACAATGGCGAGAGGCTACATCCCCTGCGGATACGGCACTCGGGACAGCCCTTGGGTTCATGATTACCAGATATATTGGGGTAGGGAAAGGGCCAGCCATAACATACCCCTGAGGGCTGTGAGCTATACAGATACACAACAAAATTCATGGGCGTCAAGCGGAAAACCGCAGCCGATAGAATGATGGTGCCAATGTGATTGAGTTATAGCTTTGTTCCTCGACTCAGGCACAGTTGTGGGATAATGAAAACAGAATAAAATAGAAGCAAATCTTTTCCCAGTGGTTTGAAGAAGAGAAAAAATTATCATCCTTCTCATCTGCGGTGAGAGGCACAGTTAGAGGCTCATAAAGCGCGGAGCTGCGGTGCCGCGGATACGGCGCCTGCACAGGCAGACGTGCAGGAAATATTCTGCTACTGATGCGTGAGCGGCGGCAATGGGGAGCCTTAGTTCTTCCGATGACTGAGGACACACAGAGACACTCCGAGGAGTGAACGAACATACGGAGACAAACCCGTCACGTGCTTATATTGGTTCGAGCACCTGCAGGAGATCCAGAACGCGATGGGCGTGTTGTATAGAAAATAGGGATCGGCTTTAACTATTGAAAGCCTCTAGTGACGCTACACAATTTTGTCGCCCTCTATGGTTTCCCTAAAAATACTGTTTTAGCAGCAACAGCACCACTGAAAATGATCACACGGGTCTGTCCGCCCTACAGGGTTGAGATGAAAAGAAAGGGATACGTAGAAAATTAAGAACAAGAGGCCAACTCATTGACGGCAAACTTGCATGGAAACGGCAAGATGGGAGACACGAACAAGAAGCTTCCATTCCAGCCCATTTCGATCATTAACTTCATGAAAAGTACAAAGCTTGTATGCTGCCGTCAAGCCTCATACCCGGCAAGTTAACTACCGTAACGCTTAGGGGCATTACAAATAAATTTAAACTTTATAATTACTTACTAGCCTGTTAACGTAAACCTGTGCAATAACATTCATAAAATCATTACATTGCCGTACTAGTAAATTTCCAGTAAAAACGCCCCTGAACTCAGGGCTGGCTGCAACCCAAAAAGAGGAAAAAGAATTTGGTCATTTACTACGACGAGACAAAAGGTCGTACCTAAGCATGGGAACACCAGATAAGCTGAGAAATGGGAGAGCAGGGAAAACTATCATTAGTAGAAATTATTATATTAGTTGTTTGAGCCTCCCTGGGCACAACTATGATATTTACAGCGGGAAAGGAGGAAGGTACATGCAAGTCGATAGAAATGTGAAGCCCATGCACGAGGGTGGATCAACGCGCATGGGAAGAGCAAGTCAGGAAAGAAGAGGAAGAACCGAACAAAGCATCAGTATGAGTATGAAACAGAAGGAAACAAAGTTGGCACGAAAGACAGACGTCCCGGAGGCCTCGGTAATGGCTAAAAAGGTACCGGTACGGTAGCCAACAAAAATCCCCCAGCATGGGGTCGCTGCTCCACGTAACAGAAGAAGGGCGAACCAAAGTAACCCGAGTGGATTTCGAAGGCAAAATCAAGGGCTCAAAAACCTGTAGCGATTGGGGTGCAATCGAGGCCGTCGCTATTAATAAGATAGAAAGGGTCACAGCTCGACAATACTACGTACCGTACTTGAACCATGATACGAGTTAATTTAAGCATTTACCTTTTACATTAAATACGTATCAATTTTCTTATGGATAGCGCAATTTAAACGTCGATTTTGAGATACATTTGGTGGTAAATGGATAACTTTGTTAATCCCATAGTCCATCCTCTGCACCTTCACCCAAAATTAACCTATGCCGGACGAAGTGACAGTGGCAGCGATAGTGTGCTGACAGCGTCACTAGCAAGTAACCAAAGCAACTCGACAGACGGTCATAACACACGAGCGTAACCGTGACGGCCAGTAAGACGGCCGTACGTGCGTAGCGTAACACAGTTACAGCACTCGCGGTGCGGTGCACTGCGGGGACACCCAGCACCGACTTATCCTCAGCACGCTATTGTAAGGGGTAACAGTGCCGTTAAGACAGAGTGGGTGATGCTATTAGGTGCCTCCTGCAAACAAAACAACGGCCTTCGGTTCAATATTTCCTGTCTAAATTGACCATCACTTAAAAAAAACACTATGCAACGTGCCAAATGTGCAAGACAAGCACGAATGGGTTAAGCTCCCAGGCCAGGTCACCAATTTGATTCCAATTTGTTCTTTAATGCAATGTTTTAGGGCGCGGTGCACACAAAAATAAAACGCCACAGTCATACGTAGAGAAGCAAAATTCCACATCCGTACGTAATAAAGACATGGCTCATCCAAAGTCCAGCACATAGGTAGGGACAGAAGGCATTCCAAGCGAAACGACGCATCAAAGGAAGAGTGAGTGAGGACCTCGCAAGGAAACAGAAGAAAAACTGAAGCAAGTCAGAGAAGGTGTTGATTAATTGAGCCTTTCTAAACAAGTATAGGGTTCCAACCCAGATTATGGAATTCGAAAGGATATTAAGTATGTCGACGGAATCGCGGAACCCATGCACGAGGACATCTTCATTCAGGTTCAGCGCGCGTGGAACAGCAAGTCAGGAGAAAAAATTAGAACAGAACAAAGCAATATCAGCCGACGAATGAAAGCGGAAGGAAGAAGAGTGGCCCTTAAGTGAGCGCAAAAAAACGTCCTGAAGGCCAATCTAAGGCTACCTATGGCACCCTTTTTGGAGTACTGCTCACCCGTAATAGAAGGATGGGCGAACTTGAATATGACACTATAGAGTACATATATAGATATAGGGAAAGATAAAGGAAAAACGTTTTTGAGTCCAGACAAGAATCTTATACAGTTCATTCACGCAGTTACAGTTCTCAGTCACTACATAACACTGCCGGTTCGAATGCGTACCCATGGAATTTCAGCGTGCTAACCAGAGGTAAAATGCCGACACGGACCGCACTAGATTATAAAAAAGGGGAAGCGGCCATTGAATCGACCAGAGGTAAAAGAACTAGCAGAATCGTCAGTACGGACAGGCCAGAGGATTTTGCACGATTCAGATTATATGGCATTTGAAAGTCGCCAAACCATAAACAGAGTTTTACTCTGTTTTTTATTTGTGGCGCTTACTCGGTTCCCTGACTCGGCGCCCGATATGATTCCAAGAATTTTCAATAGGATTTGGATCTTCAGAGAAAAATTTTCCCGCGCTAATGAGTGCTCTTTAATATTAATTTATTGAAAGACGCATAATGAAGGCACTGATATTACCAACACAACATTAACTCGAAGCCTTTCACAATTTGTTACCATGCAGATATACCTACCTAGTGAGTATCTATAGGTAAAAATTAGGACTCACTCGTTGAGAAGCCGGCACTGCATATGCCACGACCAAGCGTACCGGTACAGCTTTTTATTACCCATACCAGATGACATGAGAGAAGGTATAAAAAGGCTACTACTAATGTCTAAATTACTGCTACGGTATGTCGTATAGAAAGATGCTTCGTGAAAGTTCCAGTTTAACAACAGAGTAAATATAACCATTTACAGAGCACAATTTTATGACCCGGATTTTCAGGTAGCAGACGATTTGTGAGCTCCGTTTAGCCGTAGTAATGGTCAAGTTTTTCAATATAAAGGATATTACATGATTGTACCTGTTCTGTGGCGGACCTCGACACACGAAAGCCACAAGCTTTACCAAATCGCCACACTCTATACCTACGTACTAGAAAAAATCTTACCAAAACACGAATGACCAAACATGGACGAGACTGCAGTAGGTATTTTGAAAACGAGACCAAGTTTTTTTTATATAAAGGAGAACATGTCCCGAAATCTTAAAAAAATGGAGATTGTCGGTTAGATAAAACACTAGAATTTGAGTCAACTTCACAGACAAGGCCATACAAAAAAACAGTTGGTAATTTGAAGATCCCTAAACTCGCCGCGATGTTCTATATAAAAGCTATGAGGAAGGGACAAGTACTAAATCGTGTAAACCGCTTTATTGCAGGTCAAGATCTTCTTAACTGCCGATGTAAAACAGACCTCACAAATGATAGTGTCCTGAGAAACTACCGTTAGATACCTAAAGTAATCAAATTTCCCTCGAATTCATGCAATATTTCAGAAGTTATGAATTTTTCTGTATAGTAAACTAATTCTAACTGTAAATCGCTTACTGCAGGTCAGAAAATAGCCAGAAAGGGACGGTTGACGGACACCGAAAAGAAGCAGACAGTTGCAGGCCTTGCAGAAGGTTTATCGGTCACAATTCGCCAAGAAGCTAGGGAGATATCCAAGAACTTTGTCTTTATATTTGGAGAACCACAACACTAAACAAGGAAAGATGATAACACAAAAAGAATTCTCACCTCGTGATTTCCGAAAAATACGCCGACAAGTCAGCTAGCATCCAAACACGAATAGCGCTGCCATGTTTGACTAAGTTGGCATCGCTCTATTGCCAAGACAGATTGGATTTAATGTCTTGAATGAATTGGCGAGGAACCCTGAAGCCTAAAGCTGGGCCTCCGTTGAGCACAACACATTGCTTGGCCACGAAAATACATGCAAACGAACTTCAAAGTTTTCTCTCTGCGGATGAGGCTCGAGCTACATTTCATTGCCCAGATGGATAGGCCAAAGTGTGGAGTCCACATCGATAAGGATGTGGAGGTATTATGTTCAGGTGACGAGCTTATGGGGCCTTTCCGAGTGCCGGAGTGTTTCGACGTGAGCATTTGTATCGCTGGCTCGATGATCTAACCATTGCCATGTCGCCGTCAAATGATTTGCTTACTCGACAGAGCTAAATCATATTCAGCGAATGCTATAGTACCTACTTCATTGCTTACTCCGAGTATCAGATAAGAGCGTCTTATGACTTGCCACCTTACTTTCACGACCCCAATCCCACTGCGCATGTCTGGTCAAGTTTGAAAAAGGGAGTTTACGAAGGGGTGCAATTTACATCGAAAGACGACCTTTGGCTGAAAATTACTGATGTTGCTGGTATAATACCATCATCTCAACTTGACCGACTGACTTTCCTTGGTAAGGTACACAAAAGACTTGTTAAGGTAACTTAAAGAATGGACGTTACAGTATATCGATAAATAACTTTTTTCTCTAACGTTTATATTGTAGCTGAGGGGTTCATTGTTCGAATTAAATAAAATTATGATGCTGAAACACTCTCGTACACTATATAATAAAACACAGTTGTTGGTCGCTTGCTTGCTCCAATGTTGGTCCGTCTCTCCGTCACGCAGTTAAGAGTTTAATAGGAGAAAATTCACGGTCTGAAAAACAAAAGCTGGGATACCATACAATTGTCAGCGCTTGGGGTAGGTACCTACCGGTGACATATTTAGCTCTGGATCTCTGGCTCCTGGATCCCCGCTTTCATTGCTGAATGATATCGTATAGTAGCCTCTAGTTGAATCTTCACGCTGAGCAGACGCCTTTTTATATTGAATTTACATCGCAGCCAAAGTTCGACGCTGGAGGTTCAACAATCAGATGGTATCCACAATACGTTGAGCCCTGGGCATTTCCAGTGAATGCTTTTGACTGAACTATATGTTCTTAGTGCAACTTAACGGTTAATCAACGCCAAGCTGATATTCACTCCTTATCTTGAAAGGGGGATATTTTGCTGTCGCAAAACTCATGGTTGTACAGCTTACGTTTCACTAATGGAAGATCAGGCCTGCAGGGATGAGACCTGTACTACAGCATAACCTATACTACTGGGAACCGGAACAATAAAAAGCTTAATCCCAAAATTTTTGCCGTCATTTTTGACGGCTGTGCCCTCTAGTTACCCTATAAATGTAGGTACATTTCCAGCGACCTGCAATAAACTGTTGACAGAATTTGTTCCAAATACAGAGCGCTAACTTTCAAAATCTTGCATGAATTAAAGCGAAATTTAGTTTACGTACGGTAGCCTACCCAGTAGTGGTTTCTCAACTATCACCTAGCCTTATGATAAATTTATGTTACTTCACAAATTAACAAAATCTTGATCTGTATTGCAGCGATTTACACAACACACTTTAGGTATAGAAAGTTGGAAATCCATGCGTATAGTGTAACAGCTCATAAGACAGCAAACTAGCAAAAAGAAGATGAGAGCAGAACAACGACCGAGGAATAGCAGGAATAATGGGAAAAAATAAACCACGCACGCAAAGCTAGATATGATGAAAGACCAAAGTAAGGCTAAGGTTACGAAGGTCCCACAAGAGGAGGGGGTGACTCTTCCAGTAACGAAGTATGAGCAAACCTCATTGATCTGAGTGTAGCTACAGCGAAACTTCACCCTACGAGATGCAAGAAAAAAATTCTACTTCAATAATGGAGGAAGACGCAAGAAGCGCCAACCGGCGGCTTGTACGAGGTTTTGCTGGCAAGCTCAATGTTGAATCGTGCCACTTTAACGAGGAGAATCCTTTAGAAACCACTTATGGCTGCCCACGAAATCAAAATTACACTAAATTTACAATGCAGAGAAAGTGTCATAAATGCCGCACGTGTGTTAGTTATAGTTAGGAAGTTTAAGCCTCCGTTTCCGAGCAGAACGATATCACAGAGGAAAGAGCAAGGGACATATAGTATGCCAAGAGAAACTGGGAACCCATGCACGAAGGTGTACCCACCACACAGGATCAACGCGCATGGGAACAGCAAGTCGAGAAAGAAGAGGTAGAACAGATAAACCATGTGCAAGTAGGAGTATGAAATCGGGAAGGAAGCGAAGTGGGCACGAAAGAGAGACGTCCCGAAGGCCTAACTAATGGCTGAGGTAACCTACACGAGCCCCCTGGGGTTGCCTAGCCCCATAGCATAGGACGGCACGTGATACAGGCCTTTGGGTTCACTGCTCAGCGACTGGCTCATGATCTCAATGCAGCAATTATGTGCACCTAAACCTCTTTTCTGCCGTTATGAGATGAGGATTTCTCATGCTGCGAGATATGTCAAGTTACTGTAAGGCTAGCAGCAGGAGATGTACAGTACATATACCGTATAGCTACAATTTCCATAGTTCAAAGAGCACAAGTAGGATAATTAAGATGTACGATGCCTAATTGAACGTAGGTACATTCAGTTAGGCCTAGTTATATAGACAATCAGACCCAACTTGATCCACAACTTTAAAAACATCCGTTAGGCGGCTATAAAAGTCATTCGATTACACTCTGCTAACCTAAAAAGACGCCGTCAAGAAACGCTGGAACAAAGGTGCGCAGATATTTCTAGACTTACTCTTATCAACGGACAGGCAGCAGTGACTGCAGTTCACTGAGGTCATTCGCGTCCATCATTTAACACAAGAGAACCCAGGAAAAGTATAAAATGAACAGCGATCGGCTGCAGGTCGCGTAACTTAAGTTTAAGGTAAGAGTAAGCGGCAGACAACACAGGTTAGCAGTGTCGTATAACTTTCCCCTGCAGGGAACAGGCCCGCACCACACGCCCAGCGCAAGTGCAGAAGTTGCAAGCATTTCATATTAAGCTAAGCAAAGGATATCCGAGATAATGAAAACAAACCCATATCGAAGTTTTTATTAAAAACCAGCAAGGGACTGAGGATAAATTTGGCGGCTTTATGGAAGTTTAGCGCATTGCCGACTGGGAGCACAATCGATTTAGATGCGCTGATAATTAGATTAGGGAGTAAAAGATCAAAGAGTCAGCGCGCCAGGACATGAACACAACCGAAGTCACCTAAAGAGCTCATTACCNTGGGGGGGTTCTGGTGCCGCTAGCCCCCTAAAAATTTAGGACGTAATGCCCCCATACCTGAAGACACTTTTTGAGCAAAAAACAGAAAATTGATAATTTTGACCATTTTCGCCTAAACGATCCCCTTAAAGAATGAACGTTACAGTATATTGATAAATAACTTTCTTCTCTAACGTTTATATATATTGTTGCTGAGGGGTTCATTAATGTAGGTTCATTTCTAGCGACCTGCAATAAACTGTTGACAGAATTTGTTCCAAATACAGAACTCTAACTTTCAAATCTTGCATGAATTAAAGCAAAATTTAGTTTACGTACGGTACCCAGTTGTGGTTTCTCAACTTTAACCTAGCCCTATGATGAATTTATATTTCCTAGGTACTTCACAAATGAACAAAATCGATCTGCATTGCAGCGATTTACACAACACACTTTAGGTTTAGAAAATTGGAAATCCATGCGTGTAGTGTAACAGCTCATAAGACAGCAAACTGGCAAAAAGAAGATGAAAGCAGAACAACGACCGAGTAATAGCAGGAATAATGGGGAAAAATAAAGCACGCACGCAAAGCTAGATATGATGAGAGACCAAAGTAAGGCTAAGGTTACGAAATTAGTCCCACAAGAGGAGCGGGTGACTCTTCCATTATAACGAAGTATGAGCAAACTTCATTGATCTGAGTGTAGCTACAGCGAAAACCTCACCACACGAGATGCAAGAAAAAAATACTAGTTCAATGATGGAGAAAGGCGCAAGAAGCGCCACCCAGCGGCTTGTACGAGATTTTTCTGGCAAGCTCGATGTTGAATCGTGCCACTTTAACGAGGAGAATCCTTCAGAGACAACTTCCGGCTGCCCACAAAATCAAAATTACACTAAATTTACTACGTAAAAAAAGTGTCATAAATGTGGCACGTGATAGCTATAGTTAGGAAGTTTAAGCCTCCATTTCCGAGCAGAACTGTATCACAGAGGAAAGAGCAAGGGACATAGTAGCATGCAAAGAGAAACTGGGAACCCATACACGAAGGTGTTCCTACCACACAGGATCAACGCGCATGGGAACAGCAAGTCAGGAAAGAAGAGGTAGAACAGAATAAAGCATGAGCAAGTAGGACTATGGAATCGGGAGGAAGCAAAGTGGGCACGAAAGAGAGACGTCCCGAAGGCCGAAGAGAGACGTCCCGAAGGCCTAGCTAACGGCTGAGGTAGCTTAACCTACACGAGCCCCCTGGGGTTACGTAGCCCCATAGCATAGAGCGGCACGTGATACAGGCCTTTGGGTTCACTGCTCAGCGACTGGCACATGAACTCACTGCAGCAATGATGTGCACCTAAACCTCTCTTCTGCTGTTATGAAACAAGGATTTCTCAAATTCTGTGAGATATTTCGCGTTATTGTAAGGGTAGCAGCAGGAGATATGCAGTACATATATAGCTACAATTTCACTATCTCTGGTGAAAACTAATTTTTTGACTCCCACGACGGACCGCTTCTTCCTGATGACCGTTACAATATTAGGAACAATAGATTCAACTTACCAGTGGTTATTAGATTGGAAATAGAGAAGCAGTTTGTTGTATTTCAAAGCATACAGGCGTATAATCAACTTCCTAACATACTAGTTGAGCCTATGTCCCATCAATGTGTCAAATCAGGTATAGAAATGACTATATGAATCACTACAATAATTGACATTTTTTGACGTGTGCCTCGTAAGCAATTTTTGCTTTTAATAGGCTTGTTCTTATTTTAATTTTAGCTAGCATCATGTTCAATGTTTTTTAAATGTTATTTTGAGAGCAATAAAGTGTAAAGCACAAGTAGGATAATTAAGATGCACGATGCCTAAACGAACGTAGGTAGGTACGTTCAGTTAGTTATATA
Organism: Parhyale hawaiensis; assembly: GCA_001587735.2. Taxonomy (NCBI): domain Eukaryota; kingdom Metazoa; phylum Arthropoda; class Malacostraca; order Amphipoda; family Hyalidae; genus Parhyale; species Parhyale hawaiensis. Next base: position 43,904,071 of record LQNS02278143.1, on the reverse strand, counting down.
TACAGTCAGACCCAACTTTATCCACAACGTTAAAAACATCCCTTAGGCGGCTATACAAGTCATTCGATTACACTCGGCTAACCTAAAAAGACCGGTCAAGAAACGCTGGAAGAAAGGTGCGCAGATATTTCTAGACTTACTCTTATCAACGGACAGGCAGCATTGACGGCAGTTCACTGAGGTCATTCGTGTCTATCATTTGACACAAGAGAACCCAGGAAAAGTATAAAACGAACAGCGATCGGCTGCAGGTCGCGTAACTTAAGTTTAAGGTAAGAGTAAGCGGCAGACTACACAGGTTAGCAGTGTCGTATAACTTTCCCCTGCAGGGAACAGGCCCGCACCACACGCCCAGCACAAGTGCAGAAGTTGCAAGTATTTCATATTAAGCTAAGCAAAGGATATCCGAGATAATGAAAACAAACCCATATCGAAGTTTTTATTAGAAACCAGCAAGGGACTGAGGATAAATTTGGCGGGTTTATGGAAGTTTAGCGCATTGCCGACTGGGAGCACAATCGATTTAGATGCGCTGATAATTAGATTAGGGAGTAAAAGATCAAAGAGTCAGCGCGCCAGGACATGAACACAACCGAAGTCA
>LQNS02278143.1:43869394-43899294 GCA_001587735.2 Parhyale hawaiensis | reverse complement strand
GAAGATGCTGCCCTGAATGTGACCGAATTACATTTTCGCGTTGCTCAGAGAAGCTCTGTGCACGTCATGGCTATTGATATAGTCTCGTCATACAGACAGTAGGGCACCTACTGGTCAATAGGTATAAATGCAGCTGTCAATGACAAGATACTTGTACTCTTTAAAATTGATACGTTAGCACATGGACAACCGCACCTCCAGTTTTCACAAAGTGATACTACGTAACCACATCACTCATATTACACGACTTCAATTTCTGGTTCGATTTCTCTATGATTCCTAAATTAGCTATGAACGAGTGCAGAAATGAAAACTAAGTTGTCTCGCTCTCGCATCAATGCATAAATAACCAATTACAGTATGCTGTCCATTTTTCTGCTTGGTACTACCGTCAAACTGCTTTCTTACGAAAATTCAAGGTTTACTTATGGTAATGGACAACAGCTAGCTACCTAACAACGGTGTACAGAAACAATGTTCACGTTTGCGCCACTGCTGCTATCGGTGCGCACTGTAAGCAGTTCTTGCACAGTAATGGTGGGGCGTAGTGGCGGCCACAGAGAATGCCCACCGCTCGCATCATTCCACCCGAACATAACGAATGAAGAAGCAATAAGAGAGGAAGCGAAGAGAAAGGTGCGAAGTGAGTATAATAAGGAGGGGTCGGGTAGGAGGAAGGGACACACCGCAGGTAACAAAGCGTGTAGCGCACCGAAGGTAAGGCAGCCGACCTGTGGCAGCTCCGGGCACGGCGGAGCTGCACCGCAACCTCTACACTGTGGCAGACCTCTGACTAGAACAGCTAAGCTGTACCGAAACAATTTTTTAAAGTAATATACTAGTAGTATAAGCATCCTAGCCTCCGAACGCACTGCAATCCAAAGACACGATGACAGAAAGGACGCGTAACACTGGGCGAGCAGGGGCGAGTAGAAGTCACGCAGGGAAGGGTTTCACCACCAGAAAGCGCACGACAAGTCGGGTAGCTGTGACTAGTAAATAAAATAATGCAGCGACATTCGTAGCAATAGACACATGACAGTGAGTGACGAATGCCGCCATTAACCAATATACTGGCAGAACGCACGGTACTGTGCTGCTGCTGCAGGGGCTGTTGAGCGCAACATCTCATCCACAGCTGCTGCAGCCGCACAGCAGCTCAGTGACGCTAAGGCCCTCCGATTTTATTGCTTCCCTTCTTTTGTTAGAGAGTTCTTCTTGTTGCTCCTTATTTGCCGTGCCCTCAGTCATCACGGCGCTTCCGGCTCTCCCTCTCCACAGCAATTTGTTCTTCCGAGAATTCCATATTGCTTTCAGCGTAAGAGCTACAGCTCAAGGGGCAAAAATCTTATTCTTACATTAGCGCATACTTACCAACATTCCATTATATAATAAATTTCAGACAGAAGGTGGACGAAAAAAATGTATGCGGCCGCGTAATTAGCACTTATCCAGCGCCATACATGGGCAAGTGCATTTTTTTATCCGAAAATGATAAATTATTTCGTCTAAAGCCGCACCGCTTCCAGTAAAATTTCAGTGTAATTCACTTCGAAAATTAATACGCGCGCACCGAAGGCCAGAGCATCTGCGGAACTTTCTCAAGCCTACAGTCGTCCAGAATAAAAAGAGTAGTAGCTCCAATTTTAACTAGGATAAGCTTATCCGAGAGCTCGCAGAAGCAACACGAAAATGCCAGCAAATTGTGATCTGCCGATGTTAGCTATACCGCATAATGCAATATATCATATCCAATCGTAACACTAACGTAACCTTTACTTTCTTCGCCATAAAGCTATATATTACACGAGTACCGGCACATGATCATCCTCTAATTTAAAATCAGTGCACATGAATAAAACATAACAGTACGGTATTAAAATCCGATCGTTGGTGTGGCAGGAGTGCAGAAAAAATATTTCCGTAAGAACCGAGAAAAACAAGGCTTCGTTGAAGTAGCAAAAAAAAAAGTTACCGTACAAAGAAAGTGTAGTTAAAAAGATAGAGCACGAACAGGATTACCGAAGTTTTTCTAAAAGAGACCAAATGAATTGTAGGTATTTGTACGTTTTGAAGCGAAGGTAGAGAGGGCTCGATGACAGTACGACCCTCAAGGCCAGAGATGTTCTGTGCGCCAACTACTACTGCCCTCAGCGCACGGTTGTAGCCACGCATAACGCTAGAGTGGCTCTTGTACAGGGTGGTAGCATCTGAACCCTAACTAATGGAGGCATCTTACCCTCAACAGTTCGCAACTGATTAAGAGCAACATTGAATTTCTTCAGCGACACCTCAAGCAGAAATTCTAAAGTTTTGAAAATTTTTACAGCGAAGTCAGTGACTGCACGTACGGGGTCGTGTGAATATTTTCACAGTTAATATAGGAATTTTCCTTGAAGGAACAGAATTTCGAACGTGCAACCGTACCTACGTACATTGTGCACGTAACCTTCACTTCATTCCTGTTATCGTCGGTAGCAAAATTTACAAACCGTTGACTATAAGCTCGTCTCAGAGGCGCGACTTTTTTTTAATTCACCAATTTATGTAGCCTATTCAAATTAATTTACACGCATACCAAGGCCTATGTGCATCATATATTGATAAAAATAATCTCATTAAATAGCAGCACAAGAATGGCGTTCCATGAATTACACTCAAATAAACTAAGCTATATATATAGGTACAAAGATTGCCCCATGTCTGTTTTTTTCCTAAGTTCGAGTGAGGCTATAGGCGAGCGTGTCAAACAGCAGCTGTCCAACACCAAGAGAGCACGAGAGTAGACGGCAGAAGATTTAGGAGGACGAGGATGTCCTGTATACATCTACACGGCACCGTTTCTCGCCCTGCAGCGGAGGCTCACAGAAACGGAAGAGTTCTAAGTGCATATAGTCACGACTAAATATTGTCACAGGCCCCACGCGGGGAAGCTGATGACGTAGGCGAAAACGCATTATGATACAACAAAGATCTACTGAAGGGAACTGAATGCGATAACTAGAACACACTGAGAGCGCATGCCTCCGCCAAGTAAAGCAACGTTAAAGAAAAACTCAAATTAGTTCTGAAACTGTAATTCTCTATTTATCAGCACAAGAATCTGGTCATTTGTGCATTTGACAGTAATAACAGTTCTGTAATTTTCTCGACGATCCGTGGGCAACTTTTTGAGTTATGAACTGACAAACATTTTGACAAACCTTGGTCACTAAAATTTGGTTATTGAGCTATACCTTTCACCATTTCAATCAGTTCCTGTAAATTTCATAGAGATCCGTTCAAAACTTTGAGTTATTTTGCTAACAAACAAGGAACCAACAGATCGTCACAATGTAGTCACTATGTGGCATACCTACTTAAGAACTCGTGTAGATTTTCATAAAAATCCGTCATTAACTTTTTGAGCTATGGCATAAGAAAAAAGAGGCGGACAAAAACTGCTGAAGGGATCTTCAGAAGTTCATTATCTGTTTCTTCTAACTTACTTCACAATCCCTGTAAATTCATAACGATTCGTCCATAACTTTTTGTTAATCTTAATGACAGACAAAAGGACAAACTCGTCGAGAATATAACCTCCTTGGCGCAGGTAATAAGAACCCATTTCCCTTTTCAAAATCAAATATACCTCTGTTGCACGATTTTGGCCAACAATAAAATAAAATAGTGTTTTGGTTAGACAATTTCCAGCAGTTTCGATGAGCGCACGAAACTACTTAGCGCAGTACCTATCGTACAAAGCGTGATGATTTATAAGTTACTTCAAAGAGCCTCGTATAAGTTGCAGTTAATGCAAGTCGAGCACTGCCCATAATGTTTACTCAAAATGTGCCAACACTCTGAAATTTAGCTGCATCATGTGCAGCTGAAATTTAACCTTTCACTGCATGCTTGAATCTTGCCTATTCCCTAAGAAAAAACATTAGGTACATATCACATATGATATAAATTTACTAAGCAAAGGAGTTTGTATTTTAGTCAAAAATTTCTACGCGCGAGTTACCTACAAAGTTTTCTTTACAACTGCGAAGACGCAACAACAGGTACCGGTAAGTACAATGTGCACGTCAAACACACAAGATGCTCACATGGCATCCTAAACATTGATCCTTTTTTCGTACACTAGTAGTCACTGCGACATCGAGACGAGTACAACGCTACAGTGCGATAACAGACAGGAAGGAGTTCCTTAGCACCCGGCACATATATTTCACAGTTCCCTTGGCTCCAGAGAAAAGTTCTAAAGGAGAAACACTCCCCGGAAACAGCTCTTTTCATCTGCAGCTCGTAAAAAGCTGTCGATTGTAGTCAATAGCAGAGCTTTTGTAGACAACGACCAAGTTGGATGTACGAGCTGATGAAGAGCCGTGTTGTCCCGGTCCCAGAAAGTCTTACTCACTGCAGACCAACATCCCCTTCTGGAAACATCAATTCCCTGCTTCTGCAGAAGCGCGCCAATTTATGAAATTGATGACCGTTGCCGAGGGCCGAAGTGGGGAGAAAGCTTACGAGTATGGCCCTCGCGATGTCGATTGAATTCCCTGAAGACATGAAGGCCGCGTAGTAAACCAAACAATACGCGGCTAGGGTAAGTTTATGGTCCAGGACACGTGCCACCGTCGGCCCTAACGCCTAACTGCAGTGGAGACTGATCCAATCGTCGGAACTGGTGAGATTCCAGGAATCTAGTAAAATCCAGTGATCTTGAGACGCAGAAGCAGAACCAATAAGAAGATACTGAAGTATCTTTAACTAAGCAAGAGGGTCTTGCTTTAGTATGGCGGCTATGGCAAGTTACGGCACTTTAGGCTGCCATGCTAAGGTCCACACGGACGCTCCCTCAGCGAGGGAAAGCTTCCGGCCCCGTCCGTATCCAGGCAACGGCAGCGTCCCTTGCTCAGTCCTGGCCGAGAGCCAAAAGCTATCCTGACTGTAACGGCCGATATTTCTCAACTTCTCGGTACTCATAACGCTATACGATTCGCAGATTCGCCGGCACATGAGCCACAGCCTTTGTCGGCGGGGTCAGAAACGCAACAAATTAACGCGATCGCGTGTCGCAAATGCTTGGAGGAAAAGCAACGAGTGCCGGTAAGCGAAGTTATACAGTCAAATGAAAAGAGACGGAAATTTTGTTATCAAGACAATAAATCAAATAGTAAGCTGAAGTGAACAAGCCTCAGCAGCTACTAATATTACAGTAGGCCTACCGATTATTTCAAGAAAAATTTACTTTATCGAAGATGACAGGGCAAACTGACAAATTTGAAGGCACAAATGTACGCTAGGAATCGAGTGACTCGTGCATGCCGTTAGGATAGCGATTTGGAACTGATAATATCCACACACGAGATAACTCCTGCTGGACAGACATAGGCTACTCCGGTTGATCGTTAATGGGTTAACCATAGAGCATTCTCGCGATCTGTGTATCCCCAAACTGCCACGTATCGCAAACACTTGGAAGAAAAGCAACGTTTAGAGCGGTTCGGTTTAAATGGAAGAACTCAAGACTACAAGAGGCGTAGGTACTCCTTGGTTCCAGCGGTTACTAGAGAATAATATGGCTGTCACGCCCCCAGCACCGGCGACCAGCATGCAGTCATTGCTCGTGCACGTCCGTAGAAATTTTGTGAAGCTTTTTGTGGCCGTTCCCACGCACGGCCGAGCAGCGCAACGGCGCACACACACGAGATGTTCCATCCCTGAGCGCTGCGTCTCGTGCGGCGCAGAGCGACAGAGGTCGGTCACAGGAGCTGCAGGTCCCTCACTTCACAGGTCTTCTAAAATTAATGTTTCGGTGTCACCATCCGAACGTACTGGACTGAATTTAGGCCAAAACGCAGCAATCCTACACCTAAACCTTTAGCCCAACTTTCGATTTACCTCGTTTTACACACCATACTTATACAACTAGTCTGTTTAACGCATCACAATTAAGACCAGGAAGGGCATTACTCTACGTCTGTATTATAAACTACATTCCAAAGGGTTTTGATCAACATTCAGCAGACTGTGAGTGTGCTGAACACATCGAGACGACTTGGCGGTAAGAGCTATTTAGCCGGAGTTGCAGAAATCACGTCAGATGAGTCTGCGTACAGTAACGGACTCACTGGACAGCACGCAGGAGTAACAGAACAGTGCAGGACAATATGCATGTAAACAGAGAGCAGCACTGGTACGGACCTGAGCGGCTGTGGGCCTAAGCTAACCAGCAATTACCAGCCGAGGCTCCCACGACCGCTAATTTCGTTACGGTGATGCAAGCAGTGATGATCTCGGCACATCGTGTTGCCTTGTTAACATCTATGCAAGGTTAGGTGGGTGGTAAGGCTTAACTGTTTCTGAATAACTGCTCTGAACAGCAGGAGCGAATATACTGTAAGTATGATGACCAGCTGCACCTGTATGCATTTGGGAAGTCGCAATCATCGGCTGCAGAACAAGCTGCTGTGAATCGATGAACGAAATATCCTGAACGCCACAGTGCCATTACTTGAATATTGAATGGGCTGTTGAACAATACGGACGTCGGGAGCAGCCTTCGAGCAGCTAATGATCCAGAGAGAAGCGGCTCCTTGTGCTGAACACCACAGCATACAAGCTACAACAGTGACTAGTGCTGGCGTAAAACACAGGCGACGCTATATAGGAGCTTTAACTCAATAATTCTCTATTATTCAAAGCAATGCTTTAAGCCGTGTTAATGGTAAGCATCAGCGCACTCTATTGCTAAAAAAAACTGACTTTTCAAGAGCTTTGCTGTAAGATCTGCATATAGTGGGTGATTGATGCCACTTGAGCCGTCTTTTTGGGGCCACATTCGTAATCAAAATTACCGTGATCACGATCATCGTGATCACTGAGAAGCACAAAAACTGTGATTTTGTATACAAACCCGAGATGCCATACGTTTGTCTACAAAAAATAAATGCATCCTATTTACACGGAATGTGGTGGGGAATTGATTTCCTAAGAATTTTGATCTATTTTGAATTTAATGCATAACTAACCGAGCAGTATTAGACACATTTTGAACACTGCACAATCATAAAACTTACAAACCTAAATTCCGGAAGTCAATATTACAAACTATAACAATATACAAATTATTCTTAAATATCAGAAAACTTCACGAACTTTCATTTCAAATTTTAAATTTTTGCTCGCCTAACCGCTTCAATCGCTCTTTGATCACGCATGATTAGGCCGCGGGAGAAATCACTGTGCGATCAATTTTCACTACTGATCACGGTTGATTGCTATCAGAATCACGTCAGTAAGTGGTCACAAAAACGCGCGGATCACGCGCAATCATCCGCACGGGGCCACATAAAGACGCCTTTATAGCGTAAGATATGATGTAGTAGGTAGGTATCATTTACAGGTGTATCGTACCACTTTCGCAGTCGACACCTAATACCTATCCGAAGGAAGTAGTATAATGCCTAAAAAATATTTGTCAGTTAAAAACAAAATTGATCCAGTAACACGAAAATTAAAAAATAACTGCTTCAGTCAATTAACAACAGATAATCATCGCAACACATGAGCTTTCCACGTTTATTGTATCTAGGGTAAATATCTAGTCTTCGGCACAGTCGGCACCATAGCCCAATCTCACACGATTTTAATAGCAGTGAACGTGCCAATAAGCACGCCGCCAACAACATATGGGAACAACTATTTCGGAAAAGGGGATGTATTAGTTTCAGAAAGGATGCAGGCCTGTTAGTGAAAAAAACTATTTTCACACAATATATGAAAAAATTCCAAAAGGGAAGTTTTGCTTGACTTTGGTGCTGCGTAACTTCCATGCCGTCGCGGCAGTCAAAGAGGACCTTCTCCGACCTTTTCTTTCCCGGGAGACGCAAGCTTCTGCCTGCTTCAAATTTCAGAGCCACCGCAACGGCCGCGCCAGAAAATGGTCAAAATGCCAGTTGGAGTCTCTTGGCGGCCATGACAACCGCTGCAGGGATTGCAGGTACAGTTCAGTTAGTGAGCTGTCTTCTCACTTACAGGTAAGTTTTCGGCAGAATTCAAACTGTCGATTCTATAGTTTAGCTTGTTGTTCCTTGTACGAGATACAGAGATGCAAAGAACTTCGACACGTTAAGTATTTCGACGCACAACACAGATGATGGAAGATGCTTCATCTTAATTTTATAACCGTTCTACTTTTAATTCAAACCCTACCCACGCCACGCGCTGTGACTCAGACGAAGCATGAATAACATCTACGGGCAGCGGTGTGTAGACACAAGGAGCAATGCATGCGAAAAGGGTTCTCCTCAAAAAGAGTGCGTGCATTAAATAAGGAAGACGAAGAACAAAAAGATGAAATGTATCATCTATTAGGATACGATACCTGAGTGATGCAAAGAAGACACGAGATAAAAGGCGTTCCGAAACTGAATACATAACCAAACTTCAGCTTGCTGTAACAGAATGAACCAACCAAACCATACAATTAAGAAGTAGCACATGATGCAAACCCCTTCAGAGATGCAACCTAAATATAATGCACTGAAACATCAGTCATGCAAGTGAGCCAGTTGAAAATTTTCAACTAAATGACACCAATACAATAATTTCCCTCGAGCTCCATCCCAACAAGCTCACTATAGAGCGGCACTTCTTTTAAGCGAGCTGTAGGGCACAACCGCGAGCCTATTGACAACAATGAAGAGAAGATATTTTACTTGCGTGTCCGCCAGTTACGACCCATTCCCATTCATGTCCCTGCTCAGCAAATAATGTAAAGCCAGCCTTAAAATACCACCGAGCCAGGCATTTACATAAAACAAACAATTCCATCAAATTCGTGGCAATAAAGAGTGTATGCAGAGGATGGGCGACGAGAGCGTCAATAGACCTACGAGCAGGAGTAGGCCTACGGAGTGTACTGGCATGTGAATGTTGTGCCCTACACCACCACCGTCGGCTCCTGCTCTAATGAGATCAGGCGTCGGGTGAAGTTTGGGGGACCTTATAATGACACCCAAACCATATAGGTGCCAAGGTATAATGGCGTAATGGTTAGGGAGCTCGGGTGCTGTATAATAGTACAGAACAGTTGCTGCTTGCTAACATAACTTTGGAATACAGGTAACTCATCGACGAACGAGTCCGAGACATCTTGTGGTCATTTGCTAAAACGGCCAATACGTGTGCTTACTGTAATAAGAAATGGAAACAAAGACAATGCAACTGAGGGTTTCACTAAGGAGTCTAAGGTTATGAGCAACAGTAGCCAAATAGGCCGGCTTTTGTTTTTTTTTTAATTCATTCAACCCTACGAGTACCTATATTACGGCCACCCGCCCACTCACGCAAGCAAACGACACTTTGGCAGTTACGGCAGATACCGTACCACAATATTAATAACAAAAACTGTCATTAAGCAAATAAAGATCAAACAAAACTTCAGTTTTGTGTGGGAACAACATTGAATGAAATGTTCGTACAATGAACAATGGTTCAGGAGCTTTTGTTTTATTTGGTACATAAAAGTAAATACGGTGCTTTAGGGTTTTAAATAACTACAATAATTCGGTACGGTAGGTAGATACTAGAGGCGTTTACAAGCAAAACTTCGTAATTTCTACAGAGAAACACACAACTGATTGATTTTCGCACTCGCTATGATGCAAACCGTCACGGGACTTGGTTCCCATTCAGCCACCATCCTATCTGCCACGGCGGGGACCCTCTCTGCACTATCCGCCGGTGCCATCGCAGCTCACGCCAAATACCTCATTCGCACGTTACCGAGTTTTAACGCAAGCTTTCGCTACTGAAAGTCTGCTCCTACCAACAGTAGGTATAATTTATCTACTAGAGAAACTATTTCTTTTTCACCAAATGCAGTAGTTAACCCATCAATAGCTTGAATTCAAGCTTGTAATAATAATAACGCTGGGGCGCTGTTGGACTAACTACAGAATTATACTACAGTACGTTCCGGGTTTTATAACCGTATTCACGTCATACGGCCTGTTCCAAGCAGCGAGACTCAGTTTATTATATATGTCGGATCAGTTTATGAACGTTTTATGTCGGCAATCCTGTCGAAAACTCTCAGCCGGCCGAGTGCGCTACTACTGACGGGGAAAAATGCGCCAAGCATCTATAATAACTATGACACACGCTAGTCAAAAGCACTAGTTTAGTCATCTTTTCGTCCGAATGCGTTGATGTGCCCATTTGAATAGTAGCTATATTGCAAAGAAGTTTGAGTTATAAATCGCCAGAAAGTTAACTAACGGCTCTTGCGAAGCAAACTGAACTGAAGATAGAATTTTTTACACATTTTCTTGGCAATCTCGAAGCTGTGTTCACGAGAGTTCAACTTAACGTTCGGATGAAAAGACGACGACACTAGCTTTTTTGGCTAGCGTGGGGCATCGGCGTAAGCGACGAAAAAAGAAGAAAGAAATACTCGAGCGAAAGGTCCCTGCAGATAAAGAGTCCCATGCATGGATCACTTACCACCATTCGGCAGCCCACCTCGCAGACAAACTAACCTCGTCAGGAGGAATTGCCGCCAGCAGCAACGTCTCCTACAGAAAAGGCACTCGGGAGCCTTGGGTGAGTGACGCCCATGTACTTTCTGACAGGGGAATGGCCCGCCACAAGTAACTACCGGCATATAAAATTATAATGTTTACGCAAACAATACGCTAGTTTTAAAGATTAAAACTTATTCTGGTACCTTGACATATTGCCAGGAGGCCTGAAGAACTTGCGGCCAACCCGAGATTCAGGTATAATAAATGTGCGCTTATAAGTTATGTTTATCACCCGCAAACAAATCGAGAGAGGTGATAATGTTTTCGTTGAAGATTTAAGTTTATTTGTTTGTATATATATATATATATGTCTGTCCACCAAATAAGTGGCCGAAGGAGTTGAGCAATCTTCATAATTTTTGTAGGGAGTTTGGTGGGTTGACCTAGATGTGACCAATGCAAAAAAAAAACTAGTCCTAGCTAGCCATAAAAAATGACGGCGTTGAATTTTCCTCCACCGGGGCGAATTTTCCTCCAGCGCGGCAGATCGTCTCACGCCACGAGGCATCCCATTTTTCCTACGTATTATTAAGAGATCTGAACGAGGCGGTCAGTGTGGCACTAACCTTGTTGGACACAGCATCCATATTTTCTGAGAAACTAGGGTTAGCTGGCCATCAAAAATGACCGTTGAATTTGCCCTACCGAGGATGATGGTCTTACGCCACGAGGCGTTCTACTAGGCGCCTATTTAGCTGCACCGAGCCTAGGTATCTCAGCGTATTCACTATAGAGAAGCACTAAGAACGTATACCTCCTCTAAGCAATGCAACGTTAATGAAAAATTGAAAAGAGTCGAGAATCGAGGATTTCTTTTTGATCATCATTTGGTCATTTGTGACAGTCTCTTAGCATTCCTAACAGTTAGTTTTCTTGAAGATTTATCCATAAATTGTTAAATTCTGACAAAACATGATCGCAAACATAGTCCAATACGAACGGGAGCACAGCTCATAAAAATTTGCTTATTTGTTCTTCTCAAGAATCAACATTTCTATAACAGTTCCTGCACGTTTCATAAAGATCCGTCCATAACATTTTCAGTTACGCCGCCAAAAACACAAACTGATAAACGGATCTTCACCAAAAGAATTTATTCCTCCAACAAACATGTCTAGAATTCCTATATGGTCCCTATGTAAGATAGTTTAAGCCTCCTGAATCAGTACCATGCTGTTCAGAGAGGAAAAAGAAGGGACATATAGGCCTAGTAGGTATGTCGATAGACAAGTGAAACCCATGCACGAAGGTGTTCCCACAAAGGATCAAGGCGCAAGGGAAACGGCAAATCATGAAAGAATTAAGAGGCAGAATATACGAAAGTAAGATAGACTTTGGTTAGATAGTACCTAAGGAGTATGAAGTCGGAAGGAATCAAAGTACTGTAGACTCAAAATACAGAAGTCCCGAAGACCTAGCTAATGGCTAAGGTAATTAACCTACAGGGTCCCCCAAGCGGGGCGCTGCTCCCCATGACACGATATACGATGGCCCATGGCTGCACTACGTACCGGTACGTTATTCAACCATGCGATGGGCGAACCTAAACTAACCATATGGCCCATCGTATATGCTCCCTGAAGGGACAATCTTAGCAACTTTCATGAATATGAAGTCTGGCGGCCTACTAGTGATGGGTCGCATGTCATTTTTTTGGACATACGCGGATTCGGACGCACGTGCGGATGTTGTCATCTTGACATCCGCGGATGCAGATGTCAAAAAGGTGCGGATGTTCCACAATTGCAGCAGATGTGAATATTCGCCCCACCACAAATGCACAGTCGCACACACCCCCTCGCACGACGGCAGTTTAGACAACACTTGGAGGAAAAAAACTTAGATGGTAGGTACTTTGCAGACAGGGGCAGCACTGGCACACATTTCAATCCAAACGAGAATTTGCAGTTTTCAGCACTAAGGATGAGCTTAGTGTACAGTGAGAAACCTGCTCATCCGCACCTCCTTTGCTGCTGATTTTACAGTTCTGATACCGGTATCTACGGATGCGAATGCGATTGCGGATGTTACCATCTTAGCATCCGCGGATGCAGATGCGGATGTCAAAAAAGGTGCGGATGTAAAAAAAGGTGCGGATGTCAAAAAAGGTGCGGATGTCAAAAAAGGTGCGGATGTTCCGCGGATGCGAATATTCGCCCTGTCACCACTACCTACCATACCAGAACCACTGATTTTTATTCAAAAATCCATCAGTTCGCGACCCCAAATCGGTGAACAATTAACTATCAGGAACAAGTTTGATATACATTCAATGACAGATAACGATGTAATACAATATGTTGATTAGCCATTCTACGATTTTTTTAACACTACCTACCGGCAGGAAGCCTACGTGTCAAGTTTGATCCATTTTCTTTATTCTTGAGCAACTAAAAAACAAAATTAGTTCGTAAAGGATGGACGAACCAAATTCACCTAAAATTATAGCTTAGTCTATGCCTCAAAGAGATATCCCAATAGAAATGATGTTTACGCACAGGTAGGCGATGCTTCATATACCGTATTATCGAACTACGGTACCAATGTAGAAGCTTGCGTAAAAGCTATGGTAGATAGGCCTATATGGAATTGCACTCTATGGTTACGCGAGGTCTACGAGTGTCCTCTCATTTGTAGCACCTTCTATAGGCACGAATAACATTTGTCAATTTTTTGGAATCTTGCAGTAGAATAACGACCTACAAAGGCTTCACTCTACGACTACGCGCATTTCATCAATTTTCGGAAGAACCACTTTATATATCAAAAACATAGCTACCCTGCACGTTTTATGTACGAGTGCGTATATACTCTTGTTTCATTGCAGGTATTAGTACCGCCATCTGCAACTTAGTTCAGTACCGTAGCTTTCAATGTCATCCTGGAGTGAATTTGTTCTGTGAAATAAGCTGTAATGTATCTAATACTGAGGAAAAAAAGTAATCCCTCCCAAGGTGAAGAAATAACTAAATATATGTATTTATTTTATGCTCGGCCCATTATTCCAAGTAATCTCTGACAAAATTTACCTTCTAAGATTACTCGCTAATTCAAGCCGCTAGCACCACTGAAATTAAAGCTGCCGACTTCAACTTTAAACGCTAGCTAGTACTCCACACTGTAAATAATTTCATCACTTTGCTCTGCTCGTAGCAGAAGATGTCACCAAATGAAATGTCAGCACACAGCGGAAAACGAAGGCCCAAAAGGGTTACGCACGTCTTTTGTTCACAAACTGGGATAAGCCCAAAAGTGGAAAGAGCAGGGATTTTAGCGGGCACAAAGACAACACTAAGGCAAAGCCGCGTGTTGAGGCGTTAAGGTTCCAATGTAACTAAGAACATGGGAGGTCAGCACTAGTGAGGTGCAGGATTTTGTTTCGGCCTGTATAGGTACCTGCACACTTCCCGTACACCCAAGGTACGACATCTAATCCATAAACCCTGATAACCTGACAAGCCCTCCTGGAGTTTGCTTCGGAGACAACAATTCAGTTCACAGCTACGGCCTCCTTAACATATAGGTAGGTATGAAGTTGATCCCTTGAGAGGTTTACGAGGATCTGCAAAGTGTCGAGGAAAAAATGTTGGGAACCTGTAATAGGAAGTTTTCTCACGCTTTATCAACGGACTTGGTATCAGCAGAAGCATGTCACTTGAGAAGCATGCAGACACTATAATGGGCGTGTACTACGGTACCTATGTCAATGCGCTAACGAAGATATTTCGGAGCCAACCTCAATTTATGCGGAAAATCGTAGATAAATGACGACCCTTACACCCAGGAAGCAAAGAGTGTAACAGGAAGACTATACCGTATGGGACTAAAATAAAACAGCTATGACTGCATGCATGTCTCCAAATGACGTCACACCGACGACTTGAAGTATTTGAGGTTCGGACCTCAGGCCTTGTCCTTAATCTTAACCAATAATAGGAGTGGTGTTATATTCTTGACGCGAGAGAAACCATAGGAGCAGTTACTGTTGAAACGTTGAGTACTACACGATAAGCATTTTACCGCGTTTTGTGCATGGGTGCAGCTCAAGTGGTTGGCCAGTCAGGAATGAGATAAGCCCTAATGAAAAAATTATAAAACGAGTCGAAAAAAGGGGCTAGGTGTGGTGTTAAGTTTAAATATGCTTTGTGAAGAGCACTGTGAGCTGAATATGAAGTGTAAATAAGACTTCAATTAAAATAAAATGTTAAATCACTGAGTCCTATCGGCCCAGATCTCGCCTCTGCATGGTGCTGTAAGTTTCGAAAAGCCTCCATTGAAATTTTCTACTGATACCTAATTGTTTATTGTTCAATTAGCATATGTTTTCTTCATTCACTTATGTGCTCAATGGATCAAATTTGCAGTTGACGATTTTTCTGGCGAAATTAATTACAACACGGTACTCAGAAGCTGTCGAGCCGTACCATTCGTCGACGGTGACGTCATAAATTCAATTGATGTCACTTTTCAATGCTAGCATCTCGAGAGTCCTTTCGTTACGCTCTTCACTGCCTGCTAATACCCTTACGCTACTAGTAATAGTTATAGCTTAACCACAGAACCATGTCATACCTACCACCCGAGTATAGGCCAAGTCACCACTAATTAGCCGACCATGATCGAGTCTCCCAACGCTACACAAACTAAAGCTTTATTAGTAAACTACGAGAACATTTCCCGTTAAATTTCAAGCACCGTGCATGAGTTTCTACGCTAGCTAGATCAAAGAGCAACGGAACAATAAGTTGAGGAAGAGAAGGAAAAACCGAACAAATAGTTATAGCCCAAAAATGAATAGAAACCTAGTGTTCACGAAAGAAATTGTCTTACAGGCCTAGGTAAGCTTAGGGTAAGCTAGTTGGTACAAAATCGGAAAAAAATGAAGACTAGGACGGTGTAAACCGTGGAGGAGCGCAGGAATCGCACGTGCCGCGTACTTCCTTCACAAGGAACAAAAAAAAAAAAAAAACACGTCGAAAGATGCATCATTGCACAAGGCATACCAATGATCGTTAATTTAAACTCTACACCACCATAGCGACATGCAAGAACTCATTTTCAAAGTTATACACTTTAAGCCAGTCTGTTCTCTCACTGGCAAGTTAATATTCGAAGGAGCAGTTTTCGTCTGGCACACTTGTTTTATAAACTAGCCTAGCGGGTAATGCGTGAGTCAATGGTTTGGGGCTGCAGACATTTTCTAGCGACATTTCACCAGCTGACATTTTGTAGAATTCATTCACCTATAAATAAAAAAACCGACACGGTAGAATTACAATGCAATATAGGCTATTGTTTTCAAAATCTCATCGGAAATCTAGCGGATGTGAACAGTTGAAAAAACCTATAGGCCTAAAAAGAACGGATACATGCGTGAAGGATCACCGCACATGGAAACAATTAGAAAAAAGGTTAGAGAACAAATGGCAGCTCGTGAAGTTGAACAAAATAAGCAACATGTGTACGATAAATTGTTGTCATGCATGGCGCGCCAGTCGCTTAATACACACAAGACGGGCTGACCTTACATAGGTAACCTTGTGTCGCTCTTTCAATGATTTCATAAGCTGGAAACTCCAGCTTATGCAACAACAGCCAAGTCCCTGCGTCTAGATTATTTGCACTTCTTTGTGAGACATAGTTGATTTGAAAATGTAGGTAGCCTATACATTTGCGGCGATGCTCTGTAGCATAAAATACGATGCATCATTGACTAGAATTTCAGCCTGAACTGAGTGAATCGTGGCAAACAAAATTAATTCGGGCGGAGGGGATTAACCGTATTCAAAGGAAACAAATATCGTAGCATCCAAAGCAAACTTGTGAACATAGGTACTGAAGCAAAAGTAGGGTACTTACATTGGATTCGATGTGTTCCAGTGGATGTAGTGCATCTTGGTGGCAGATGAGGTTGCGATGAGAGATGCCAGATGTACGGCAGCAACGGCGGTCACAGTAAGTAGCGACACACCACGTTCACTACTACATCGATACATCGTGTCTACGGATGTATTACCACGCACACAACACTGCTCAGCCTGATCGCTGTGTACAGAGGGGGTGTGTTCCCCTCGCCTAACTACACTCCAACGCCACCAGCAACTTCGTAGCTGCTTGCGATTTTATTGTGTAGGAAAGTTATATTGTCGAAATTTGAAATCCGCGCAAACTACCAACGGATTTGAGCCAGGGTCCAAAACAACACGCAACCGAAGCGCAGTCGTCTTGTGGAATACCGGCAATACGGAACCTAACCTTGAATTCCACCAGCAATAAGAACTTCCGGCTGTTTTAGGAAGACTATGGGTATTTCTACAGACAGCACAAGTTAGGACTTCGCGCTCGCTGATCAGATCGTGGCGGTCTGAGGAAGACGGCGATGTTGCGGGCTGCTCCCAAGATGCAGCAAATTATAATGCACGCTAAACCTGACGTCGGTTGCAAATTTCGTGGAAGACTCCGAGCACGTTCTTTAAAACTAATTAATTATTAAAACTTTGTTAAATATTATTTAAATAATTAAATAGGGCCTGTAGAAACAAGAACGGCATTAAGTGAGGAACATTTTCATCACACAAATAATATTCGGTACTGAGCGGGAGTTTCTTTAGCACTAGAATCAAAATGTGCTCATGATGGCAGCCGTTCACAATATCACAAGACGATGCAAAGGAAATTTTACAGCACAGGTCCGACGGGAGAGCCGCAAGGTAAGAGCAGTTTAACAACTCATGATAAATTTATCGACAGCTACAAAAGGCAAGCAAAAATGGTGTAGCCGGTAACAGGTCTGCGAGATGAGCCAGAGGTCACAGACTCCTTTTCTTCTAAACACATGGCTCTACAGACCAAAGTTAACTTAAATAAAACACTTCAGCAATCATGATGCTTAACACAGGGCTAACGATGCGTGTCACAAATGCCTATGATTGAAATATGAAAATAAACGAAGGTACTGATAGGAAAGACGGAGCTTGAGCCGCACACAACCTACCCACACCACAGCTTGAGACAAACTGACCTGTGATGTGAGCCACGGGTGGCCTGTGGAGGAGGAGCTTCTCTGCTCAACATAATTAAACTTTTGCTCAGGTGAAGCGGTCTTACGAATTTGAGCTAAAATGTGTTTTATTTACAGGCTGAAGTAAGCATTTAGGGAATTAAAAAACCGTACGCATTAATAAACGTCAACACTAGCTTGAAAAACTGGAATTCTATCAAAATTCGAGTTCATGAAGTTCTTTTAAATTTTACCAGTAGTTCTTCATCAGTGAAGGGATAGATTTGGTTTTGCCATCATGATGCACATTTCATCGGCAGCATAAACACGATTTCATTGAAATTTACTAATCGACAGGTTTTGGTTAGTTTTAAAAAAAGGGTAGGTAGGTTAAGTTAGCATAGGTTAGGTTAATTTAATCTAAGTTAGGTTAAGGTAATTTTGATGCATTACACAGTTATAATTCTATTTATATTAAATCACCCGAGAGAAAAATGTCTTAGGCGAACATTAGGCTTTTCTTTTTCAATTTTCATTCCAGAAATGCAAATTTGCCAAGTAACTAAGCTAATTTTAGCTAGGTATTTTTCTTATCAGTGTAAGTAGGGTCATTCTTAATTATGCTGAATTTCTCATTTCTACCTTTAGAGGACTTTGTATAGACAAGAAGCAGCTTTAGATAGCCCCAGTGTTATATATACCTCTGGATGCTGTGTCCACACACGTACCTAGCTTTAAGTAGACTTCGTGCTAAAGTGGAAGAAAATCAATACTATTTATACGATTAGGGTTACAAACGTGGACGATGCTTAAGAGGTCAAAGATAGGCTGCAAGCAGTGAAATATACTGCATAATCGTTTATTTTTAACATTAAAATCTTGGAAAAAAGCAGGTCGTTATAGGAACTTTAAAATTCCTTTGGCTCGTATGAAAATCCGTCCCGTATAGAAGTATACCTATAGGCATAATAAGGTCCTAAATTCAAGAGTATCCCGTAAATTTCGCCATTAATACTTAGTATGAAAAGATCCTCAACACTTCACTTCGTGTCAAGCATAGGCTTAAGCTAACGTTGGCAAACATATATACACGATCTACATTGTAGCTCATATAACACCACTGCAAAGGTAATTTGCAGCAGTTACTGCAGGGAAGTTTACGGCCAAATCACGAAATTCTTCATTGAAAATATAGTGCGGCACTTGATCTACTAGCTGCGACGGAGTAATTTGGAGTTACGCAGCCATTTTGAATCCATCGGAGCACTAAATTTTTTGTTGAAAACCTCGCACTGCATGTGCATTTCTCACGGTGGTATGTGAAGCACCTCTATAAGCAAAGCGTCTATAGTTTTTAATGGAAACTAGTGTGGGAAAAAACCCCTTCAGTTCAACCCCATGGCGAATTTGGATTATGGAAAATTTAGATGAAATTTTCAGTTACGGCAAACTTGACACAACGCTAGCTGCTCTCTTCCCCAAACACCACCGTGATCTAGCTTTGCACAATGAATGATACTGTATGAATAAAATAGATGTTGCGGAGCGCCACAGACATAGGTGGGCGGGATCAGAGCTCAGGTGTGGCGAGAAGGAGGAGGCAGTTGGTACAGAGTCCGCTGCCGCAGCTGTATACCAACTCGCAAGCACGACCGGCCGCCGCCGAATGGCAACACTCGCACTTCCGTGCAGTACTGCAGCTCCGGTGCGCACTCAATCATTCTTACAAACGACCTTCTGCTAGTTTCTCCACGGGATTTCAATACTTTAATTCTGAGTAACTCCAGTAAGTAGTTTGTCTGATTGTTTAAACTGACCGCTAATTTTATTAATGAAAATAAGCCTAAAAATGTTGTAAGTCATTTTTAGTGAATAGACCATTAGAATTAAATCTTAGTGAAGTGGACATTAAAGAAACAGCTCTAATATTTCATAATGAAACTAACTATTTGCTTTACATTTTTAGCTCAACGTAAATTGAAGAATTAAGGCTAAAAGAGGTGCAATAATTATGACGAAATAGAAGACCACTATTAAACCTATTGTTAACTGATCAATAGAACCCAGACTCTCAGATTTGTGCAGTGCTTGGTACGGAGATAGACTACACTTCTTGCCATCAACGCAGAGAGCGGCAATTATATGAAAAACACCAAAAGAGTTGTGTGTGTATTTCTTGATTGCACCAGCCGGACGTTTTATACATGAAATCACTAGTGTTTTGAGTAATTTGATCGAGGCTCAACGTTATCTTTACAACAGAGCGATTCAGAAAACATAAAAAAAAGGTACAGTGAAAGCCAGTGGAAACCTTTTCCTACGATTAAAGCGATTTGCCTAACATTTTCATACGCAGAACTTCGATTAACCAGCAAGGTAAACGAGTCAACTTATAAAATGTACACTTTTTAAACTTCTCGATCATAGAAAAAAAAATTGGCTTCAGTGTTGACAGAGAAAAAGAATTGGTGTGCGGCAAAAGATGCTGTAATGCATGACAGCGATTCAAAATGCGGTAGCTCGAGTGTAGTACGTGCTACTGATTAAATGTAATTTATCAGGCATAGGTGCTGCTACCATAAATTGCTAATAGGTATAGCATGTGCAAAAAAGGGTTATACGACTAAAAATATATGCAGTGAAGTTATTTGCAAAGTTACGACGAGACTAATAAAACATGTACCGAAGTATCTGCGGGCGGTGCAGTACAAAGATACCGTGAAATCATAGACCGCAACAGTACTTGACTCTTAGGTCCAAGTGGCCTCTGACGCTGGCGGCCAAAATGGGGAAAATGGGATTTTCTCAAGAGCTATTATGAACATGTCCAGACACGGTCATGCAGGCAAGCGCCCAAGTGCGTCCCCGCCGCATCCAAGATACCTTCTCCGCAAGAAAAATGTTGGGTACCTTGGAATTTTTTCTTCAGTATTAGATAGGGGGAAAAGAATAGCTCTTAAAAAAAATCCCAATTTTCCGTTGCCGACTTTTGGCTGCCAGCGTCACACCTAAGAGTCAAGTACTGTTGCGGTTTATGGTTATATATATATATATATATATGTATATCTCTGCGAAGGCTTATATAGGCTCCGACGTCATCACTTACCCTAAAATTATTATTAATAATTTTATTTGTGAATTTGCAAGCTGCGTTCTGCGATATGACAATGACAGTAACACCGATAACGAACTGAAAGTATTTACGTGAGTTATAACAAAGAGATATATCGCTCTGAGTATAGTGCCAGCATGATGAGTATCCCCTATATACCTGTACGTATGGTCGAAATTCTGCATTCGGACGTGGGAGTAGAGCACTTATAAAGACGAGCGAAATTAATCTTCACTGATTTTGACGGAGCAATATTATGCATAGATCCGGCTTGCCGCGACATATTAATGCACAGCGACAGGTGCTTGCGGTTGCAACATTTTATTGTAAGATTATCACAAGTTGCATAAAAAACACGAATGGTAAATATTAATTTAATAGGTTTTTTTGTTTGTTTATGTACGCCGGGTTTTTATTCACTGCACATAGTGCTTAGCGACTGAATATTTTGTAGATTTTGTAGCTTTCAAACGAAACTTTGACTTGAACGTTTTCTACTGGCTTTCATCGTTCCAATCTAAAGACAAATTAATTCTATACTTTTGACAATGCAATAACTGCCATTCTACCACTTAAAGCAAATCTTCAAGAAAAACAGATTCGTTACGTACGTAGTAGTGAATAGATAACAGGGAAAATTGGACGGCAAGTTGTTTTGAATTGCTCGAAAGCTGTGAAAAAGATTGACTTATATCCATCCTGCAAATTGCACCCTTCGGGCAACTTTTTCGCCGAGTCTGGTAAAGCATTTGTTGACGAAAAGCCACTCTCGGCAATTTTTGCTTCTCGTCTGCAATGGGCTTTATATGCGTACACGCGTTCAGTGTTCAACACTGTTCGAGAGAGAGGAGTTCAAATAAATACGATAAAGCAAATGCTGTCGCTATATCCGGCAGTACAAACAACGGTTATTGCTGCAGTCTTTCTATATTGATGAATCTTTTACCTTAATTACACAATACCAAAAGTTTATACCCTGCCGTGCTTTTAATGTAAATTTTCAAATCGCTTACGAAAAAAGCTTGGGCGTCACTTCGTCAATTTTTCAGAGCCATATGTGTTTATGTATTCGTGTACATTTATAGATACACATAAAATCAAAACCTAAGCAGCTCAATATATAGTTTGGATGGTCACATAAATTCGATCAGCGGGTACGTTTTCTAGGGATAGCTAGGCCACACTTTTTACCGCGATATTCATCAGGGGCAGAGTATTTGTTATACTTTAAATGATGTCCTGAGTTTAAGCTCATTCGCAACTTTTATTATTGAATTCAGCTACCAGTTTGGATAAGAATCGTAACATTCCAGATACATACATGTACTATATACGTTACCACTGTTAACTTCGTTTTATTTAAACCGTGAGATATATGCAGAATTGGCTGACTTGAAATTTTTTTGGCAAGAGTTGAAAGTGTATATAACTGCGCGCATTGAGGTTGCTATTCAAGAGCGCACTTACAAAATGTTCTTTTCTACCGCAAACACGGCTTCGGCTTGCACATTGCTGCACTGTTAAAAAAATATATATAAAATCTCCGCCGTCACTTAATCCACTCTGTTTAGGCATACCCTACATTAGTCAATTGTAAAGTCTCGAATATCTCTCCTTCCTTACTTTTTCAAATTAGTTAAGATTCGTCGTTTTAGCGAAACGTTTAAACATGTCAAGTTGTGGTCACTGTCACGGAAATATTTGTTCGAAGAACCGGGAGCGCTTCACACTTTGCGCCTTCGTGGTCAGCGTCGTCTACATAGCTATATGTATATATATAATTATATATCATATTAGCCCCACATTAATTTACGCGCTTGCAAAGTACTGAATTGCACAAATTTATTTGTTGGATACACAAAGGGAAAATTACCCTCGTACTCTGCTACAATATTTATGTCGAGTCTGTAGGTTCAAACACTTTCTGATTTATTTTAGCTGGCTGTTGAAGTGAAAGAACCGATGAATTTCTAGAAACTGTAGAAAACTAAGCAACGGTCAGTCACCAATTAAGTAGCTTAACCTAAGTGGCATATGTTTCTTCTAAAATCTATATTGATATGGTGCCGGCCCTATGGGACGATGCCTTTTCCTATGTTTCCGGATTCAAGGATGCCAGAGACCACATCAATAATAATAATGTTCATTTATTATCTGGCATACAGTGGAAACACCTAATGAGGTTTTCTTTCTCCTTAATTCTAGAATTTTGCAAATCTGGTAATGTGAAGAGCAGGAAAAGCAGTCAGTGGTGAGTCAATATGAGAGTCCGTCGCCGTACTTTCCCCCGCCTCTCGGTGCCAAGTTCCATTCAGTATAATTCCGCTGCGCTCCTTTCGAGACTCGAACCCGGGTTTCATAGAGTGCGATACAGAGACGGCAGTCACTTCACCACCGAGATGCACCAAGGTTAGGGAAACCATCGACAGTGACCACATTAGCTAGAAATCATTGATAGTGTCCTTGAAATGGTAATGGAGGATCAAAGGATGACATCTTGCCAGGTAGCGATGACGATGGGCCTTACGATCTCAGCATTTAACTGAATTGAGAATATTCTTATACCTCATAAGCGAGGCTTGTATGCCCCCTTTCCTCAGGCTCAGTATTTTTCATTCACTCTCCGTAGACTGACTCGTAGCAGTGCCGTCTTGCTAGAAATATAATTGATTACACAATGATGAGGTAGCTTTCGAAAACAGTAAAATGCGAAATTTTCAACTCAATAAAAATATCTAGATAAATTAGACAACTTTTATTTTGGCCTGTTATGAACATACGAAGTATATTGCCAATGCAGGCACTAAGAAAAATCTCATGTTTTCTGATGTTTTTTAATTTCCGTTTTCATGTGTTACTCAGATCTGTACCCTAGCTATACGTCGAGCTCAGTGCTTGCGTGTTATTTACATGTACATACCGAGAAACTAAGGGCTTGAGCCGCCAGATATATATTATTATATGCTAGCTAATCGATGGCAAGGATGCAATCTGCAGTGTACTCGCACATGTCAGGCGTGACATTTCTCTGATCAATATCTCGTAATAGTTGCAATACATATATATATATATATATGAAATGTGTCCCGAAATACAATACTTTTTCTAGCACAGCACTTCGTACTCTTAGAAGTGTATGATCATTTGCTTATAGAAACTATTATACTTCTTTCCAGCCTATATGCAACGTATCTATAGGCTGATTTTTGAATAAACTGCCATAACTGTTGGAGTGACTTTGGGAAATGTATAAAAAAAAATTGAGGACTACATCCACAGATTTTATTAAGTAGAGACCTGAGATGATCGGCATCGCTTACTTTGGGATCCAAGCAGTCGGAGTCGTAGTAATCTAGACCCAGGAGTCGGAGTCGCACTTTATTTATCCGACTCCACATCCCTGACTAACATGTTGCGGCGACACGAGCGGTGCTGCTGACAAGCCCCACCAGCCACAGCAACAATTAAGACGGCGATCCGTGGGATCATTTACCACGTTACTGGCAGGTCAGAGCTCAGGTGTCATCGACAGGTAGGTTAAAGTTGTATTCAGGTAAACCCACAAGGCGTGACTTGCCCAGGACGTTAGACAGGCGCGTTGACTTCGCCACTTGGAATGGTGTTGCCAGTGTTATCAGCAACCGGATTACATTTGAGATGGGTGAAAAGTTCATTTTACAGACCAAGATATTGAGCGCTCGGGTGCCTCAAAGGGTATAACGTTCGAGACTCGATTTAAAAGGTCGAAATCAGGCGCGCTGATTGTAGTCCCGAACAAAACTGGCATGTTGGGATAAATTTCGCTTGCCAATCGTCGATGACACCACTAGCAATTTGTACTGAGACAGCTGAACCTGAACGTGAAGCTAATTTATTAACAAGTTTGTTTCTTCTCCGTGCTACGATTATGATGATGATGTAGCGCAGAAATGAACAAGACAAATAATCACTTTTTTTACACAATATGTCTGCAATGAAAATGCATAAATAAAGTTTATAGGCTAAATATATGACCACAGATGGTAGACACATATCAACCACTGTACACAGACACATACACTGACGACATCGATCGTGTTCACTGATGCTGGCGAGACTGCCCTGAGAGGCAGGCAAGCACAGGGTGCGTGAAAGCTTCATTTATCAGCA
Organism: Parhyale hawaiensis; assembly: GCA_001587735.2. Taxonomy (NCBI): domain Eukaryota; kingdom Metazoa; phylum Arthropoda; class Malacostraca; order Amphipoda; family Hyalidae; genus Parhyale; species Parhyale hawaiensis. Next base: position 43,874,456 of record LQNS02278143.1, on the reverse strand, counting down.
GTGTAGTGAGTGATAGGGGGAACCTTGGCTAATGGTAGGGGGTGGATCGGTGGGGTGCAATGGTTCACACGACCATCCACCTGTCATCTCACTAGTAACACCTCACTATTAGCGTGCCGATTTATGATTACATCGACCTATCAGGATTGCGTCGGCTTCTCAGTAAGAAAATATGCGCTTTTGCTGTCATGCTTGCTATAGTTCAATTTGTAAACTTTGCAGGAAATAGGCCCAGTCTTTAAAAGTTCGAGACACATTTTTAAATCCCACTCTACGGTAACACACAGTTTGTTAGTCGTTTGGTTGGTTTCTTGATCTCTCCGCCCCGATGTGAAGAATTAGATAGGAATCATTTTATCCGTTGAACGGCAGAGGCCGTTGCGTCACCAAATTTTAATGTCGCACCTGAAAACTGAAGACTACTGCAGTACCTCTGCGTGGTATCACAGATGCTAGAGAGTAGTTTCTTCATACATCAATTTTTTTTGTTCTTTAGGTTCACGAAGCACAAATTGAATACAAGCTCAGCGAAGACAAACAGCAAGTTATTGCAGAGAACAGAGTAAAGGTAACGGAGGTTTCATTGCACTTATTTTCCTGCCATCATTTTATGACGGCGCCGGTCACTTGTTTATATGTTGGAATCATGCCTGTGGTTCCGTCCATTAATGCGAACGACCAGCCAGTCGTTCGTCTGTACACGTTAGCTAGTTGCCTTTTCAGTGCTACAAATGCTATACTGAAGGGTCGGGAAGACCAGGAGTGGGTTGCAGATGTTATTCCTCACCGGTCAAAGTTGTGCTTTCTGTCTTGGGAGTCCATGGGACATACAGTAGCTTCACACTTCGGATTTATGGTACACATCCGGGCGCAAATGAAAAAAAAAAACATTTCTGCTCCGTCCAACTAATATTGACTTCACAGAAACTCTCATTTCCTGCTCTCATTTTCTTGGCTATGTGGCGTGTGTCCTGTTAGCTGGCACGAGCAGGAGTTTTGGCTCTCGGAACGAAAATCTTCTGCAAATCTCGTGTTGCGAAGCGTGGCCATGCAGCACTCGTCTACTCTTCTTCTCAGACGCATTAATATTCTGAGTCCAAGTACCAGTACAGTCAGTGACCAACCAGCGCCTGGCAACGAGTGATCTGCATTTGCCACGCTCATGTAACAAAGAGCTAGTGTTTTGATGGCGTTATATATAGAGCCCGTTATACGTCCGATATTTTATAACGTTTTAAAGAACAAATAAGTTCACAGTTCTATGAGTTTTTATTCTCTATTTGAAGAGATATTCAATATTCTAATGCCATGACACTTAAAGTAAACAGTTAGCTGTAGTGACCGCTGCCATGTTAGTAATCTTTTACTAGACGCCCAGTTGCTTTAGGGAAGATGCCACAGTGCCAGAATTCGAACACTTTGTGCCACGGACGGGCACCAGAAGACTATCTTATAAACCGGCAGAAATGAAAAGTTGTTGAGCGAGATGGTCTAGGATATAACGAACAAGTATTAGCGCGTGACGGAATTCTGCTCGCTTGGCGAGTGTTGGCTTCTATGTGCCAGTATCCTGGGTCTAAACAATATTTTGACGCAAAGTTGCATTCATCAGTCTTGGTTTGTATTTTTAGAACTGTGCGGAATGTCTTATATAAGCCTCCAGTCCCAAGACTTGTTTCACTGTAGATTGATAATACGGTTTGCTGATCGTTTGCATTCAGTAAGCGCTCGCGTACGTGCAACCGAAAGTGCCAGGCAGCATGCAGCAGGCGAGGACCATAATATGCAGTAAGGGTTGACTAGCATCCAGCAGCTGTCTGAGTAAGCTTAGTCGTTTAGAGAGAATAAATGAATTTGGGAAATTTCCTTCTTTGTAAGGCTATTTTACAGTATGAGTAAAATGCAGAAATATCATTTCTACATATTAACGAATTTTGATAGGTCTAATGCAGAAAAATTGGGATGTACAAGAAGGGCAGAACTGTCGGCACATCCATCCCGATATGGCTTCACTGCGAAAATCTATTATAGACCCGTCATCTTATTGCTAGCACACCGCTAATAGCTTATTTCGACCTTACTATGTCCAGTGCGCCAACGGCAGCGCGAGCCGAGCTTTGTGTATCTATCTATCTATATGGGTGACGTTATTGAATACAGTCTACTTGGAACGGGTGTGTTACAGCTGTATACTGATTGAGAGGCTTCGTTCGTAAGTTACAGCTGCTCACTCGTTTTACGTGCCGTGTGAAACAATAAGCAAGCGAGAAGGAAATCTATTTGTATCTTGCAATGGAGACATGCAAAGTAATGTACGCTCTATTATGCGGATCACTGACACTGTTGTCCGCATAAATTCTGGTATACTTGCGGACTGCTGTGCACCGTATCCTCGTGCCGCGACATGCGGGTGGTGGTTGATGTTATCTCTGGCAACTGCAGAGAACCGAATTAATGCAACAAGCGTCTGCCTCAAGGCGTGTTATCGTATAGGGAATTCCCAAAACTTGCTGTAGTTTGTCTAAAGTAATGCATGAAACTGTGGCTCTTGAAACTTTTGCCTTGTAGTGTCAATAAAGCAGCACGGGTATGAAAGTTACCTATACGACAAACGTATACATATATAAAGAATGGCAAAAAAAGCTCCGAACTCTGATCGAGAGCTGCATGAGGATGGCTTGAATCGGTATGGCAAATGAATCCAAGTGTAAGGAATTCTTCTCAAGCTGTAATTACACAACAGCCAGAGATAAATGAAAATTTCAAAAATCAAACAAAGGTTGGAAATCGATAAATACACGTATCTATATTATCGCACAGATATGACTTGGCGTCTTGTAGTTTTAGGCTTTAATTGTATAGTTTTTTGGCAATTTGTGTTTAAATTATCGCTGCGCAGTTTCCTGTCGTGAAATTAATGAGTGTGTAACAAACCTGAGCACATTATATACTATGGAGTGCCAGGTAAAATGGCTCTTCTGAAAAGTCACGTAGTAGCCATGCATGGTCTGGACGGGCAATAACTGCAGTAATGTAGCCGACATCTGAGTGTGAATTGGTGTCTGCTTATGTATGTGTGTGTACAAACATATGCAGTTGCAATGATGGTGTTCTACAACGGCACAGCGGGTACGTTCTCGTGCTAGCCTCCGTATTAACGTTCGGCGTTGCGAAGTGACAACCATAGAGTTGTATTGACGACAACTTGGTGTCTCCCTTGTGTGTCCGAGGATTCCGGAGCTCAGTGTCTGTTCACCTGTTACTGTGGGAGGTAGTGACGAGCTGCTGACGCAGCCTTTTCTGTTTGTCCTTTGTTTTTCAGTGTTCTTGTTTGTTTATTCTTTGTTTTTGTTGTCTTCGCTATAATTTGAACCAAACGTAACTATACTCACATCATTTAAGAAACCATTCCTATATTTCGTTTGTTTGCGATGTCGCTACATGAAGTACGTATATAATATATATATATTGCGTGGATAACTCCACGCTTGAGAATCACGTTTCCGAATCGCAAGTCGATTTATATCATTATGCGATAACATATAGTGGTCAAATCAATGCGTCTGTTTGCTAACAAGTAGAAAATTAAACCGTTCCAAAAAATCTGGTGCTGCAAGTAAACGCAGTAGCTAAACTGGTTGGTTGCTAACTGGGCGGCAAAAATTTTATGCAGCGTTCGAATGATTCTTCACGAAGTACTGTAGCTCTGACTACAGCGTTGTGCAGTGTAAGCGGAAGCATGGCTGGCAATTTCGAGAACAGTGTGTGCGTACAACTGTGTGGTGTGTTGAAGCATTTTCCCTGCCCTGATCATGGTGTATATCTTAGCGACATGTACATTTCAGAACCGACTTTGTATTGCTGTTGCTTGCTGTCATTTACGCAGCCTCTCAGTGGCCGAGTGGTCGGAGGCTCTCACTTCGAGTGAGTGCGGCGATGGGTTTGTTCCCGCCGATAGTCAGCCCGCATCATAGTGTACAATATAATAATGACCGATGTTTATTTATAGGTTTATTTATTTGTTTAGTTATCTATCCATTTTATGTCACGCTTGAAGAAAACAGCGAAAATAAGGCTAGGTTGCAGACGTTGAAGAGCGTATGAATGCACTTCTTGCATTACCAGCTCTGAAATCGAAGCACTGAAGACATCTGAAGCTTCCCTTAGCACTTTCATGCATCCTGATTCTAAGTTTCTTTCCACAGATAATATATTATCCTCATGTATCCTTCTAACTTAATTTTATTCGACTGAGTGAAAAAAATTTCGACCTATATTACAGTTCACTTACTATAGTAGTTATGTCAGATCTGAGTGTATGCGCTATAAGCCCTTGAAATCTTCAGAATTGTGACGTCAAAATTACATCACGCCAGTGTAGAAATACCAAAGATTCTTCGCTGCAACAACTTGGCGTGACGCAATTGTGACGTGACAATTCTGAAAATTGAAGGGCGTATAGCGATTACACTCAAATCTCACACAACTATCTTCTGTATATGAACTGTGACCTATATATACGATATCCTGGCGTATCGATGATACCGAGTTGAAATTAATTTAATGAGCAATGACTGACTGGTCGTATTATTATAACCAATTAATTTTTCTTCATGTCAGAGAAAGAAAAAAAAGAGATACGCTGCTCACAACAGCCGGGATTCACAAAACGACGGTAATTCTAAATATACTAGTGGACCCGTGCGTGAAAAATTCACGCAATAACTTTTACGTTTGCCTAATGCCTCTAGGCCGGTGCGGAATCTCCTCTTCTCTTATTTGCTTCTTAATTTTCTCATTTTCTTCATTGATCCTTTGTCGTGCTGTTATCCTTAGGTCTTCTATATAGACAGGCAGAAGTAACATCTTGAGCAAAACACTCCAACAAACTTAAACAAAATACCAGCTTATATACAATGTGTTCGTTCCGTAGCAGAGATACCGTTGATACCGTCTTCCCACCTCAAATATCTGTTTCATTTGAGGTGCTCAAATTTTGACCTATGAAGAGAAAACTGCTTCGTCAGAGGAAATCAGTAAGCAGAAGAAATAATTGTCTACT
>LQNS02278143.1:43847337-43867469 GCA_001587735.2 Parhyale hawaiensis | reverse complement strand
ATCTTCACCAAAAGTTAATCATCTGTTCCTCCCAACATACCTAACAATCCCTGTAAATTTCATCCAAATCGGTTCATAACTTTTTGAGTTATCCTGGTGACAGACAAACACACAAACCGACAAACAGCCAAACAGACCGACAGACAAACACGACGAAAACATAACCTCCTTGGCGGAGGTAATAATATCAGCTTAGGTACGTAGTTTCGCTATACTCCGAAATGGGTGTTGCTTCCGAAGGCTGTATACTTTTCTAATATTTCCAAGCAAGAAGTGAAAGTTAGGACACGTGATACTACTTAGCGAAATTAAATGATAATTGTGTGAAATCAGTTTCATTCGCAGCCTAAAATATTGGGTAGATTCTTGAATTCAACCTTCGAAAATCGCCGGAAGTTGCCAGAGGCAACAACGGAATTTTTAGTAAAAATATTTGGAAAACATTAATATTAGCTAAAATAAACCTTAGATGCACTCGTTGTGCTTCTTTATTGTACTTGTGGTCCGGCAGATGTTTCTTATACTGCAGTATAAGAGCAGTCCTATAACACCCTTAACTTATGAGCGTGCAAAAATAAAGGAAAATCTCTTTTAATTGGCGGGAAGACGAAAAGCGTTCTTGAATACGCCGGAGCTCTCAAAGTGCTTTTCCTGAAGTCGAGGGAAAATCTGCGAGCTAAGTACACTTATAGTGATGTGTTTCATGCATCCCAGTCCTTGTGTGAAGCTTAGAACACTCATCTCTTACCTTCCTTCAAGTTGGTAGTTGTAGTAACGAAAGGGTGCCAATTAATGGAGAAAAATCAAGAAATCTTCGTCGTTGTTTTTGACCGCGGAGTACACTAGTATATATATATGTATATATTTATATAGGACCACTCGATCGGACTGCAATTAAGAGGGCAAGTATACGTACGAGCAACAATACGAAAACTGGCCGGCTGAGCAGGCTTTTTCCTTCACTTAATTATTGCTAATAATGATGGATTTTCAGTATCCGGTATTTTGAAGCTAGTAAGCGAAAACCTCGTATAGGACTGCAGGTGCCAATAATTATTGACAGAATTATTTCATGCAAGTGTACGAGTGAACTGTGCTCTACTGCTGGTAGATAATACATATATAACAGGAGAAGTCCAACGGCTTAATAATGCTACTATATTCCAATTGAAAAATGACAGACAATTATGGGATATTAACTGATACAGCGTTCCCTTAAAAATCGGATAAATGCCGGTGAATTTCCAACACAGGCTGTAGCTGTATTAAATTAACATTTTGCATATTTCATGTTTTTAGCGTGAGTGTGGAAAGTGAAAGAACAATACTTGATTAAAATGGCAACATAAATCGTGGTCCAACACTTATACGTCAATCATGCATGTATCTGTACAGCGTTCGTTCTGAATATATTGCTGCACTGCAATGAACTTCGTTTCTGAGAGAAACTGCAGCAGGGAGCGTTTCTACTCTTCCGTAAAAGAATTTCGAAAATACGGCGCTCCCGGTATGGCGAAGAGCGACTGAGTTTTGATGACTCATGACGTCATTGCTGGTGTATTGCGGTGACCTCTGCTATTGCACTTAACGTCATAATTGTTCCTTCTCTTGTATATTAGCCTCTATTTGTCTGCAAGGATGTCTAGCTGTATGGCTGTTAGTCTATCAGCATGTCTGTCTCTATGTTCTTCTGTTTATCTACCTACCTGTCTTTCCGTTCGTTAGCTCTGTTGCTCTACGTAAACAATCACGTGCAATTGCAGCAGCTGCAGCAGAGCAGACACACACACACACACACACATCGTCGCTCCCGTACGTCACATGTACGCAGCCCCCAGCCCCCCACAGGTAACCCCCTCACCTGCCGCCATTTTGTTACCCCCAGCAAAGAGGGAGAAGAGATGAGTGCGACACACCGAGGGACTCCCATGCAGGAGACCCGATAGCTGCTCTGTCGAGGAAACCTGAGAAATGGAGCAAAAAACGGTAGCGGAGGTGCGAGGGGCGGACGTTGTTACTATGTAGTGTCTCAAGATCCTTTCAGTCATTGTCATTCATCACTCATGTAGCTTTTACCATGTAGCCATTGCAAGGCATCCGTTAATTCCTCGCCTAAAGTCTATCAGTGTTGATGCTTTACACTGTTTCCCTGATATACAGTTGATTGAGGAAATACTGATCATGTCATTGTCAGTAGACTGAGGTGGATCGTGTCATCAATTACAAGGGTACAGGTATAATGAGAAGCTAGGGATATATTATATATTCCTTAGGTCTTAATTGCAACAAGTGACTTCAAATATAACTAGAACGCCTCGTGGCGTAACACCATCACCCGCGGTATGAGGTAAATTCAGCGCAGTAGTATTTTTATGTCCAGCTTATTCTACAGTTTTGGCATGTTTCACATCTCAGTCAACCCACCTGGCTGTCTGAATAAGATTATGATAATGGCACAACTTCTTCTGCCTCGTTCTGCATGGGTGGAGTAAGAGATTTAACGCCATCATCCTTGATGGCCAGCTAACTTAAGATTTAAATTTTGCTATTTTTTCACATCTTAATCAACCCATCTGACTGCCTAATAACATTATTATTATATATGACTCAACTCCTGTCTATTTTTTGGGCAGACATACAAAAAAATCATTGCCGTCATTTTTGATGGCCATCTAATTCTAGTTTTTTGGTATTGGTCACATCTAGGTCAATCCACCAGACTCCCTGCTCAACTCCTTCTCCCTCCTCTTGACAGGGGTGAAATAAATGAAATACCGCAGAAGAATTAAGACTTTCAAGAACATGTATACAAAATTCAATCTTCAACGAAAACATTAACACCTCTCTCACTTCTTTCGCGAGTGATGAAAACCTAGTTCAGTTTTATCACTTTCTGACGATTAGACTTCAGTTACTATGAAAATCCACACCGTTAAAACAAGTTAGCATACCCGGTATTGTGCTTCCACAAGAGGTACATATATATGAACGATGAGCGTAGCATTATCTGAAATATAAGAGTACAATATAAGGTCACGTAATTTATAGTGAGTCGCTGCCTTGGTGTAGTAATACTGGACTCGTGTTTGTGTGTATGTGTGTGTAGTTGCAACCAGAGCCTAGCACGATGGCCATCGCCGATTATTCGATGGCGATGGTGTGTAGACCATCGCCATCGGAAAAACTACGATGTTACATCGTAAAAATCCATCGGCGATAGCGATGCTTTGATGGAAATCGCATCAAACATTCGGCGATGGCCACTTTCTCCATCGGCGATGGTGTTATGAGGAAGAAATGGTCCGATGAAATGACTGAACATGCCGTTGGCGATGGCATACGATGGGCATCATCATCGGTTGTATACTTCCGATGCCGATGAAATAAGGCTATACAACTACAGAAACACAGCCTTACGAGTTTGAAACATTCATTTATTTTAGTAACTTTAAAAAAAAGAGGGGTTACAAAGTTTATTTTAATACATTTCCCAGATCTAAAAAAGTGTCAATTAATAACCTGGACCTTAGATTTCGCACCTTTTATCAGCTAAATCGCACACAGGCCGAGGTTATAAGAGATGGTGCTTTTATTCGATGTTTGTGTTCTGAGATGTTTGCATTTTTAAAATGTGTTTATGCGATGGTCCATCGCCGATTGTGACGCCCTACGATGGCCATCGCCGGCGGTTATTTCATCGTAGGTCAACGCCGATGAAAATTGGCGATTTTTGGGTCCGATGCCGATGGAGCGATGGTATTGCCATCGATTTTGCCATCGTAACATAATCGGAGACGCTGACCTCAGGCTGCAACTGTAGTTCATTCATAAGAAAGTTGATTGAGCAACTGCAAAAGAACTTTAAGCAACGGAACATAATTATGTGCTAAGGGAATCAAGAAATTCCCATAAATGAGAAAAATCTTCATTTAAAATTCATGTTTTTTGAGACCCTTCAAATGAATGTACTTTGCTAGCTATGATGTTGTTCTTCACAGATTGATTATGTACAATATATATATATATATATATATATATATACGAACTTCAGCATAACTTGAGGTTACTTGGTTGAGAACATCAGGTATTTCATTTTTGCTCATTTATCGTCAAACGTATGAGCGGTAATCCCTACCTTGGGTTCGGTTAAGTTCGAAAAAAGCTTAATCTTTCACGTACCTACCATTGAAGTGAAATATCATGAACCTCTAAAACTGATATCAGATGCTAAGATCTATCGATGTATGATGCTTTATGCATTTAAGTACGTGCCACGCTTTATTGCAGATTGCTTAAAAATATAGTTTAAGGACGCAACAAAAAGTGATCTGCAGTACATGGAAGGCTTCCACTAAAGTCAGTGTAGTGATACATTTTAAAAAAGATTGAGGCAGTAAACGCAGAGTTGTGTGACATTGTGTATTTTGATCCCATTTTCTTCCGCATGCTTCTCCGTTAGTGCAGTTATGACAAAATGCCGAGTCAACGATGATTGACAACTGCAGAGAAAGAGCGGATTATCCAAGCTTAAGCTTGCTGATGGTGTTTCTGTGGTGGAGATATCGAGAGAGCTTAGACGGGACCCATGCAAGGACACTGAAGTCCTACGTGAAAAACCGTGTCATTAAGATCATGAAGGACAAAGGTAAGCGAAGGACGATAGTAGAGGGTAATGATGCGAGATACTACCTCGTGACCTTTGACCTCTGGGCCCCGCCTGCTTCCGGTTTCCCAGGCCCCGCACACTTTCGGTTCGCCCCCCCCCCCAACCCCCGCTACACTGGCAGTGCACTGGCCGTCCTAAACCGGAAGGTCAAGGTCACGCGCAAGGACGCGAGGGTGAAAGTTCACGAGGTAGTATCTCGCATCATTACCCACTACTGACGATAACCAAGAATGATATGCGGAGAATACGGAGGCAGGTTGTACCAAATCCAGGAGCAACCAGTGCTGCCTTATTCGAAGGTGCTGGGATTGGACCTGTGTCGAAAAGTACCCGGCAGCCTATAGTGTTCTCCAGGAGGTGGCACAAAATGTGAAGCCCTCCCAGACCCGTCCTGAACAGGTCCCACGTGCAGGGAAAACTCATCGCATGGGCAAAGAAATACATTAAATCGATTTCCCCAATGCCCTTTTCATGGATGAATGTCGAGCTACTAAGCTTGGATGCACACAAAGGATGGGCAAGCTTTGGCTTACTTTTGGAAAACCTTGTCCTACTCGACTTTGGAGTCGGTATGGTGGGGGTGAAGTAATGTTCTAGGCAGGGACCATCGATGGTGAGATTGTAGGACATTATTCGAGTGCTTGAATGTGTTAAAAGCAAAAGCAAGACCTAGTGCCGGTTTCTAGAAGAGCATTTGTGGCCATGGTTGGAAGACCTGTCACTAGCACTCAGACGTCACCTAATGTTCATGCGCGATAATGCGACATCGCATTCCGCCAAGGCCCCCACGGCGTTCCTGATCGAGTAGTCTAGGCCTCAACGAGGCACCTCTCGATCATGACATATATAGCTCCCTGTTTCTACTAGCCTCAACCCCATCGTAGAGCTGTGTTCCATCTTGAAGAGGAAGGTGTATGATAGAGGGAGGCGTTCTGTACACTGCGAAGGAGACTTTGTGGCAGAAGATTCAAAGTGCGGCTGGGTCGATATATCATCTACTGAGAATAAAGGGCTGACTGATTCAATGAACGATCGACTATTCTAAGTCATTTCAAAACTAGAGCACTCTAAGAACGCATACCTGAGCCAAGCAAGGTAATGGTGACGAAAAATTCAAATTGGCTCTCAAACCATGATTTTCTTTGTATCAACCACAAAATCTAATCATTTTTCTGCTTTTTGATAGTATTAACAGTTTCTGCAATTTCCATGAAGATCTGTTCATAACTTCTTGAGTTATGCTGCAAACAAACATTATGACCAACATATTCAAACACACAAACGGACCAACCGATCTGCACCAAAATTAAATCATCTCTGGCTTATAACATTACATTACTAATAACTCCTGTAAATTTTATAGAGATCCAATCAGAACTTTTTTGAGTTATTGTGCTAAAAAGCATAAAACTAACACCGCAACAAACAAACGAACGAACAAACAGATCATCACAAAAATATGGCCATTTACACTTCGTAACAAACCTAACAACTCATCTACATATCATGACAATCTGTACATAAATTTTGCAGTTATGGTACTGAGAAAAAATAGGCAGACAGATAAACAAAAAAAAAAAAAAAAATGGAAGGACGGATTTTCACCAGAAGTTAATCATCTGTAGCTCTTAACATAGCTAAGAATCCCTGAAAATTTCGTAAAGATCCGTTCACAACTTTTTGACAAACAGCCAGACAAACACGACAAAAACATACCTCCTTGGCAGAGGTAACAAGGTCGTCGACAATTAAAGTAGACAATGTTCACGTAGTGTATTGCTGACATATGTATGTCATGTTAAAACTGTTCTCTGTATTTCATTGTCTGAGTCATAAGTTGGTACAAAGAATACAGCTCATTTGTTCCCCTAACTTGAATATTCAAGGCATCTGTAGCAAACCGTGACAGGCTAGAAATTAGATCAAAGTACATAACGTCACAGAACTCGGCGTTCTCATCTACTGAGAATAAAGGGATGACTGATTCAATGGACGATCGACTATTCTAAGTCATTAGCTGACGTCGGAGTGCATCAACCTTTTCGAAAGTAAATCACTACACTGACATTAGTGGAAACCTTCCTCGTAATGAACATCACTTTGGTACTGTGTCTTAAGATGAAATTATTTAAAAAATCAACCTGCAATAAAGCGTGACACCTACTTTATGTATACTAAATTTTTACTGTAATTATACCACGGTAAATTATCTATATACATTGTAAATACCTATGAGCAATAATGCACGTAAGTTGTGCATCCTAGGAGCGGAAGTGAATGTTAACGGTTATTGTTAGTTCTGAATAGCTACATAGTGTATTGTGCTCAAGTGGCGGTCCTGGCGGACTCACGCCCAACGTGACTTCTACCACCCCCTTCTTCTCCCCCCCCCGGGTATTGTAACTCGCTTTGGTCGAAATAAAGCAACGAAATCAGCACTTGACACGCTGACAGCGAACTTATGCAGAATATGAAACCATAGGGACTCCTAGTGACTTCGGTGTCGTGTACGTACGTGTATTGCGCCAATGAATAATTAACTTATTCTGTCCAAGTGAAGCAGTACATATGCTGAAGCTGATAACATCAATCAGAGGTGAAGACCTTCAAATCTAGCAGTGCACTACATATGCATGCAGCATGCTACAAAATCTTAATGTTATCTATAGGTGTCTTTTCAGTTCTGCAATTTTTTAAATAAAGCAGGGCTTCAAGCTTGGCCCTCGATATTACCGTAGTCTAGAACTGCTTTATACGTACTGTGCATAAGCTGCTCTGAGCGGGGACATCGCAGTGGTGGTGATGCAACAGTTCATAAGTAGATGCGTCGATTGACACAGCTACAAAAATTTGGAAAGGAAGTTTATTCTAGTATAAACAGAACACCAAGGATGTGCACGCTTGATAATTTTTTATTATTAATTTTTATTATTATATTATAAATAATAATTTTTATATTAATTATTTTGGCGTTATATATGTTTATGTACCACTAGGATTCATGCAAAATGTATGCGATTTAATCATTTCATGTAATGTTTTATATTGTAACTCCTAATATTGAAGAGATAGATTGTTTTACAATGATATTTATAATACATATTTATTCATTTTTCAACACACTACACTGTTCAATCACAACAAACCGCTACATATATTCTACAGCCATATACGCGACTCCTGCTGCGCAAGACTTAAATTAAATCATGAATAATCGATTCAAGATTTTGTCTTTGGGCCTTATGCCTAAAATCAATTGGAGTTTACGCTCCAATTTCCCTTTGTAGGGGAAGCATGTGCACGCTTGATGCACTGCACCCTCAAAACCTATATAAGCCGTTGCGCAGCTAGAGCCGGTGTTAGATCATAACCAGCCACNGATTAGACTCCAAGACCTATTGTGTATTCCTCTTTATTGAATATAACTACAAGAGTGATCCTGGTGTTTATGTCCTTCACTACTTACCTATCATCACGTTGAATCTGACGGTAGACGCAGAACCCAGCATCCCCGAAATACCGTGTAAATCTTACGACAACCTTCAGGTGCCGTCATAGAGGCGATGGTATTGTTTCCTTGATACTACGAGTTTAGAGGCATCAAACTCTGAACTAACTTTATACATTCCTACTACTTCACAATAACCTCAGGTTCGAGTAATATCCCCACCTCGAACCGCACAAGGAGTAGAAACAAATAGAGCAATTATCTGTGCAGACAGGCTCTATGAATTCTTTCAAAATCTGCAGGTGCAAATATCTAAGAGGTAGTTTTATTTGCTTCTTTAATGTTCACATTATTACTAAGATGTGGTTATTGCAGCACGAGATACCAAGCAATATAACTGAAGGGTACTCTAACGAGCCGCTGCCCGTCGAGGCGCAAGGGAATAGCTCGTCAATACCAGTGAATGCCGTGCACAATTGCCTCTTTTCACAAGGAGAATAGCAGATTAAGTTCCTATGGAGGCCTGTACATGCTATGACGCTAAAGATTTTAATCAATATTGCTTTTCTATACGTCGGTAAATGGTGGTGATTTCGATACTAAAGATTGAATTAGAACCAAGCAATTTTATTAACCCCAAACGACGTGATTAGATTCAAATTTCGTTCTAATGGCGTTGAATGAAGCCTGGACTACATATCCGCAGTCGGTACCTTCATATTGTTCTATGGCAGCAAAGTGCATTGAATGACAGGCTGATGCATATGTGCATAAGTCATTAAATGCCCTGAAATCTATTGAATGCACCTGGCTGCATAGTTATTCTAGCAATAAGGATGACATACCATGTGTACGGCGCAGACATGCGCCATCTGGCTGTCAAGCTCTTCTTTATAAGCATGTATTGACTGTGCTGTCAAAAAAATAAAAACAATAATGCTTTGTGACTAGGCACAACTAACATGAATGCGAAGCTGCACTTCTATCTATACTCTAGAAGGGTGACGACCGGCTACTGAGAACAGCCGGGACACGCAGCCAACGATTAAACACTAATTATTGAACTCCCTCCACCTGCCTGACGCTGCCTGTGCTCACCAATGAAATCCGCAATCGTCGTCAGTCCGCAACTTGCCCTCATCACCTCACTCCTACAGCGGCATCTTCTTATGGAATGATCTATGGATAAAAATAACTAAAAAGCCACAGCTTCTCTACCAATAAGTTTGAAAGCCTTCTATTCTGCTTCGTTTACACATTATGACCAGCGAAATGTGGTTTCTATGAGACTACGGAAACCGCATGCAAAACACGAGGTATCAGAAGGCGGAAGGTTACGTGCATCAGAGGCAGAGAGGTGCGGGGGAAGGGGGGGACGCAGCCTAGACGTAAGAACAAGCGAAGCGTGTACATAACATGGTTAAGTAATGATGGATGTAGAGCGATAATTACTGTACACTTACAGAGGCAAGAAATAGCTGTGAAAGATTGCGTGTATAGCCTCATCAGTTAGAGAGAGTGACAGGNAGCGTGTACATAACATGGTTAAGTAATGATGGATGTAGAGCGATAATTACTGTACACTTACAGAGGCAAGAAATAGCTGTGAAAGATTGCGTGTATAGCCTCATCAGTTAGAGAGAGTGACAGGTCTCTAAGTAGCGTCGGATGGGATCAGCAGTAGTCCTTGCGGGGGAATTTGCAGGCGCCAAGAGGTACCACAGCGGCATGTTGCTGTAGGTACCTCCTAGCGCTCAGATTAGTTTAGGCTCGTACAAGGAGCTTCAGAAAGGTGATTACAGTCATACTGACACTTGGCCTTGTAGCTAGAGGCTGAACTGACATTGCACCCACAGTGCGGTGGTTGCACTGACTTTGTAGCCAGAGTGAGGTGATTACACTGACATTGTACCCACATTGAGGTGGGTACACTGACGTTGTACTCGCAGTGAGGTGGCTACTCTGTTTTTGGGCCTACAGTGAGGTGGCTACACTGACAATGTACCCACAGTGAGGTGGGTACACTGACATTGGATCCACAGTGAGGTGGTTACTCTGACATTAGACGCACACTGAGGTGGGTACTCTGACATTGTACCCACAGGGAGGTGGGTACTCTGATATTGTACCCACGGGGAGGTGGGTACTCTGACATTGTACCCACAATGAGGTGGGTACTCTGACATTGTACCCACAGTGAGGTGGGTACTCTGACATTGTACCCACAGTGAGGTGGTTACTCTGACATTGTATCCACAGTGATGTGGTTACTCTGACATTGTACCCACAGGGAGGTGGGTACTCTGGCATTGGACCCACAGTGAGGTGGGTATTTTGACATTGTACCCACAGGGAGGTGGGTACTCTGACATTGTACCCACAGTGAGGTGGGTACTCTGACATTGTACTCACTTTGAGGTGGGTACTCCGACATTGTACCCACAGGGAGGTGGGTACTCTGACATTGTATTCACAGTGAGGTGGTTACTCTGACATTGTACCCACAGTGAGGTGGTTACTTTGACATTGTATCCATAGTGATGTGGTTACTCTGACATTGTATCCACAGTGAGGTGGTTACTCTGACATTGTATCCACAGTGATGTGGTTACTCTGACATTGCATCCACAGTGATATGGTTACTCTGACATTGTATCCACAGTGATGTGGTTACTCTGACATTGCATCCACAGCGAGGTGGTTACTCTGACATTGTATCCATAGTGAGGTGGTTACTCTGACATTGTATCCACAGTGAGGTGGTTACTCTGACATTGTATCCACAGTGATGTGGTTACTCTGACATTGTATCCACAGTGAGGTGGTTACTCTGACATTGTATCCACAGTGATGTGGTTACTCTGACATTGTATCCACAGTGATGTGGTTACTCTGACATTGTATCCACAGTGATGTGGTTACTCTGACATTGTATCCACAGTGATGTGGTTACTCTGACATTGTAACCACAGTGAGGTGCTTACTCTTACATTGTATCCACAGTGAGGTGGTTACTCTGACATTGTATCCACAGTGATGTGGTTACTCTGACATTGGACCCACAGTGATGTGGTTACTCTGACACTGTACCCAGAGTGAAGTGATTACTCTGATTCTTCTGCCCGTAAGAAGTCATGTGGCCCGTAGCAATGCAGTTAGCGATCGACGGGTTCAGTTGCCCGATGCGTCGCCTGCATCAGTTGCCAGTGTACCCACCAGTGCAGGCCCAGCTTACCGTTACTGAGCCTAATCGCCTGTTGCATAATCAGCGTACCAATAGCAACAGTGCAAGCCCAGCACCTCGTCACAGAGCTCAGTCGCCTGTTGCGTCGCCTGAGTACCAATAGCAACAGCGCACTCTTAGCACCCTATCACAGAGCTCAATCGCCTGTTGCGTCTCCTGGGTACCACTAGCAACAGAGCAGATGTAGCACCTCGTCACAGTGCTCAGTCGCCTGTTGCGTCGCCTGAGTACCACTGGCAACAGCGTAGTCTCAGCACCTCGTCACAGAGCTCAGTCGCCTGTTGCGTCGCCTGAGTACCACTGGCAACAGGGTAGTCTCAGCACCTCGTCACAGAGCTCAGTCGCCTGTTGCGTCGCCTGCGTACCAATATCAACAGCGCAGGCCGTCACAAAGGGGCCATTTACGCCCCATTGCGAGTGTCGCTCCGTAAAATGATGATAATCCGCGGGCGTTGCGGCGCCGTTCCTTTAATTTGCTCGATAGCATCGGGCGGACCGGAGTGCTTGCTTGGGGAGTGCGTGATGGTGGTGGGTGCGTGATGGTGGTGGGTGGGGGTGATGGGAGAAGAAGAAGGATGCGTGATAGAGGCTGGTCGTAGGGCATGGGTGAGAAGTGTAGGGAGCTGGGGGATGCTGGACGGGTGAGAGATGAAAAGAAGAATGATTGTGGAGTCCTAAGCAGAGAAGTAAGGTGAGATGAAATGGTGTTCGAATCGTATGCCCAGTGTCCGTAGATTTCAGAGATGTATATTATGGAGTCACCAGAGAGCAGTACGTGGCTACTGCTGTTGGCTACCTCATCTTCTGTTCTCTAAAGTGTATTGCGATTCTGCTGAACGCAATGCGGTTGGAGATTTTCTTTCTTAGTTATGCTCATTTAGAGCTTCTGCCCAAAAGTTTGCCAATAGTGTCAACATTTGCTTTAATAATTGGGGCGATACTTCTCACTCCAAATATTTTACTGGTAATCATCTGCATTTTTAGTGGTTTTAAGTGTAGTTTAATATATCATAAGCGTGACCCAATAACAAAATAATTACCTCATTGCCTGGGATAAAACGTGAGGCTAGGATGAAAATATGGCGTCAGGCTTTCAGCTGGCATTGTAAAGTTTCAGTGTTTTAGTACTAAATTGATTACTTGAGACTTTGAGGTTCGACATTCGTGTAGGTCGCTACGACGCGCCGTAAGCTGTAACATTTACAGATTATTCAGCAGACACAAGTTATAAACCGTAAATTTCAACATTGTTCAATAAACAACCCGACAAGCACCATTCACAGGCAGACAAGCTAGCAAAGGTAGGATCCTCCTGCAGACAACTGCGCAGATAACAACCTGAGGCAGACTTACCACTAATATCAGGATAGTTCGATGGTCAACTTTGCAGACACCCGAAACCGATAGATAACCTAGCAATAGCAGGATATGACTGTAAGCGACCTGCAGGAACAAATAAACACGGCAAACAGTCTGACAATAGCAGGATAATTCTACAGACAACCCTGAAGACACCAACCCCGCACCGGCAGACAGGCCAGCAATAGCAGGATGGAGCAGGGCAAACAATCATGCAGTTAGGTTCGTATCACTCTCGCTATCAGCAAGTCTCCTATGACAGACTGACGTGCCACGATGAGTTTTTGTGACGGCGGCCCTTGCATTCTATTCTATCTGTCATTACATGGCTTATCTGCCTCCTCGTTCGGCCCAATCAATAATTACCGCCTAACTACAGCCATGGCGCTTCTGCTTCCCCACACTCAAGACCCTCTTCCATAAATGATAAATGCTTTGCGACTCAAAGATTGAAAGCTTTTGCTCCGAGCCCTGCCGTACTTCTCAGGGCTAACAAGAGCTGCCCGCCGCTGCTGTCCTGCTTCTCCAAATGAAAACGCCAGCAATGTGAGCGGTCTTGAGTTGAGCCCTCATCCTTCTGATATCTGCGCAATACGTCACAGCCATAATGCGGAGGCGCCGCTCGCACTTCCACTCATCAGATGTGGTGATCGCCTCAAGTTTTTGCCAGGGCTACAGTGACAAATGCGCCGTACTGAACCCTACAGTCTGGGCACCCATGAATCTTGTCTCGAGTTCGCTAACCTATTGATGCCCAGGACCAGGTGGGCCTCGATCTTCATATGAAGTACTTGCACAACCATGGAGGAGTAATTCACCAGGCTGTAGTGGCCCAAGTCCTTCACTATGCAGACGATACCTTTATGCATATGGAGGATCATCATTGATGTTTATTTAACCAAGGTAGCTGGTTGTTTTCCCTCAAACCCTGTACGGTAATATCTCTGGTAGTAGGTCTAAAGCGTAACATAATGTACCTGCGCTAAGAAAGTTATGTTTTTGTCGAGTTTGTCTGTTTGTTTGTCTCTAAGATAGCTAAAAAAGTTATGAACAGATCTTTACGAAATTTACAGGTGTTGTTAGGCATCTAGGAGGAACAGAAAATTAACTTTCGGTGAAGAACCGTTGAACCGACTGGAAGTTTGTCTGCTTCTTTTTTCTTGGCTATATAACTCAAGAATTTATGATCTGATCTTCATGAACTTTGTACGAATTGTTAGAAATGTTACGGAGAAGAAACAATCAAATTTTGTGATGAACGTAAGTTCCGTTCATGTGTCTCTATGTTTAATTATTTGTTTGCCAGCAATGTAACTCAAAAATTTATGAACGGATCTTTATGAAATGTACAAGTATTGTTAAAATGTTAAAAAACACAAATTATCAAATTTTGGTGATGATCAGAAAGTCCGTTTGGGGGGTTGATTATACGTTTATCTTAGTGTTTATCACGACAGAACTCAAAAAGTTACGGCAGGATCTTCCACAAAATTATAGAAACTGTTATTGATGAAGACAAGCACAAGTGACCAAATTTTGCTGATGACGGGCAGGAAATCCTGGTCTCAGCATGCTCTAGTTTAAGTGATTTTAGCCAAGCTATATACTCATAGATGGGGTATAAGGACTGGTAAAAAGTCTATTTTTATGAAAAAACGAGCACTCAGGTCCCCGAGCGACCTCCAGACTGACCCGAACGTTTGCGATAAGTTTCGAGACCGTTGCTAACGCGTAGGAATTTTACCGATCATGTGACTCTTCTCTCGAACAGACTAAAACATTATCGGATCGTGGAAAAAGAGCAATCGAATTTTATCGAAAAGGCATCAGCTAGAAGACGACAATCATGCAGCCAGAAATGGAGGTTCTATTGTGAGCGCTGCGGTCACGGGCAGATAGAGCGATTGCAGCAGTGCGGACGATGGCACTTCGCACGAGATGCACTCACACAGAATGCACGTATTTCATGGGCATCATTTCCGAAACTTAAGAAATGATTGGTGAAAATCCTACAATTGTACACAGCGTCAGTATATAAGTTTGAAAAAATATTAAAAGCGCTAAGTCAATCGCCTGTTTCCTGTATAGAGAATAACATTGTATGAAAATTCGTGAATGAAGCGTATTCGATTTCATTAGGTTAGTGGCGGTGGGTGCATAGCCCAGGAAACTTGGGCAATGGCTTGGGAATTATTCTACAGCATGCAGTTCTTCAAAAAAAAAAATAACTGAGAAGAAACCAAATACTGTATGACATTGATGTATGGGTGCGGCAAAATATAGACACAACCTATGCATGTAGCATCTGGAACTAAAGAAAGCACGAGGGAAATTTTGTACCTATGACGTTTTGATCCTTAATACCCGAGGAAGTGTAAATAGTTAATTGACATAGAGGATATCGTGTTGTGAAAGAGCTGAGCTGTTATTTTACATGTGGGGCGTACTTTGGAGGCGTACAAAAAAAAAAAAAAAATGTAAGTGCCTCTGTCCAGTTGGCCCCATGTGGTTTCAACATGAGGATATCTATTATAAAAAGGGGCCCCATTGCCCCTTCGAGGTAAGCACATGGGGCCAAATTTAACGAGTGGAGCGGCGTTCAGCATTGTGAGCCAATGTAAAAGAAATAAAATGTGGGGATGAGTTGCATGGGGTTGAGGTGACAAATCGTACGGACCCATGAATGCTGTGTCCGCTCTGATTGAAAGGATTTTTTTTCTACAGGATGAAGTGCAGATTGATCTCACTGAGTTTTCTGCTACTCAGAACTGAACGGTTCGGCACCTACTTCTTTACAGGAGATATGAGAGAAAATCCATCATAATGCTGCTACCGCTAAAGTTAGCTGCAGACAGTGCATATCGTGCATAGAGTGTCCCGAATGTGGCGTACTAGGCAACTAAGATCTTATTCAGCGCACCTCTCGATAGAAGATTCAGTCTAAACTGACGAAAAGAAATAAGAGGTAATTCTCAGGGCTGGTGATGAGAGTTTTGGGAGAGTGGCACGGTCCAGCGTTAGGTAACGAGTAGTGCATGCAATTAGGCAAGTAGCACAGCTACTGCAGATGTCATTGCTTGTCCACCTTTTCCAAAGGTGGGCTTTTCTTTGAATATGTACGGACACAGGTGTAAATTACGTAAAAACGCAAACTAAATAGCAGACTTTTTGGAAAAGCTAAAAGGAGATTGAAACTATAGCGACGCGCACATACTGTGTGCATACTACGCTTCATGCGTATTTTGTGCAGCATGTTATTTACATGGTTTCGAATAAAAAATTATTATTCCCCGACAGACGAACGTTCGTAGGAAGAGAAAAATTTTTGGACTGGACATTATTTTGATCATGCCAGCTCCATCAATTTTTTTTGCGCTCACGTGAAGGAAAACAGGATCTTTTCATATTCCTCACGCAAAAATGCATATCTTATGCACTCCGCATTTTCTCACAAAACCTCTGCAGGTTTCCCCCGCCAGGTTATAACTCTAGCCAGATTTCATCGGCAATCCAGTGTTTCCATCACCGATAAAGAGGAAACCCCTAAAATTCCCGGTCATCCAAGCCACGTTTGACTGCCCCACAGTATCGATAAGGCCGAGTCCGCGTCGCCGCCTCCAATTGGCAGAGGAACACGAAAATGCGCCGTGAGAGCAGCAACGCAGGAAAAGGGCATCTAAATTCTTTGCAAAATATTAAAGAGGTGCGTGGACACAAGCAAGGGTACGCACAGAGAAAATTTAGCTAATGCAGCGATCGAAATGATCTACCAATGACTTGTAATTGTAAGGAACAAACAACGTAACTCTTCGTACTAAATGTAGTACCCATAGAGAACTCTCAGGAGAACGTATCCAATAACTCTACTAGAAACAATGTGACACATTTGGCTACAAGGTATTTAGTATTTACTGTAGTACGAAGAACTATGTCTTCCGCTGTTAACAGCCAGTTGTTCTCTGCGTGTAGGTGCTTCGCAGTATCAGTTATTATACTTTTCGCCAATATAACATTCACGGTGAATATATCATTCAAAATAATAGAAGTAATCAGAGCTACAGTAAGATTGTTTTCCCGAAGGTAGAGATTTTTCCAATGATGACATGTATTCAGAATAAGGAAATGTCTACCATTAGCGAAGGATGCCATTTTCTTCAAATGATACCGTACATCTTTGAATCTATTCTTAGCGTCGTCCAGAGAGCACATATTTATTTTGAAAACGTACCTCGTACATCTATATAGTCCGTGCGCAAGTTAAAGACACGTTCAGCACAGTCGGCAGTATGCACAGCGGTGCGTGAGGCGGCCTGTAGGATGCTCAATAGCTAAGCCAGCATTGATTTCATGCTTCAGCAGATTACTTCAGTCCAGTGACGCCTGACCGGCATCCTTAGATGCAAGACTAGTGTAACCATAAATGGTTCTCACAGCTTTAGAGTCTTTATAACTTGCTAATTCGAGGAAGCCTTCTGCTAATATCGATGAGAAGCTGGGATAGCTTCAGTGTGTTCAATGTGCTGCTAAAGTAGGTGCTGGCTAAATTATGCATATTTAAAAACTATAGTTTATTTTAATAACCGGTATTTGAACGAGTTAATAGATTATTGAATAAATAACTGAGAGACAAGTGGGAAATTTATACTTTTTCACAACGATAATATTCTAAGAAGATACCATTAGTGCACACTGCACTGGAGCAGGGCGATTTTTCTTTAGCTGAAAACTTTGCTGACGTCTCCTGGTCTCGGCCAGCAACATTTTAATTAAAAAAAAAATTACTAGGCAAATTGAACGCCAAATTTATTTCTGTTTATTTTTCAAATGTAGGCTCACAGTCCCACTAGAGGAAATTTCCAGTATAGGTAAACCTCCTGAAATATCAGTTCATTTAAGATCATATTCGAAGTATATCAATATTTTCTCGATACCTCAATTCCAATTAAGTCAATATATTCGAACACGGCCACGCATATTTACCTTCTTTCTTACACATTAAGAAAATTATTTTCTTCATCATAACTTCATAACTAATTTATGTCACTCTGATGCTGGTTTACGGTAAAAATGCTGAAGACTATGTATTACTAGAGATTAACAATATTGCAACACATGGTTGCCAAGGATATAAGAAATTGAAAATATGCTGGATTGATGACGCCATGCATATATGAATATGGATAATGAACATAAAGAGCCAGAGCAAGTTCACTTCTGAAGCAGAAGTTAAACATAGCCACTAATTATAATTTCACTAATATTTGTGGCATATTCTCCATGGTTCTATTGTACTTAAATATTAAATAATGATTTCATTATATTTACCCCCCCCCAAGGAGAAAATGTATAAGTTGTGTTTGTCTGTCTGCTTGTCTGCCACTAAGATTACTAAAAAAGTTAAGAACGGATCTTCACGAAATTTGCAGGGATTGTTAGGCATTTTAACAGAAACAGATGATTAACTTTTGTAGAAAATCTGTTCATTTTTTTTTACTATTCTTTCTTAGAATCATAACTCAAAAAGTTACGGACGGATTTCATTAAATTTACATGAGTTGTTTGATATATTACGAAGAGTAAAAGACCGCATTTTTATGATGATCTAGCTGCTGTTCGTTTGTTTGCCGCTGTGTTTTTTTTTTTGTAGTACAGTGACTCAAAAAGTTATAAATGGATCTTTATGAAATTTACAGTAGTTGTTAGTAATGTTTGATAGGTTTATTGCACACAGATAAACATTACAATAATGAAAAGTTTCTGAGTTCAATATACGTGCAGTAATATATCTTCATAACCCATGGAAAAGTTGTGGAACTTTTTTGGGTAACAAGTAGTAATTAGACTAATACCATTCCATAACATAATCTTTATACCGCTTTAAAAGACAGATGATTAAATTTTGGAGCGAATCACTTGGTTCGTTTGAGTGTTTGACTTATGTTTGTAATAATGTGTGTGAGCATCATAACTCAATAAATGGAGAACGGATTTTCAAGGAAATGGCAGAAACTGTTAATACTATCCAAAGATACAAATGATTAGATTTTGGTGTTGACACAAACAAAATCATGGTTTCAGAACCAGTTTGAACTTTTTGTTACCGTTGTCTAGCTTGGCGGAGGTATGCGCGGGTGCTCTAGTGTATAGCATATCTTCTAATATTCCTATCACTTTGGTAACGTTTTATTTCGACTCACTTTTAAATAAATTAAAGAGAAGGTATTCTTTAATTTCAAACAATACCGCGAGCTTGCGTTTCTTTTGATAGTACCTGTTCACTTAGGTTTTTTACTAACTTGGGATGGGCAAAAAAAGAAAAAAAAAACTAATGATGGCTATATACTGTATAATACGAGCTCGCCCTCTCCCGTCAAGTCCTGCTTTAATTAGATCAATATAGAGCTTAATTTGCCCTAACCAGAGGTCGGCATCTCCGATTATGTTACGATGACAAAAACGATGGCAATACCATCGCTCCATCGGCATCGAAACAAAAAATCGCCAATTTTGATCGGCGATGACCTACGATGAAATAACCGTCGGCGATGGCCATCTTAGGGCGCCATCGGCGATGGACCATCGCATTAGCACATTTTAAAATAAATTTTTTAAACATATTTTAAAAATGCAAACATCTCAGACCACAAACATTGAATAAAAACAGCATGTCTTATAACCTCGGCCTGTGTGCGATTTTCAAACCAATAATACTATTCCTAGCTGATAGAAGGTGCGAAATCCAAGGCCCAGGTTAATAATTGACATTGTTTGATCTGGGACATGTATTAAAATAAACTTTGTAACCCCCACTTTGTTTCAATGTTTTAAAAAATGAATGTTTCCAACTCGTAAGGCTTTTTTCTGTAGCTTTAGATTTTTTGCATCGGAAGTACAACCGATGACGATGCCCATGTTTTGCTATCGCCGATGGCATGTTCAGTCATTTCATCGGACTATTTCATCCTGATAACACCATCGCCGATGGAGAAAATGGCCATCGCCGATTGCTTGGATACGATTTTCATGGAACATCGGACTAACGCTATCGCCGATGGAGTTTTGCGATGTTCCATCGTAACATCGTAGTTTTTCCTATGGCGATGGTCTACACACCATCGCAATCCTATAATCGGTGATGGCCATCGTGCCAGGCTCTGGTCCTAACCCTTACCTAATAGATAGATCATATGTAGATGTAAATTATTTCTTCAGGGGCGGGAGGTTAGCTGGAGGTTTACATAACTGTACTTGAAATATTTACGGATATACCGTAGTTACAAAGAATTTAAAATTGGTGTCAACGTTTCGACAGCCGACTGGTGTCATCATCAGGACATCTAAAAACCTGAAATGAAAGGGGATGCGTAGAAATACAGGAAAAAACACTGTCACAAATCGTAGAATCGAAATAAGCA
>LQNS02278143.1:43831999-43846965 GCA_001587735.2 Parhyale hawaiensis | reverse complement strand
TCCCCTTTCATTTCAGGTTTTTAGATGTCCTGATGATGACACCAGTCGGCTGTCGAAACGTTGACACCAATTTTAAATTCTTTGTAACTAGTGCAGTAATATGTTTTTACTCTCGAATTGTTTTGAAAAAATTTGATACAGTGGAGAAAAACTATTTTAGAGTGGTAGAGAAAAAATGTAAAATCATAACGAAACTAAATGCTGATGTGTCTTATCTGGATATACCGTAGTGTAATGCTAGGGGCTTCCGAGGTCCCTAAATTGGCTAGCTTTGCGGAACATGGTTTTTATAGCTGTCTGTATAGTGAGTAATGTTACATTGGATAGAAGTATCATAAAATGAAAATACATGTGGTACATGTTGAGAGCATAAGAATGTTATTAAAGTCCCTATGCATATGGAAGTATGAACCTTACATATTAAAAAAAGAGAAGCTCAGCAGCAACAAGTGTTGATTCTGCTCCATTCACTCTAGTGTCTTTCCTTCTTTAGTATCTGTCATTTTTCTATATTTCTTTATTGTCGTCTTCGTCTGACGGATATCTCCTTTCGCGATTCAACAGCTCAGTATCAGCGTAAAAATAAATAAGCAAAATACTCCTGTGCCGATCGATGTACTCTCTGAATTTGGTCAAACCAAAAAGAAAGCAGACCTCTGGTCGTATCGATCTAATATATCAATCACACAACGACGGTGCACTAGCATCTGCGCAACAATCTTACGCATTTTCCTTCCCGGGAATTTCATGGAAAGATACACAAGGAAATATTGATATGGTTATCGCGCCTCTAGCCTAACGAGATATTTCCAAAACAGTACAGGCGGGAGATGTAAGT
Organism: Parhyale hawaiensis; assembly: GCA_001587735.2. Classification (NCBI taxonomy): domain Eukaryota; kingdom Metazoa; phylum Arthropoda; class Malacostraca; order Amphipoda; family Hyalidae; genus Parhyale; species Parhyale hawaiensis. The sequence goes on along the minus strand of LQNS02278143.1, from coordinate 43,846,127 downwards.
TCCTGTGAAGATATTGCCTTATTGATAAAAGCTCAATGAATGTGTAGATAGTGCGGGGTCGTGACTCTATGCTGTGCTTGGATGAACTGTGTTCGGCATAGTGTGGCTAGTGTGGCGTGTCGAATGTGGCATACAGCTATTGGCATGTGTATGTGGCATACAGCTATTGGCATGTGTATGTGGCATACAGCTGCTGACGTGCGTATATGGCATGAAGCTGCTTGTACTTATGCGTATGTGGCATACAGCTGCAAGGGACTGACAACAGCGGTAACATATTCACGTCTCCATCACTGATAAGACTATCGTACCAAAATCAGCGAGCATTTCCCTTATAATCGCGCTGCTTCTCACACCTGCAACAAGATTCAAAATTACTGAACCAAAGTATCTGTTTACAGTTCCGGAGAAGTCAATTCTAATGAGCTTGGCTTAGATGAACTCTGACGACCCAATAGAACGAGCCGTTGCATGCTAACTACGCCCAGCAATACGTGCATGTACGACCCCCACCGTCGCTGCACTTACTCCATGCAGTGTACAATGTTCTTACAATATTCTCAACTTTCTATCCCCATATCGGGACAGCACAAGCAAAAAGTTCAACAAGCAATGACCCCCTGGCAGCCGTGCCGCTTCTCTTACACGCACAAGGTCTAGCTGTCATTTTTTACCAATGCCTCGTTCGTCCAGAAAAGGAGACCCGTGGTCATGTCAGATAATTTGTCGTAAAGCTTTTCGTTTCAGAAATTTATATTGCAATAATTCCAAGCGATCATTTTCCTCGCCGAGATTCACAAGATGAGCGTGGCAGCCATTGGACGTGCAAACCAAGAGAGAAATCGTGTAATGATAGGTACAATTTTGACACCTGTGTATCCTGCCAGGGATCCTAAAGTGCGGGTATCCTTTGTGAGTGCGTCAGTATAGGCGGCCCATATGCATGACAGGTGCGTGGCAGGGCTGTAGTTAGTGATGCAGGTGATGGTGAGCTGTGTGTAGGGCGCTCGATAACATCACTTCGTCTTCCGTAATTCCTCTCCGTAATAACCGCCTTACTGACGTCATAAATGCAAATACGGCGACGTGGAAGAGAAAAGAAGCGCGTTCTGATGTGGCGCGCAGTAGCGGCGTCTATATAGTGTGCATGGCTCGCGGGACACTACAGGTAGTACGTCGGCTCTTTGTGCGCAAGGTTTGCTACAGCTGTATGATTATCTGTCGAGCTGTCGCCTAAGTGCGGGCATTTCGTCTTGCCGCGACAACATCATCTAGCTTACAAGCAGGAAACTGCCTCAGAACAGCGTAATATTAACTAATAGTAAGGTAAGACATTTGGCAGAGAAACTCCAGATCGAAAGGAATGTCGTTAACAGGCGGGCTTACAGCAAGTAGTTCTGTTCGCCATTAATTTCAGGTCCATACAGTTGAAAAGCTAGAACTGGATAACTGTATATGCTGTGGTAACAAGTGGACTTTATTTTACAATGAAGTTGAGAAACTGTTTGTGCATGGGCTCTGTGGTGGCAAATCATTGGCAGTTATTGGCTTTCAAGAAATTTATTCAACAGGAAGCGGTAATTAGGCGACTCACTGGTACAGTACCTACAGTACCTGCTATGAACTCATTGAGAAAGCCACCTAGTAAAGAGATCGGGGCAGTTTTGAAATGATGACAATTTGATTGGAGGGCTGTATTTATTTTGGAAATAATTCCTGCCAATGGCCTCCTCATCGACAACACCGCTATTGACTGTCCGCTCCTCCCAAGCAGATCTGATGGCAAATGGATAAAGCCTCGATAAGTTTTTTTCTGCAGTTAACGTAACGACGTGAAGAACAAAAGTAAATAAACGGTTCTTGGAGAGACAACGGATACATCTACTGAGAAAAAAAAGATGCATTCGTGCGCACTGGCTAAAAGCAAATTACAAAATTAATTTCAGCAACTTTTAGGTCATTTTGGTGTCCTAAAATCCAATAACTGCCACTCGTAGTTCATATATTGCTACGAATTTGCGTTTCTTTCTGGTAAACACATTTTTTCCATCACCGACAGCAATTTATTTTTTGTTTGAGGTCGCTCTGTTGACTGGAAAAGATTTTATCGACGTTTAACCAATTTGGCATGAGGCTCGAGTATTGTGTGGTCCAAGGCCTCATTAGTGACTTTATGAAAGGATGCTTTACTTACTTAAGGGAGTACCACACTATAGTCAGATAAACGACTATGCGAGGTCTGACCACTAGAAATTCAAGCATTTGTGTGGCATTTCAGGGTTATATCATGCCGTATTTTTTACCCTGATTTGCTTGTCAGCTGCACGGAATTATATAAACAAACGCCAGTAGCTTTTAGGTCGTTGTTAAGTTGGCTCTCGTAATCGCTACAGCTGATTTTTATTGCTGAACTATTCTATCAGACACTTCGAGTTAATGTTTATTGTCAAGGGCATGGATATCATTAGATGAAGATCGAATCCTTTACACTAACTTGTGATGAAATAAACGAAATATTGACTGTTAAGTCATTATTCTGTGACCGCAGTGGAGATATTTGTTTCTATATTTATCTCTTTATGTCCATTTTCGCTGTCTTTTTTTTTCTGCAGGATACTCTAGGCAAACTCTATTATATAAATTGTTGCGTATTGCCTGTCTGTCCATCAGTTCATTTTCTGTTATGCTCGCAGCAGCTGTATAGACCGAACTTATTACTAGTCTATTCGTAACTTGGAAATGACTGAGGTGCATTTATTGACAAAAGTAGTCGGCTAATTCGTACGTCTAAAGCCCCGTTTCTACGTTATTTAGTTTTCCGCCTTGCGTTCGTGCCATGTATACTGTATGCGGATGGGCTGCTTTGTTGATTTACGCAGCAGAGAAATACACAGCTTTCTCAATCACAATATAATTTATTCCGCATGTAAAAATACACCCCAAACTTTACTATATAGCTATACTCGGTAAGTATGTTCACTGGACGCCTAACATCTTAACTTTTCTTTTAGTGCACAAGCCGCTGTGTTTGTAGAGACACCGCAAAACTTTCGGGTGCGTTGAAGTGAGAGCGTTGTTGAAAAGACTACTGCGTGAACGGCTTTAATAGTGCTTTTTATGGGACTTGTGCTAGCTCAGGAAGGTATTGCATTACCGAAGTTGAATTGGTGGTGCTCATCTCTCCTGATGCTTAAAGTCTAAGATTAAGTTCATAACAGAATGACGATCACGGGCGTGGGCAGTGAATAGTTACCTCCGTCAAAGAGATCATAGAGATCATAGTTATAACAGAATTTTTCGGTTTATTTGTATGTTTATTTATTGCGTATTCGTGTGTTTCTTGCCAAGATAATTCAAAAAGTAACGGACGAATCTCCATGAAATTTACATGGATTTTTCAGTATGTTAGGAGGAACAGATGAGTGACTGTTGGTGAATACCTGTTCAACCGTTTGTCTGTGTATCGGTTTTAACTCGGCAACATTTCCGAGAAAGTTATGCACAGATTTGCATGTTAGATATGTCACGACGAGCAAATGATTACTTTTTTGTGATGATATGTTTGCATGTTTTACTGTTCGTCTCTAAGTATATTTTTCTGCTTGTCAGTACCATACCTCAAAACGTTATGAGCGGATCTTCATGAAATTTACGGAAACTGTTAGGACTGTTAAGAAGCACAAAGGACCATATTTTGGTGATGGTCTGTTCGTCCGTTCGTGTGTTTGTCTTTCTCTTTTTTTTGTCCGAACATAGCTTGAATAGTTACAGATGGAACTTAAAAAAAAAAAAATACAAAGAAATTGTTGGAAATATTACAAGGAACAGTTCTGTAAAATTTGGTGACGATCCAAAAGAAATCCTGGATTCAGGACCAATTTGAATTTATCCTTTACTCGGAGTGTTTCTCTAGTTGTAGTTTTTTCTTTGTTGTTTTCGATGGCCCGAATTTATAATATGCTTTAATATAGCTTCATCGCAGTTGCTTACAACCTTCTGTAGCGAAGCGAAAGTGGTTGCTGTATTGACGCCAGCTTCGTGTCTACCCTTCGGACTCAAGGGCTGCCAACCTCGGTCTTTGGGCTTGATATCCTTTCGGCTGTTGTTGAGGATACTTAATTTCTGTTGAGTTGCATATGCAGCTTGTAGACTCTTGTATTAGAGGCTTAGCTACGCTGTGAGCTGTGTGTGTCAGTGAGGACACTGGTTGGAAATCTTACAGGCCTCATTAGTCCCCCGGTCAGCTGTCGCACCTCTCAATACCAAGAACCAGCGGGCGAACAAAACTGTGCATGCATGCACCACAAGTTCTCCAGCTATGTGAGGAATGTGAGGTAAAAAGTCACGGCGAAGTTGCAGGTACGCCCCTCGTGCCCCTTACCTTCACATGAAAATATAACTTTTTGTAGCCTTTAGCGATTGTGGGTAACCCGACGCTGGTTGAGTAAAGAAATAAAATGTTATTGTTGGACTCTACTGTTTTTCTGACAGTTTTTTGGCGATGAGAAATATTTCTGGTCTCATGAAGCTTACCGCAAGTTTTTTTTTTCTGGGACTAAAGCGCTTTCTTTATTTATAGACGTAAAGAAATCAAGTGAAGGATATGACGAGGTCAATATTTATTATCATCTCCTACTCTTGTGCTGAAGACAACAGTCTTGTCAATGTCAATTCCCAATGTTTGCCTTCAAACTAGATAAATGGAATATATTTCTAAGGGAACTAAGGGGTAACATACTGTCAGAAGCTAACTACTTGCGTTACCACCTTGTATTAGATTTCTCCTAAGTTTATTAACTTCTAGTGGGAATATTTGACGCAGTTAGTGACCCGGCACCTTGGACACGATATCACGGTCGTATTAAAAGGAAATATAAAGACCAACAAGTATTTATCTACATATAAGTAAAGGCACATCTGTTGATGCACATAATAGTCCCACTCGCACTTGGAAATATCCAGGAAGGCAGCTCACAGTCTGACATTTTTTTTTTTTGAGTTATTTTCTAACATACGCGGGTGGTTTGTCCCCTCTCCTCTATGGGGATAACATAGGCAGAAATTCGGCTCTCAAATTACCAAACGTAGATGTTGAAAAAATGAGAACCGAGTAGGAACCATGGTCCGGACCACAGACAAAGGAAGGCTGACGACCGACTTTTATGCACACCTCAAATCTTCCGCGAGACCGTCGTGACGTCATCACTGTTTCTTGTCTCGGCTAGAGATATCCACAGGGCACTGGTATCATGGTTACGAAATATGACATAAATGCAACTTTTTACTGTGACGCCGTCGTTGCGGTAATATTCTGGCAAAAATTACTGAAATACTGCCTTTATTTGTCTATGATACGGACGATACAAAATAGCTTAGCACTTCAAAGTGAATAGACACTTAATTGAACAGATTGTGTAACTGGTGCTGGAAGAGACGAAGACAGGTGATATTGGCTTTCACGAGCCTTGTTTGTGTATGATTGAGGTGTCCTTCGGGTATAATGGGATTCTCCTTACAGAATAATCCCTTGTCCACCTTCGTTGCGCTAGAGGCTGAATTTTCAACAATTGAAACACAACTGTAATTTAGAGTACGGCTCAGCGGTAGACGGACATATACATACACTGTATATCTCTGTATCCGTTGTACACTTGCGATAGGAGGCATCGAGTGACACGCAAAAGTATTAAGTGTACATCACTTCTTCTTAGTTCTGCAGTAAGATGTTTTACTTCGGTTTAGTTATTGATGCATATGATTTAATATTGCCCGCCAGAACACTAAAAAAAAAACTAAAATCAATTTATCAAAACAATATCTACACGATATAATATTGCGTATCGTATGATGATTTTTATAAATATTTTTTAGTTAATGCGCATGTAAAATTACTTTCTGCATGTGGTTTCCTCTTACCTTTTGCATTGAAACACTTACTAGTTAGCAATGCAAACCAACGTTTAAAATAAAAATTAAGGCGAAAACTAACGATCTAAAAAACATATATACCGATAAGCTAGTCTATATTAAAAATGAACGTTTCAGCTCTTCGGCCATCATCAGCAATCTGGAATCAATTCAAATGCATAAAAATCAACATAGCTGTAAGCACACAGTCGAAAACTAATGAACTAATATTCTAATCATAAAATCCCTAAAATGATAAGTGCTTAACCAATTACTATCTGAAGTGGATGAGACCCCTGCAGGTCGTTTAATTTCGGCTTTAGTTTAAAAATGAACTGCAATTCTAAAATACGTAAGTCCCCAGTCGGAAATAATGGTTGTGATTATAGTAGAACAACTATGATTATGGTCAAGACTTTGGTTGTTTATTAGCGAAATATCCTCCATATTCAACCTTTTATGGCGTGCAGTATGGTACAAATACGTCACAACCTTCGACCATATTATCAACTATAATTCCCAACAATAAATACCCAATTAAAACTAGTAAGGGTTTAACTGCACAACCATGATCTACCATAGTGAACCGTAAGAAACACCATTCACAACCAAGATCGACTGTGTTCAGCGAATGATACAACTATATTCTACCAAGATAAACTTTATTAACTGTTGACATATTATGCGGTCGATGCCTGCTTTGCTTGCTGATGATTAGTTGCTTATAATAATAGTTTAATTATTACGTGCGTGTTAGGCGTGCAGCTCTGAATGGTCTAAGGCTCTAAGCTTTAGAACGATGCTAGAGCAGGAGCTTGAAGCAGTCGGTGCAGTTAACGCACGTTTATATATAACTTCTTTAACTCTAAGTTGGTATAGAGCTACTCTACCCAGTATAGAGGAAGTCACAACTCAATTGATAATTTTCGGGCGTACCCGTTGTCAGGGTACGAAAGGTTAAATATCTCATAAAACTTGACATCTTCCATATAAAGCTAATGGGAAGAATTTCTTGATGAATCTTTACATATCTTAACTGAATAAACATAAAAATAGATGGCAATATTTGATCAAAGATTGCAATACTATTTAGCAAGCAATACAACAAATAAAAATGGAGATAATGGGTAACTACGCTAAAGTGGCTAAGCGTAAAAATATCGGGAAGCAATAGATAAAAATAACGTTAAGGCCGTTAGTGTCCATATATACCGAACAATGTTTACATTTCATCGACAGGAAAGGAAAGACTGAAAACATCCACAATTTTTGCACTATGATATGAATTTTTAGATTTTCACATATAAACTTATAGTCATACAATATTATTTTGGTCGATAATATTGAGAATTATAGCCATATTATTAAAATCAATGGCAATCCATACATATTCTGTCCCATATAATGGGAGGAATTCCCTCATGATCGTACGTACGGAAATCCGTTGATAAGCTACCATAGTTATGCTCTAACATATGCTCTACCATATATGTATAGTCTTTAAACATCCTCGTACAACCATCTACCAATAATATGACCTTTAATGAAGCAAAATTTGAACTGCTAAGATACGGAAAAAATCAAATACTCTTTGAATCCACGCAATATACCATCAGCGATGGGCATGAAATTGAGAGAAACACAGTTTTAAGAGACCTCGGAGTGAGAATGCAAGACGATGCTACGTTCGAAGAACATATTGCTAGAGTTATCGCTATGGGAAAAAGATGGAGTGGATAGGTTTTACGAACTTTCTCGTCACGCGAAATAGATGTAATGCTCACACTATGGAAGCAATTAATCCTTCCGAGAATAGAATATTGTTCCCACTTTGGATTCCGAGTACAAGAAAAACGCTTGAACAACTTGAAGATATCCAACAATTGCTCACAGCCAAAATTCGAGGCATGCAGGAGTACGATTACCACAAACGACTCAGCTGTCTCCACTTGTATTCAATACAACGCAGGTTGGAACGATTTACAATCATATATGTTTGGAAAATTCTGGAATGTATCACTGTGAATGTGAATGAGCGGATTGTCGCCAGACACTCGGAAAGAACTGGAATGACTTGTGATATCCGCATCCCAAGCAGAGATGGTGGAAAAGCTGTGGCCACAAAATATTCTAATAGCTTCGCTGTACGGGGAGCAAGATTGTTTAACAAAATGCCTCGGCATATTCGAAACGCCACTGATATCAAAACTGTAGAGTTCAAAAATTTGCTGGATTTACAAGATAGGCCAGCGGTCAGCGGCTACGTGCACTGTGAAGATAATTCGCTGCTGGCTCTCTCTTTGGTCGCAAACTGCGGCCCCTCAGAAGACACCCAGCAGAGTGACTCCACACACGTGGGGTGACGTGAGCAACGTCACCTGGACTTCTTTCGAAGACTCTCAAGGTAACTCAAGGTATATAGTCGTCAAACATCCATGTACTATTATAGACCTTCGTTTCTTGGCAAACCATTAACAACTAATATTGCCTCCTTCACCAATATCGACCTAAATATACTAAAATCAACGTTATTTTATGGTCGACATATCTACCATATTGTTTCATCATCCATAATCGACTTTAATCTCTCATACACCACTATATGCTACTATAATCACAACCATAATTTCCGACTGGGTCTAAAGAGGATTTGCCTGAACCTAAAATCTTGAAATTTTCATCTTTTACAATACACTTGCATTGTTTTGCATGAGATCTAACGGAAGATGTTTTGGGATGGGCAAGTATCGAGCCACTTCTGAAGCTCCTGCCAGCATGTTCGAAAGTCCTTACTCGAAGGATACGCAATACAACCTAATATCATTAACAAACCAACTTGCTGTACCACCTAGAATTACGGAAGAAAAATCAAACTTCCCTAAATATTATCAAGAACGGCAGAATTTCTCCAACATTTGGACTGTTCGTAGATATATATACATATATCGTAGCTGTATCTCATGTTTTCATGTTACGAAGAATAAATCAAACTAAGTTCTTTTACATTTACCTTTTTTTTTGTCTAAAGCTAAGGTACAAATTTTAATTTTAAAGAAATTAGTTGATTACAAAATAAAATACCAACATAGTCTTTCATATTTTGTGTTGAACCACTGAGCATTCAGGTGTTCAGGCTTTCATCACATTTGGACTATCAGTAACTGCAGTTACGTTTGCCTAACCAACTTTCAATTTCGGCCAATAATGTCCCACATCGTTTGGATTTCTCCCATGGTATTCTGTCCCAAGGTTTTCGTAAGTTCTCTTTTGGAATCATGTCCGGACTCTGAGGTGGCCAGTCCTCTATTTTTTTACTCCCTGACATAGTTCATTACGAGCTTCGCCATATGGCAAGGGGCATTATCATGCGTATATAGAGGAGTAGGAGGAGTATGTAATTGGCAGTTTTCAACACTACTCTTTTCAAAAGAAGACCAGGCTACAGCTGTAGAGCAGGTGCAAGCATCCTTCTTGTACGGAAAAATTACAGCCGCAAGCAACAATACTGAAGACATGTCGATACAGTCCACCCTTGTCGTTATTTCTAACGCAAGGTCCGCTAGATGATTTATAAAATCGTTTCCCTTCCTATATTAGACGTTGATAAAATTAGTACAATGTAAACAATGCAAATGAGCCATCAGTTTCAAAGGGCATAAACATATTGTTTAATTGAGACCAGAAGCGACGAAGACAAATGACACATACTTCGAGTAGTTTTGGTTGAATGTAGTACAAGTGTGTTGCAACCGTGGCTCTTCCTCGGTAAAATAGTATGTTTTATTTGCACTCTAATAAATCTTCTTTGAAGTAAATTTGGATTTGCTATTAGTCAGGAACAACTAGACATCTATATTTCTTTGTATCCTGTCTACGCTCAGACGGCTGGTGTTTATTAATAATTAGACGTCCCAGCCGTAAAAAATGACGGCACCAATTTTGTGATTAAACTTTCTGTTCCGATTCCCAGTATAGGATTTGCTGTAAAATAGGTCTCATCCTTCCAGGCCTGATCTTCCATTAATGAAACAAGATAAAACGTGAATATCAGCACCGTAAATTCAATATAAACAGGCATCTGCTCAGCGCGATGTTTCAACTGCTTCGAATAGATTCAGCTAAAGAAAATATAAGCAAACTAGATTATGTACGAAAGGAATAAAAACTCCAGTTTATACTGAATCTCTCGAACTGACGAGAAGAAATTCAGCTAAAGGTAGAGCACTCTGAGAGCGCATACTTCCGCCAAGAGAGGCAACGCTAGCAAAAAATTCAAATTGGCTGTGAAACCATAATTTGCTTTGTATAAACTCTAAAATCTAATCGTTTGTGCCTTGAAGATCCGTTCAAAACTTTTTGAATTATTTTGCTAATAAATGTTAAGACAAATATGAGTCAAACATACAAACGAACAAACCGATGTGCACCAACATTTGATCAATAATGTATTTTAACATTAATAATAACTCCTATAAATTTCATAAAGATCCATTGATTATTTTTTGAGTTATTGTGCTAACAAGCATAAAATTAAAAACAGTGACACACAAACGAACGAACCAACGGATCATTACCAAAATTTGGTTATCTACTCTTTGTTATATACCTAACAACTCATGTTAATTTCATAAAAATCCATCCTCAACTTTTTGAGTTATGACATTGAGAAAAATGAGGCAGACAAACAAACAAACAAACAAACGGATGGACATATCTTCACCAAAAGTTAATCTGTTTCTCCTAACATACCTAACAATCCCTATAAATTTCATCCAAATCAGTTCATAACTTTTTAGTTATATTGGTGACAGACAGACAGACAGACAAACTGTCAGACAGACAAACACGACGAAAACATAACCTCCTTGGCGGAGGCAAATATGCGACATAGCTTATGCCCGACAGGATCAAAAACTCTATGAAAGATACCGCCTTTCATCTACGCAGGTCAGAAGAAAAATCATCATCGTCATATCAAGAAGTACCGAGCTAGTTTCGCAAGCGAAGCGAGATTCAGATAATGCAGTATTTCCACTTGTGACCTTATTTTTATAAGCTATATTTGTCATCGCTACTCCAAGCGCTGAAAGTTTATGGCATCTCAACTTATTTTTTCAGTAGATGAATTTTCTCCTATCTAAATCCTTAACACCGTGACGGAGAGAAGGACCAACATTGGAGCAAGCAAGAAAGCAAGCAAGCTACCAACAACTGTGTTTTATTATATCGTGGATTCTTCCTTTGTACTAGTTTTTCCCCAATTTATTGCAAGTAATAATTACCTCCGCCAAGGAGGTTACGTTTTCGTCGTGTTTGTCTGTCTGTCACCAAGATAACTCAAAAAGTTCTGAACCGCTTTAGATGAAATTTACATTGATTGTTAGGTATGTTAGGAGGAACAAATGATTAACTTTTGGTGAAGATATGTCCATCCGTTTGTTTGTTTGTCTACCTCATTTTTCCCACTGCCATAACTCAAAAAGTTATGGATGGATTTTTATGAAATTAACATGAGTTGTTAGGTATGTAACAAAAGTAAATGACCAAATTTTGGTAATGATCCGTTTGTTCGTTCGTTCGTTTGTCACTGTTTTTAATTTCATGCTTGTTAGCAAATAACTCAAAAAATAATGAATGGATCCTTATGAAATTTATAGGGATTGTTAATAATGTTAAAAGACATAAATGATTAAATTTTGGTGCAGATCGGTTCGTTTGCTTGTATGTTTGACTCATGCTTGTCATAACGTTTGTTAGCAGTAAAACTCAAAAAGTTATGAACGGATCTATAAGAAAATTGCACAAGCTGTTATTATTATCAAAAGACACAAGTGATTCGGTTTTGGAGTTAATACAAAAAATTATGGGTTCAGAGCCAATTTGAATATTTTGCTACCGTTGCCTCGCTTGGCAGAGGTATGCGCTCTCAGAGTGCTCTGGTTAATCTTTTTTTTACGATAGTTAAGGCTACTCTGAAAACAGAACTATACGATTACCGCAATGAAATTGGTAGCGTTCATCTTCATCATTATATGGAAGCTCAAGCTGCACCTATAGAAGATTCTTATCATCCTCTTCACACTCTTGTATAACTTCAGTAGAAGTTCGACAATAGGCAAGCCTGTGTAAATTTTTGTTTTCATTTTTCATGGAGAGTTCGGTGGCTTTAGATACCATTGGCTCTCACAGCTTTAACTCTTCCACTTGCCAAGGACGTCCGGAATGTTAACATACAGCGTAGTATTCCCTACACCTACAAAATATGAGCTTTTAATGCGAACGTTGGTACGCCTTACACTAATTTACAGCAAACAGAACTATGTTGTGAATTTCACCAATATACAAGAAGAAACAAGAAACCTGAAGACGAAAATGTATAAATATTTGCTTCGTCGAACATGCGATGTTCTTATCAACTTTCGTATCAGGTCGAGTGAAGCCGCTGAGCTTCGCCCTTTTGCCGCCAGGGGAGGCAAAGGCGCTGACAGAAAATTCAAATTAAATTTCAGCTGAAGCTTTGCTGCCAGAACAGACATTCGCAATAAGTTGCTGATGATCTGAGTACAGTTGAGAGTACTTTCGGGTACTGTTAAGTTCCGCGTGTCTTTCTTCGTACTTATATCCTAGTTTTCACAAAAATCGGCTGTGAGTTTGTGAACCAAGTAGAAGAGAGTGTTTCATAAATGAGATGTACACTTTTGAGATGGGTGAATACATCGGTGGGCAAGTTACTTCTTTTAGTTTTAAACTACAGGCACATAGTTTTAAATGCGTTATACTCAATGCAAAATTTGCTTGCCTCATTCTCGCCAATTGAAAACTATTTTTGTAGCCCACTAGCACGGGGAGAGGCAAGAACTATGTCCCCAGCAATGTCGCAATATCTGAGGGTATTTAATTCTTTAAAATTAATATGACACTGTACCGTAGCTGCATTCCGTTGGGTGTGAATGCTGTCAATGAAAATATGCACGAAAATCGGGGAGAATAAACCTCCCAGTGTTATGCCTTTAGTCATACCAAATACTGATGTGGCATTGCGGCCCTGAATTCACTAAGTATTTTTGAATTAGGAACCAATATTTTAGCGTCTTACCAACATGAGGGGTTAATTGTTTCGCACGTATGCTCTTAGATAGAGAGTAATAGTGAACTCGCTCAAATAAAGTATTTGCATCTAGAAAGCACAGGTGCATAGGAGAGCCACTACCAATGAAGTATAGATATTTCCATTCCGTGTTGAACTTTAAAATCAAACTGGGTATCTGAAGTTACATGTTCTGAGACATTCATTCGTCTAATACTAGTTCTACCAATTTCAAAAGAGATATGGCGTCTGTTATGAGATAATATTCCTATTGTATGCACGCACCGTATTTTGCTTTGTTTTTAGCTCTTGGTTGTATTATAATCCTCATGAAGTCATGAGGGAGGAAACTCAGCGTAAAGCACCTGGTGATAAAATTTACAGGTTTCTGACAAGCCTAAAGAGGCTATATTTTTTAGGAAATATGGGTGAAAGATATAATCCACACCTGACCTGTTGTTCTTTAGCATTTTAAGCGCTTGCTCGACGAACCACAGCTTCCGAAACGGTGCTAGGGTCTCCAGGTGAACCCAGATTATCCAGGATGCCATCAACGCATCATCCACAACACAGTTCAAAATATCGGCATACAGTAATGTGTTTTGCAAATTTTGGCTATGTTACTTTCCCAGCGATTCCACTCACCGACTGTACAACGGTGTTCGCTTTCGGTGTTTGTATTTTTATTTTTTCCGAAAACCAGAGGAATTATTTTAAGATAGCTTGTTAGGCAGCTTTTCTCATCTAATCTAGTTTTCACGTCTACGCACTGACTGGAATGCAGATAAGAGTTGGGTTTTGTATTGTCTTGTGCAATCAGTAGCAAATCTCTTAAAATAGTTTTCATGGGAACTCCCAGCATGAGATCGGTGGCTGCGACATGATCAGTAACAGTAAACAACCATTCATTCTGTGCGACATTCACAATTACAGTTGCCGGCACGCAGCTAAGGCTCTGGATACTGACACTCTCCTCAACAGAGCCCAGCGGCGAGTGTTGGCTTTTACGATACTCCTTAATAAGCAGCGACCAAACGACGCAGCAGCTTATCATTAATTGTATCGACGATGACCCGAGCCCTGATGATACTGTCACCCTGATGCTAATATAGATACCTGCCGCAGTAATGTTCG
>LQNS02278143.1:43816525-43828587 GCA_001587735.2 Parhyale hawaiensis | reverse complement strand
GCTAATTTCGTTACGGTGATGCAAGCAGTGATGATCTCGGCACATCGTGTTGCCTTGTTAACATCTATGCAAGGTTAGGTGGGTGGTAAGGCTTAACTGTTTCTGAATAACTGCTCTGAACAGCAGGAGCGAATATACCTAAGTATGATGACCAGCTGCACCTGTATGCATTTGGGAAGTCGCAATCATCGGCTGCAGAACAAGCTGCTGTGAATCGATGAACGAAATGTCCTGAACGCCACAGTGCCATTACTTGAATATTGAACGGGCTGTTGAACAATACAGACGTCGGGAGCAGCCTTCGAGCAGCTAATGATCCAGAGAGAAGGGCCTTCTTGTGCTGAACACCACAGCATACAAGCTACAACAGTGACTAGAGGTGGCGTAAAACATAGGCGACGCTAAGAGCTTTAACTCAATAATTTTCTATTATTCAAAGCATTGCTTTAAGCCATGTTGTTAATGGTAAGCATCAGCGCACTCTATTGCTAAAAAAAACTGACTTTTCAAGAGCTTTGCTGTAAGATCTGCATATAGTGGGCGATTGATGCCACTTAATTGAGGCGTCTTTTTGGGGCCACATTCGTAATCAAAATCACCTGATCACGATCATCGTGATCACTGAGAGGCACAAAAACGGTGTGACTTTGTATACAAACAAACCCGAGATGCCATACGTTTGTCTATAAAAAATAAATGTATCATTTACACGGAATGTGGTGGGAATTTTGATCCATTTTGAATTTAATGCATAACTGACCGAGCAGTATTCGACACATTTTGAACACTGCACAATCATAAAACTTACAAGACTAAATTCCGTAAGTCAGTATTACAAACTATAACAATACACAAATTATTCTTAAATATCAGAAAACTTCACGAACTTTGATTTTAAATTTTAAATTTTTGCCCGCTTAACCGCTTCAATCGCTTTGATCACGCATGATTAGGCCGCGGGAGAAATCACGGTGCGATCAATTTTCACTACTGATCACGGTTGATTGCTATCAGAATCACGTCAGTAAGTGGTCACAAAAACGCGCGGATCACGCGCAATCATCCGCACGGGGCCTCATAAAGACGCCTTTATAGTGTAAGATATGATGTAGTAGGTATCATTTACAGGTGCATCGTACCACTTCTTTTGCAGTAGACACCTAATACCTATCCGAACGAAGTATAGTGCCTAAAAATATTTGTCAGTTAAAAACAAAATTGATCCAGTAACACGAAAATAAAAAAATAACTGCTTCAGTCAATTAACAACAGATAATAATCACAACACATAAGCTTTCCACGTTTATTGTATCTAGTGTAAATATCTAGTCTTCGACACAGTCTGCAGCATAGCCCAATCTCACACGATTTTAATAGCAGTCAACGTACCAATAAGCAGCATGTTCGAAGCCAACAACATATGGGCACAACTATTTCGGAAAAGGGGATGTATTAGTTTCAGAAAGGATGCAGGCCTGTTAGTGAAAAAAACTATTTTCACACAATATATGAAAAAATTCCCAAAGGGAAGTTTTGCTTGACTGGTGCTGCGTAACTTCCATACCGTCGCGGCAGTCAAAGAGGACCTTCTCCGACCTTTTCTTTCTCGGGAGACGCAAGCTTCTGCCTGCTTCAAATTTCAGAGCCACCGCAACGGCCGCACCAGAAAATGGTCAAAATGCCAGTTGGAGTCTCTTGGCCGCCATGACAACCGCTGCAGGGATTGCAGGTATAGTTCAGTTAGTGAGCAGTCTTCTCACTTACAGGTAATTTTTCGGCGGAATTCAAACTGCCGATTCTATAGTTTAGTTGTTCCTTGTACGAGATACAGAGATACAAAGAACTTCGACACGTTAAGTATTTCGACGCACAACACAGATGATGGAAGATGCTTCATTTTACTTTTATAACCGTTCTACTTTTAATTCCAACCCTACCCACGCCACGCGCTTTGACTCAGACGAAGCATGAATAACATCTACGGGCAGCGGTGTGTAGACACAAGGAGCAATGCATGCAAAAAGGGTTCTCCTCAAAAAGGGTGCGTGCATTAAATAAGGAAGACTAAGAACAAAAATATGAAATGTATCATCTATTAGGATACGATACCTGAGTGAAGCAAAGAAGACACTGGATAAAAGGCGTTCCGAAACTGAATACATAACCGAACTTCAGCTTGCTATAACAGAAGGAACCAAGCAAACCATACAAGAAGTAGCACAGGATGCTAACCCCTTCAGAGATGTAACCTAAATATAATGCACTGAAACATCAGTCACGCAAGTAAGCCAGTAGATAATTTTCAACTAAATGACACCAATACTATAATTTCCCTGGAGCTCTATCTCAACACGCTCTCACTATAGAGCGGCACTGCTATAAGCGATCTGTAGGGGCACAACCGCGAGCCTCTTGACAACAATGAAGAGAAGATATTTTACTTGCGTGTCCGTCAGTTACGACCCATTCCCATTCATGTGCCTGCTCAGCAAATAATGTAAAGCCAGCCTTAAAATACCACCGAGCCAGTCATTTACATAAAACAAACAATTCCATCAAATTCGTGGCAATAAAGAGTGTATGCAGAGGATGGGAGACGAGAGCGTCAATAGACCTACGAGCACGAGTAGGCCTACGGAGTGTACTGGCATGTGAATGTTGTGCCCTACACCACCACCGTCGGCTCCTGCTCTAATGAGATCAGGCGTCGGGTGAAGTTGGGGGACCTTATAATGACACCCAAACCATATAGGTGCCAAGGTATAATGGCGTAATGGTTAGGGAGCTCGAGTGCTGAGCAATAATATATTGAACCGTTGCTGCTTGCTAACATGACTTTAGACTACAGGTAACTCATCTACGAACGAGCCCGAGACATCCTGAGGTCATTTGCTAAAACTGCCAATACGAGTGCACTGTAATGAGAAATGGAAACAAAGACAATGCAACTGAGGGTTTCTCTAAGGAGTTTAAAGTTATGAACAACAGTAGCCAAATAGACCGGCTTTTATTTTTTGGAATACAATCCTACGAGTATTATTATGTCCACCCGCCCATTCACGGAAGCGAACGACACTTGGGCAGTTACGGCAGATACCATACCACAATATTAACAAAAACTGTCATTAAGCAAATAAGGATGAAACAAAACTTCAGTTTTGTGTAGGAACAACATTGAATGAAATGCTCGTACAGCGAACAACAGTTCAGGAGCTTTTGTTTCATTTGGTACATAAAAGTTAGCGTATAGAGCACTGAAATACCCGTTTTTGAGGGTAGGTTCCCCTCGCGCCGCCTACAATAATTAGGGTGCGGTAGGTAGTACTAGAGGCGTTTACAAGCAAAACTTCGTAATTTTTACAGAGAAACACACAACTGATTGATTTTCGCACTCGCTATGATGCACACGGGACTTTGTTTCCATTCAGCCACCATCCTATCTGCAACGGCGGGCACCCTCCCTCTCTGCACTATCCGCCGGTGCAATCGCAGCTCACACCAAATACCGTACCTCATTCGCACGTTACCGAGTTTTAACGCAAGCTTTCGCTATTGAAAGTTTGCCCCTACCAACAGTAGGTATATTTTATCTACTAGAGAAACTATTTCTTTTTCACCAAATGCAGTAGTTCACTCATTAATAGCTTGAATTCAAGCTTGGAATAATAAAAAAACTGGGGCGCTATTGGACTAGCTACAGACTTATACTTACGGTAAGTTCCGGATTTTATAACCGTATCCACGTCATACGCCCTGATCCAAGCAGTGAGACTCAGTTTATTATATATGTCTCATCAGTTTATGAATGTTTTATCGCGGCAATCCTGTCGGAAACTCTCAGCCGGCCGAGTGCGCTACTACTGACGCGGAAAAATGCGCAAAGCATCTGTAATGACCATGACACACCCTAGTCAACAGAACTAGTATCGTCTTTTCGTCCGAATGCGTTCATGTGCACATTTAAATAATACATTGCAAAGAATTTGAGTTATAAATCGCTCCAGATATACCTATTGTAATATGCCAGAAAGTTAACTAACGGGTCTTGCGAAGCAAACTGAACTGACGATCAAAATTTTTACACATTTTCTTGGCAATCTCGAAGCTGTGTTCACGAGAGTTCAACATAACGTTCGGATGAAAAGACGACCATATTAGCTTTTTTGGCTAGCGTTTGGCATCGGCGTAAGCGACAAAAAAGAAGAGAGAAGAAAGAAATACTCGAGCGGAGGGTCCTCGCAGATAAAGAGTCCCATGCATGGATCACTTCCACCATTCGGCAGCCGACCTCGCAGACAAACTAACCTCGTCAGGAAGAATTGCCGCCAGCGGCAACGTCTCCTACAGAAAAGGCACTCGGGAGCCATGGGTGAGTGACGCCCATATACATTCTGACAGGGAAATGGCCCGCCACAAGTAACTACCGGCATATAAAATTATAATGTTTACGGAAACAATACGCTAGTTTTAAAGATTAAAACTTATTCTGGTACCTTGACATACTGCCAGTAAAGGCCTGAAGAACATGCGGCCAACAAGAGATTCAGGTATAATAAATGTGCTCTTATAAGTTATGTTTATCACCCGCAAACGGAGAGAGGTGATGACGTTTCCGTTGAAGATTCAAGTTTGTTTGTATTTATATGTCTGTCAACCCAATAAGTGGCCGGAGTTTAGCATTCTTCATATTTTTTGAAGGGAGTTTGGTGGGTTGACCTAGATGTGACCCATGTAAAAAAAAAACTAGTTCTACCTAGCCATGAAAAATGACTGCGTTAAATTTTCCTCCGCCAGGGTGAAATTTGTCTCCACCGCGGCAAATCGTCTCACGCCACGAGGCATCCCATTTTTCCTATTATTAAGAGATCTGAACGGGGCGGTCAGGGTGGCGTTGACCTTGTTGGACACAGCATCCATATTTTCTGAGAAAATAGGGTTAGCTGGCCACCAAAAATGACAGTTGAGTTTTGCCCTACCAAGGATGATGGTCTTACGTCACGGGGCGTTCTAGTAGGCGCCTATTTTAATTGCACCGAGCCTAGGTATCCCAGCGTCTTAACTAGGCAATAGAGAAGCACTAAGAGCGTATAGCTACCTCCTGTAAGCAATGCAACGTTAATGAAAAATTGAAAAAAGTCGAGAATCCAGGATTTCTTTTCGATCATCATTTGGTCATTTGTGACTGTCTCTTAGCATTCCTAACAGTAATTTTCTTGAAGATTTATCCATATATTGTTAGTTAAGTTCTGACAAACATATCGCAAACTAGTCAAACACGAACGGGCGAAGAGCTCACAAACATTTGCTTATTTGTACCTCTCAACAATCAACATTTCTATAACAGTTCCTGCACGTTTTATAAAGATCTGTTCATAACATTTGAGTTACGTACGCTGCCAAAAACACAAACTGATGAACGGATCTTCACCACAGTAATTTATTACTCCAACAAACATGTCTGTAAATCCCTATATGGTACCTGTGTAAGATAGTTTAAGCATCCTGAATCAGTACCATGCTGTTCTGAGAGGAAAAAGAAGGGACATATACTAGGTATATGTCGATAGACCAGTGAAACCCACGCACGAAGGTGTTCCCACAAAGGATCAAGGCGTAAGGGAACAGCAAATCGTGAAAGAATTAAGAGGCAGAATATACGAAAGTAAGATGGTACTTAAGGAGTATGAAGTTGGAAGGAAGCCAAGTGGATGCAAAATACAGACGTTCCGAAGACCTGGCTAATGGCTAAGGTAATAAACATACAGGGTCCCCCTGCGGGGCGCTGCTCCCCATGACATATGATACGATGGGCCATGGCTGCACTACGTACCGGTACGTTATTTCATTTTTTATTCAACCATGCGATGGACAAACCTAAACTATCCCTAAGGCCCATCCTATGCTTCCTGAGGGGACAATATTATCTCAGCAACTTTCATGAACAGTCTGTAATTTTCTGAGTTATACAAACGCCAACAAAAACAACCTCCTTCACGGAGGTACCGGTAGGCTACTTAACTAACGCAACATGAAGTCTGAAGTATGCCGCATACCTACACTAGTGAGGAGTCGGATGTCATTTTTTGGACATCCGCGGATGCACGTGGGGATGTTGTCATCTCGACATCCGCGGATGCAGATGACAAAAAAGGTACGGATGTTCCACAGTTGCGGATGCGAATATTCGACCACTCACGACTCACGAGTCACGACGGCAGTTCATACAACACTTGGGGAAAGAAACTTAGATGGTAGGTACTTTGCAGACAGGGGCAGCACTGGCACACATTTTAATCCAAATGAGAATTTGCACTTTTCAGCACTATGGATGAGCTTAGTGTACAGTGAGAAACCTGCTCATCCGCACTTCCTTTGCTGCGGAGGTTACAGTTCTGATACTGGTATCAACGGATGCGGATGTTAGCATCTTAGCATCCGCGGATGCAAATACGGCTGCGGATGTCAAAAAGGTGGGGATGTTCCGCGGATGCGGATATTCGCCCATCACTAATACCTACAATATCAGAACCACTGATTTTTAGAAAAAAAAAAAAACATTTCGCAACCCCAAATCGGTGAACAATCAACTATCAGGAACAAGTTTGATAAACATTCAATGACAGATTGGTATGTGATACAAAATGTATATTAGCCATTCAACGATTTTTTTCAACACTACCTACCGGTAGGTACCTACGTACGTGTCAAGTTGAAACCATTTTCTTTATTCTTGATCAACTAAAAATAAAATATTTAGTTCGACAGCATCTCAACGCATGGGAAGTAAAGAACGACTGTCTGCAAATTATTAATTATATGCTCGCTAGAATAATTAAATTAGGATATATAAAGCCTCTAGCCACTAGAGGATCGGTGAAAGACAGCAATAAGAAAGGCTAATTTGTGGAGCCAATGTGTATACACGTGAGTGGTCCCTGGTTGGAAAAGAAAAAATAGAACACAACATTAGCACGAGTAGGCCTATAATAATGGAAAGAAGCAAAGTGGAAAAGGAGAGAAATAAAGAAGGCCGTAAGGCAAAGCTAAGGTAACCTGCAGGTCCTCATACCCCTAACAGTACAAGCGAAGATAATATATATATATATACCTCGCTCTACAGAACTGTCATGGCGCTACAACCATAATAAAGGATGGACGAACCCAATAAACCTAAAATTATAGCTCAATCTATGCCTCAAAGAGATATACCTATAGAAATGATGTTTACGCATAGGTAGGCGATGATTCATACAATGACTATCGAACTACGGTACCGTACCCATGTAGAAGTTTGAGTAAATGCTAAGGTACTGTACATGAAATTGTACTCTATGGTTACGCGAGGTCTACGAGTCTTCTCATTTGTAGCACCATCTATCAAAAAATGGGTTTGTATAGGCACGAATAACATTTGTCAATTTTTTGGAATCTTGTAGCAGCTTGACGACCTATAAACGCTTCACTCTACGACTACACGCATTATATTAATTTTTGGAAGAAGCACTTTATAACTACATCAGAAACATACCTACCGTGCACGTTTTATGTACGAGTGCGTATATAGGTACTTTTGTTCAATTGCAAGCATTAGTACCGCCATCCGCTACTTAGTACCGTAGCTTTCAATGCCATCCTGGAGTGAATTTGCTCTATGAAATAAGCTGTAATATATCTAATAGTGAGGGAAAAAAAGCAATCCCTCCCAAGGTGAGAAAATAACTAAATATATTACTTATTTTATGCCCGGCCCATTATTGCTAGTACCCTCTCACAAAATTTACCTTCTAAAATTAGTCGCTAATTGAAGCCGCTAGCACCACTTAATTGAAGCTGCGAATGCGACTTCAACTTCAAACGCTAGCACTCCACACTGAATACTTCACTTTGCTCTGCTGTAGCACAAGAGGTTACCAAATGAAATGTCAGCACACAGCGGACAACGAAGGCCCCAAAGGGTTACGCACGTCTATTGTTCACAAACTGGGATAAGCCCAAAAGTGGAATGAGCAGGGATTTTAGCAGGCACAAAGACAACACTTCTGGCAAAGCCGCGTGTAGAGGCGTTAAGGTTCCAATATAACTAAGAACATGGGACGAGTTCAGCACTAGTGAGGTGCAGGATTTTTGTTACGGCCTGTATACCTGCACACTCCGCATACCCAAGGGTGCGACATCTAATCCATAAACCCTGATAACCTGACAAGCCCTCCTGGAGTTTGCTTCGGAGACAACAATTCAGATCACAGCTAAGGCCTCCTTAACAAATAGGTATGAAGTTGATCCCGTGAAAGGTTTACGAAGATCTGCAAAGTGCCGACGAAAAAATGCTGGGAACCTGTAATGGGAAGTCTTCTCACGCTTTATCAACGGACTTGGCATCAGCAAAGGTATTTCACTTGAGAAGTATGCAGACACTATAATATTAATGGACGTGTATGTCAATGCGTTAACGAAGATATTTCGGAGCCAACCTCAATTAATGAGGAAAATCGTAGATATATGACGACCCTAACACCCAGGAAGCAAAGAGTAACAGGAGGACTCTATGGGACTAAAATAACACCGAGCCGTGATTGCATGTCTACAGATGACGTCACACCGACGACTAAGTATTTGAGGGTCGGACCTCAGGCCTTGTCCTTAATCCTAACCAATAATATGAGCGACGTTATATTCTTGACACGAGAGAAACCACAGGAGCAGTTACTGCTGAAACGTTGAGTACTAGACGATAAGCATTTCACCGCGTTTTGTGTATGGGTGCAGCTCCAGTGGTTTGGCCAGTCAGGAATGAGAGATTGAAAAAATTATGAAACTAGTCGAAAAAATGGGCTAGGTATGGTGATAATTTTGAATGTTTTGTGAAGAGCACTGTAAAATGAATATGAAGTGTAAATAAGGCTTCACTTCAAAATAAAAAGTTAAATCAGGGAGGCTATCGGCCCAGATCTTGCCTCTACATGGTTCTGTGAAAGTTTCGAAAAGCCTCCATTGAAATTTTCAACTGATTGCTAATTGTTTATTGTTCAATTAGTAGCTATATGTTCTCTTCATTCACTTATGTGCTCAAGGGATGAAATTTGCACTTGATTTTTCTGGTGGAATCAATTAAGCGTACAATACGGTACCCAGAAGCTGTCGGCGGTGACGTCATAAATCAATGACGTCACTTCTCAATGCTAGCATATCGGGGCCTTTCGTTACGCTCTCCATTTCCTGCTAACACCCATACGCTATTAGTAACATAGGGAGCTTAACCATAGAACAATGTCATACCACCACAGTATAGGCCAAGTCCCCACTAATTAGCAGAGCAATAATAGAGTCGCCCAACGCTACACAATCTAAGCTTTATTAGCAAACTATGAGAACATTTCCCGTTAAATTTCAAGCACCAATAAAATTTGCTAGGCTGCTTCAGTTTTCATTTAGTTTAAGCTTTACCGCCATTTACCACTTAATGGAAGTTCATCGCATGTCAATTGGAGGCAATCTATGGACTGAAGAGGACTAAACAGATAGGTACCTAGTAAAACAAAGCAACAATTTACTAATGAATTTTGGCACTTGGCAGTAAAGTTACTGGTGATTATGTGGAAGAAAATAGGCTATGGATGCACACTTCATACATATAACTAGTAAGTGTACATTTCAGAAAAAACAGGAAAATTATGCACTTTAGTGTAAGGCTTCCTGGCCCTGCAAAAGCGTTCCAAGAGATACTGCATACCAGTATGTAGAGAGGATCAAAATTAAACCCAGGGCGTATACACCGGGATGCGTTCAAAGAGAGGAAGAAAGGCTATAGCCTACAGTATGTCGGTAGAAATGTGAAACCTGTGCATGAATTTCTATGCTAGATCAAAGCGCAAGGGAACAATTCATTCGGGAAGAAAAGGAAAAACCGAACAAATAGGCCTAGGCCTAGTTACAGCCCAAAAATGGATAGAAACCTAGTGTTCGCGAAAGAAATCGTTCTACAGGCCTAGGTAAGCTTAGGGTAACCTATTTGGCACAAAATCGGAAAAAATGACGACGACGGTGTAAGCCGCGGAGGAGAGCAGCAATCGCATGTGCCACGTACTTCATTCTCAAGGACTAGTAAAAACACGTCGAAAGATGCACAGTTGCATATGGCATACCATATTGTCGTTAATTTAAACAATACCACCCTAGCGACATGCAGGAACTTATTTTCAAAGCTACGCAATTTAAGCAACATTACCTAACATTGCGGCAGTCTGTTCTATTAATTTTCTCTCAATTAATGGAAAGTTAATATTCGAAGGAGCAGTTTTCGTCTGCCACACTTTTTTTTTTTTATAAATTAGGGTAATGTCTCAATTACCGAATGCTTTTCTATTACCGAACGCAATAAGATTCCTACCTATATTCGGTAATAGATGGGCATTCGGCAATTGAGACATTACCCTAGTGGGTCAATGGTTTGGGACTGCAGACATTTTCTAGCGACCTTTCACCAGCTGACATTTTGTAGAATTCAATCACCTATAAATGAGAAAAAAAAAAACGACACGGCAGAATTACTATGCAATATATGGTTTTCAAAATGTCCTTTGGAAATCTAGCGTATGTGAACACCTGAAAAATCCTTTAAGAAGAACGGATACTTGGGTGAAGGATCACCGCACATGGAAACAATCGAGAAAGAGGATAAGAGAACGAATGGCAGCTCGTGGCGTTCAGCAACAAAATAAGCAACATGTGTACGATAAGTTGTCATGCTTGGCGCGCCAGTCGCTCATCACATACACAAGACGGACTGACCCTACATAACCTTGCGGCGCTCTTTCAATCAATTTCATAAGTTGGAAACTCGTGTTGGGTCGGAGTTTAAAATGTAACAAATCTATTGCAAAAACAGCCAAGTCCCTGCGTCTAGATTATTTGCACCTCTTTGTGAAATAAATTTAGTTTTGATTTGAAAATGTAGGTACGGTATACATCTGCGGCGATGATCTGTTGCATATTATACGATGCATCACTGACAGGAAACAAATAGCGTAGCATCCAAAGCAAACTTGTGAACACAGGTGGGACTGAAACAAAAGTAGGGTACTTACATTGGATTCGATGTGTTCCAGTGGATGTAGTGCATCTTGGTGGCAGATGAGGTTGCGATGAGAGATGCCAGATGTACGGCAGCCACGGCGGTCACAGTAAGTAGCGACACACCGCGTTCACTACTACATCGATACATCGTGTCTTAGGATGTATTACCACGCACACAACACTGCTCAGCCTGATCGCTGTGTACAGAGGGGGTGTGTTCCCCTCGCCTAACTACACTCCAACGCCACCAGCAACTTCGAAGCTGCTTGCTATTTTCTTGTAGGAAGTTATGTTGTCGAAACTTGAAATCCGCGCAAACTATCGGTGGATTTGAGCCAGGGTCCAAAACAACACGCAACCGAAGCGCAGTCGTCTTGTGGAATACCGGCAATACGGAACCTAACCTTGAATTCCACCAGCAACAAAACTTCCGGCTGTTTAGGGAAGACTATGGGTACTTCTACAGACAGCACAAGTTAGGACTTCGCGCTCGCTGATCAGATCGTGGCGCTGTGAGGAAGACGGCGATGTTGCGGGCTGCTCCCAAGACGCAGCAAATTATAATGCACGCAAAACCTGAAGTCGGTTGCAAATTTCGTGGAAGACACCGAGCACGTTCTTTAAAACTAATTAATTATTAAAACTTTGTTAAATATTATTTAAATAATTAAATAGGGCCTGTAGAAACAAGAACGGCATTAAGTGAGGTACATTTTCATTACACTAATAATATTCGGTACTGAGCGGGAGTTTCTTTAGCACTGGAATCAAAGTGTGCTCATGATGGCAGCCGTTCACAATATCACAGGACGATGCAAAGGAAATTTTACAGCACAGGTCCGACGGGAGAGCCACAAGGTAAGAGCAGTTTAACAACTCATGATAAATTTATCGACAGCTACAAAAGGCAAGCAAAAATGGTGTAGCCGGTAACAGGTCTGCGAGATGAGCCAGAGGTCACAGACTCCTTTTCTTCTAAACACATGGCT
>LQNS02278143.1:43794108-43808173 GCA_001587735.2 Parhyale hawaiensis | reverse complement strand
TGGAGCTTGAGAGGAGCACCAGAGCCTCCAACCTGGGCTAATTTCCGCCTATCTATTTCGTTAAGAGCGTGACACCAAACATATAAATATATATATATATATATATTTATATATATATATATTTATAAACACACGAAGGTTATTCTTAGTATTAGATGGATTTCTTTATTTGCTCTCTTGGTTCACGAAGCACAAATTGAATATAAGCTCACCGAAGACAAAGAGCAAGTTATTGCAGAGAACAGAGTAAAGGTAACGGAGGTTTCATTCCACTTATTTGCTGCCATCATTTTATGACGGCGCCGGTCACTTGTCTATATGTATGTTGGAATCATGCTGGTGGTTCCGTCCATTGATGTGAACGACCAGCCAGTCGTTCGTCTATACACGTTAGTTGCCTTTTCCATGCTACAAATATTATACTGAAAAAAGCGTATCCTTGGCACGAGGTCGAGAAGAACAGGAGTGGGTTGCAGATGTTACACCTCACCGGTCAAAGTTGTGCTTTCTGTCTTGGGAGTGGGACATACTGTAGTTTCACATTTCAGATTTGTAATAAACATCCGGGTGCAAATGAAAAAACAAAAAAAAAGTTTCTGCTCAGTCCAACTAATAATGACTTCACCGAAACTCTCATTTCCTTCACTCGTTTTCGTGGCTATTTTGGGTGTGCCCTGTTAGCGGGCACGAGCAGGAATTTCGGCTCTCAAAACGAAAATGTTCTGAAGATCTCGTGTTGCCACGCGTGGCCATGCAGCACTCGTCAACTCTTCTTCTCTGACGAATTTATATTCTGACTCCACGTACCAGTACAGCCAGTGACTAGCCAGCGCAAGGCAACGAGTAATCTGCAATTGTCACGCTCATGTAACAAATAGCGAGAGTTTTGATGGCGTAAGAACACGTCACACGTCCGATATTGTGTAACTTTTTAAAGAACAAACAAGTTCACAGTTCTACGAGTTTTTATTGTCTATTTGAAGAGATATTCAATATTCTGTTGCATGACACTTAAAGTAAACAACTGAAATAACCGCTGCATTGTTAGTAATGCTTTACTAGACTCACAGATGAGTTGGGAAGATGCCACAGTGCCAGAATTCGAACATCTTGTGCCATGGACGAGTACCAGAAGACTATGTTATAACCCGCAAAAATAAAAAGTTTTTGAGCTAGATGGGTCTAGAATATAACGAACAAGTATTAGCGTGTGACGAAATTCTGCTCGCTTGGCGAGTGTTGGCTTCTATGCCAATATCCTGGGTCTAAATAATATTTTGACGCAAAGTGACATTCATCAGTCTTAGTTTGTATTTTTGAAACTGCGAAATGCCTTATATAAGCCTCGAGTGCCAATACTTGTTTCACTGTAGATTGATAATACGGTTTGCTGATCGTTTGCATTCTGTAAGCGCTCGCGTACGTGCAGCCGAAAGTGTCTGGCAGCAGCAGGCGGGGACCATAATATGCAGTTACAAGGGTTGACTAGCATGCAGGAGCTATCTGAGTACGTTCAGTTGTTTAGAGGGAATAAATGAATTTAGGAAATTTCCTTCATTGTAAGGCTATTCTACAGTATCAGTAAAATGCAAAAATATCATTTCTGCATATTAATAAATTTTGATAGGTCTATAATGTAGAAAAATTAGGATGTACAAGAAGGGAAGTACAGTCGGCACATCCATCCCGATATGGCTTCACTGCGAAAATCTATCTATATACCTGGCATCCTCTTACTGCTATAGCACACCGCTATATAATACCTCGTCTGGACCTCACTAAATGTCCAGTGCGCCGACGGCAGCTCAAGCCGAGCTTTGTGTTCCTATATGGGTGACGTTATTGAATACAGTCTACTTGGAATGGGTACGTGGATTAAAGCTACATATATATTGACTGAGAGGCTTTGTTCGTAAGTTACAGCTGCTCACTCGTAAACATATGCCGCGTGAAATAAGCAAGCGAGAAGGAAATCTATTTGTATCTTGCAATGGAGACATGCGAAGTGATGCACGCTATATTATGCGTATCACTGTCACTGTTGTCCGTGTAATTTCTGGTATACTAGCGGACTGCTGTGCACCGTATACTCGTGCCGCGACATGCGGGTGGTGGTTGATGTTATCTCTGCAGAGAACCAAATTAATGCAACAAGCGTCTGCCTCAAGGCGTGTTGTCGTATAGGGAATTCCCAAAAATTGCGGTACTTTGTCTAATGTAACGCATGAAATTGTGGCGCTCGAAACTTTTGTCATGCAGCTTCAATATAGCAGCACGGGTATGAAAGTTACTTGCGACGAACCTATATAGAATGGCAAAAAGAGCTCCGAAATCTAATCGAGAGCTTCATGAGGATGGCTTGAATCGGTGTGGCAAATGAATCCAAGTGTAAGGAATTCTTCTCAAGCTGCATGTAATTACACAACTGTCAGAGATAAATGAAATTTTCAAAAATCAAACAAAAACTGAAAATCGATAAACATATATATAAATATTATCGCAGAGATATGACTTGGAGTCTTGTAATTTTAGGCTTTAACTGTATAGATTTTTAGCAAATTGTGTTTAAATTATCACTGCGCAGTTTCCTACCGTGAAATTAAAGAGTGTGTAACAAACCTAAGCACATTATATGCCATGGACTGGACGGGCAATTAGCTGCAGTATTGTAGCCGACATTAGAGTGTGCATTGGTGTCTGCTTATGTATGTGTGTGTGCACAAACATATGATGTTGTAATGATGACGTGCTCTACAACGGTGCAGCGGATACTACGTTCACGTGCTAACCTCCTTTTTAACGTCCGGCGTAGCGAAGTGACAACTATAGAGTTGCATCGACGACAACATGGTGTCTCCCTTGTGTGTCCGAGGATTCCGGAGCTCAGTGTCGGTTCCCCTGTTACTGTGGGAGGTAGTGACGAGCTGCTGACGCAGCCTTTTTCTGTGTGTCCTTTGTTTTTCAGTGTTTTTGTCTGTTTAATTCTTTGTTTTTGCTGTCTTCGCTATAATTTGAAACAAAAGTAACTACTCACATCATTTAAGAAGCTACTCCTATATATATTTCGTGTGTTTGCGATATCGCTACATCAAGTACGTAGTATGTGGATAACTTCACGCTTGATACTTGCTAGCAAGTAGAACTTTAAACCGTTCCAGAAAAAAATATTCTGGTGCTGCAAGTAAACGCTGTAGCCAAACTGGTTGGTTGCTAACTGGGCGGTAAATATTTTCTGCAGCGTTCGAATGATTCTTCGCGAAGTACCGTAGCTCTGACAGAGCGTTATGCAGCATAAGCGGAAGCATGGCTGGCAATATTGTGAACAGTGTGTGCGTACAACTGTGTGGTGTGTTTCAGCAATTTCGCTGCCCTTATCATGGTGTTTATCTTAGCGAGATGTACATATCAGAACAGACATTGTATTTCTGTTGCTTGCTGTCATTTTTACTCAGCCTCTCAGTGGCCGAGGGGTCTGAGGCTCTTATACTTCGAGTGAGTGCGACAATGGGTTTGATCCCGCCGACAGTCAGCCCGCATCATATTCTACAATGTCCGATGTTCTACAATTAATGACCGACGTTTATTTATAGGTTTATTTATTTGTTTAGTTATCTGTCCATTTTATGTCACGCTTTAAGAAAACAGCGAAAATAAGGCTAGGTTGCAGACGATGAAGAGTATTTGAATGCACTTGTTGCATTACCCGCTCTGAAATCGAAGTACTGAAGATATATGATGCTTCTCTTAGAACTTTCATACATCCTGATTCGAAGTTTCTTTCCACAGAAAGTATTATCCTCACGTGTTCTTCTAACTTAATTTCATTCGACTGAGTGAAAAATATTTCGGCCTATATCACAGTTCTTTTACTATAGTAGTTATGTCAGATCTGAGTGTGTTCGCTACGCCCTTGAACTCTTCATAATTGTGACATCAAAATTACGTCACGCCACTGTGGAAATAACAAAGATTCTTCGCTGCAACTGTGGCGTGACGCAATTGTGACGTCACAATTCTGAAAATTAAAGGGTGTTTAGCGATTACACTCACATCTGACACAACTATCTTCTGTAAGTAAACTGTGAGCTATATACGATATCCTGGTATATCCATGATACCGAGTTGAAATCAATTTAATGAGGAATGACTGACTGGTTGTATAACCAATTAATTTTTCTTCATGTCAGAGAAACAAAAAAAAAAAAGAGGTACGCTACTCACTAAAGCCGGGATTCACAAAACGACCGTATAACTCTAAATAGATATTTCGTCCTTAAACTACTTAAATGGCCGTTTCTTCAGGAAATGCAAGTCCACCAAATCTTCTATGTATAAAGCAGTTTCAAAGGCATTTATCGTCTATTAGGGTCATTCTGCGTGCAAATGCTCAAAATCGTCTGTAGTCCGATACCCACCAATCACAGTACTTAATTGTTGCAAGCGAAAAATTAATGTAACGCTGATCAGCTGATTTCTTCTCTTCATGGTGTGTCTGCTATACCGATATGTTTCGTTGTTTCTGAAATCTTACAATGCATTTTACTGTAGGGAACTATGAGATAGTGCATGAACAATAAATCAATTTAAATACAGAAAGCTTCTGTACATCAATTTTTCGTAAAAAAAAAACATAAGCGTTGGTCGCAGATAAACGTTGGGCGGCTGACAGCTTTGCAATGGAGCTCACGTATATACTTTCCAGGCTGTGTCAACGCAAAAAAAGCAAATGATTGCTTGAAAGAGTTCATTAATGGACGTTTAAGATTCGTGAACAGTCTTTTGTTCCCTGTATGCTGAGCAAAGCGTCTAAGGTTGTTAGTTTTCTTTTCTGTTCTATGCGCAACCGAAAGAGGTTGAAAAATATCACCCTAAGCTATAGGTAGTGTCGCTACCCCCGTGTATCGAATTGGGTGTTGATTCCTAAACCTGTACACTTTACTAATATTTCCAAGCAAGAAGTGAAACTTAGGACATGTCATAGTACTTAATGAAATTAAATGATTATTGTGTGAAATCAGTTTTATTCGCAACCTAAAATATTGGGTAGATATTTATATTAAACCTTCGAAAATCGCAGGAAGTTGACAGAGGAACAATTTGTTGCCAAAGAGGCGAAGAAAATTTCGCTGCAGATGGAAAGTTCAGCTAAAGATAAATAAGGATTTTCAACGGAATTTTTAGTAAAAATATTTGAAAAAATAATATTAGCTAAAATAAACCACAGTTGCACTCGTGTTTCTTTATTGTACTTGTGGTCCGGCAGATATATGCAGTGGTCCTAACACCCTAAACTTATGTGCGTTCAAAAATAAAGGAAAATCTCTTTTGGCGGGAAAACGAACAGCGTTTTTGCATACGCCCGGAGCTCTCAAAGTGCTTTTTCCTGAAGTCAAAGGAAAATGTGCGAGCAAAGTACACTTAGTGATGTTTCAGGCATCCCGGCTCAAGTGTGAGGCTGAGAACACTCATCTCTTATGTTCCTTCAAGTTAGTGTACTATAACGAAAGTGGGCAAATTAATGGAGAAAAATCAAGGCCTCTTCACTGTTATTTTTGACTGCGGGGTACACTGGTATAAATATGTATATATTTGTATAGGACCACTCGATCGGACTGCAAGAGGGCAAGTATTGGTAAGGACAATAATACTATAACTGGCCGTCGGAGCTAGCTTTTGCTTTTTCTTTGCTCGATGATGGATTTTCAGTATCCGATATTAAAATTTTCGAAGATAGTAAATGAAAACCTCGCATGGACTGCAGGTGCCAATACTTATTGACAGAATTATTTCGTGCAAGTGTACGAGTGAATTGTGCTATAGTGCTGGTAATACATTTACAACAGAAGTCCAACGGCTTAATGATACTACTATACTCCAATCGAAAAATGATAGACAATTATGGGATATTATACCTGATAAAGCGTTCCCTTAAAAATTGGATAAATGGCGGTGAATTTCCAAAAAAGGCTGTGGCTTTTTAGTTTGGCATATTGCATATTTTATTGTTTTTTGGAGATAGTGTAGAAAATGAAAGAACAATACTTGATTAAAATGGCCACAGAAATCGTGGTCCAACACTCATACGTCAACTACGCATGTCTTTCTAGAGCGTTCGTTCTGAATATATTGCTGCATTGCAATGAAGTTAGTTTCTGAGAGAAATTGCAGCAAGGAACGTTTCTACTCTTCCGTAAAAGAATTTTTTAAAATTTAACGCTCCTGGTATGGCGAAAAACAGCGACTGAGTTTCCATGACTCATGACGTCATTGCTGGTGTATTGCAGTGACCTCAGTTATTGCATTTCACTTCATAATTGTTTTTTCTCTCTAATATTAGCCTCTATTTGTCTGCAAGGATGTCTGTATGGCTGTCAGTCTATCGGCATGTCTGTCTCTATGTTCTTCTGTTTATCTACCTACCTGTCCTTCCGTTCGTCAACTCTGTTAATCTACATAAACAATCACGTGCAGTTGCAGCAGCTGCAGCAGAGCAGACACACACACACACACACACATCGTCGCTCCCGTACGTCACAAGTACGCAGCCCCCAGCCCCCCACAGGTAACCCCCTCACCTGCTGCCATTTTGTTACCCCCAGCAAAGAGGGAGAAGAGATGAGTGCGACACACCGAGGGACTCCCATGCATGAGACCCGATAGCTGCTCTGTCGGGAAACCCGAGAAATGGAGCAAAAAACGGTAGCGGAGGTGCGAGGGGCGGACGTTCTTACTATGTATATAGTGTCTCAAGAACCTTTCAGTCATTGTCAATCATCACTCATGTAGCTTTTACCATACTGCCGTCGCAAGGCATCCGTTAATTCCTCGCCTAAAGTCTATCAATGTTGATGCTTTGCACTGTTTTCTTGATATACAGTTGATTGAGGAAATACTGATCTTGTCGTTCTCAGTACACTGAGGTGGATCGTGTCATCAAATACAGGGGTACAGGTATAATGAGAAGCTAGGCATATATTATGTATTTCTTTGGTCTGAATTGCAACAAGCGATTTCTACTATAACAACAACGCCTCGTGGCGTAACACCATCACCTGCAGCGGGAGGTATAGTTCAACGCAGTTAATTTTTTATGTCCAGCTTACTCTACAGTATTGGCATGTTTCACACCTCAGTCAACCCACCTGCTTGTCTAAATAAGATTGCGATAATGGCTAAATTCCTTCTGCCTCTTTCTGCACGGGTGGAGTTACAGATTTAACGTCATCATTTTTTATGGCTATTTAACTTAAGATTTTTGCCATTTTTCACATCTTAGTCAACCCATCTGACTGCATAATATAAGTATTATTTTGACTCAACTGCTGCCTCTTTTTGGGCAGACAGACAGTAAAATTCATCGTCGCCATTTTTGATTTTCAGCTAATTCTAGTTTTTTTTTAATTGGTCACATCTAGGTCAACCCACCAGACTCCCTCTTAACTGAGGTGCAATAAATAAAACACCCAGAAGACTTTCAATAAGAACTCCTTTATATAAACTTATATACAAACTTATATCTTGAACGAAAACGGTATCACCTCTCCCGCTTCGCTCGATCACGGGTGATAATAGCCTAGTTCAGTTTTATCACTTTCTGACGATTAGGATGTAACTTCATTTACTATGAAAATCCAAACCGTTAATACAAGTTAGCATACCTGGTCTAGCGCCTCCACAAGAGGTACATACTGTATATATTAGCGTAACATTATCTGAAATAAGACCGCAATTAAGGTCACGTAATTTAGCAAGTCGCTGTCCTATTATAATGGAGTAATCTGGACTCGTGTGTGTATGTGTGTGTGCGTAGTTGCAACTGTAGTTATTCATAGGAAAGTCAATTGAGCTACTGCAAAAAAAGCTTAAGCTACAGAACATATGTGCAAACGGAATCAAGAAATTCCCATAGTTTAGAAAAATCTTTACTTAGAATTCTAATTTTTTGAGACCCTTCAAATGGATATATATATATATATATGTATATACGAACGACAGCATAACTTCAGGTTATTTGGTTGATAAAATCCGGTATTTCACATTTGCACATTTATCGTCAAACGTATGAGCAGTAATCACAACCCTGGGTTCGGTCACGTTCGAATAGAACCTTCATCTTTCATCTACCATTCAAGTGAAATATCATGAACCTCTTAAACTGATATCAGAAGCTATGACCTATCGATGTATGATGTTTTATGCGTAAGCACGTGTCACGCCTTATATATTGCAGGTTGATTAAAAAAAGTGTGAAGACACACCAAAAAGTAAACGTCAATACATGGAAGGCTTCCACTGACGTCAGTGTAGTGATACATTTTCAAGAAGATTTGGCAGTAAGCGCAGAGTTGTGTGACGTTGTGTATTTTGACTCCAATTTCTAATGTATCCCGCGTTTGCAGGTATGACAAGATGCCAAGTCAACGATATTTGACAACTGCAGAGAAGGAGCGAATTGTTCAAGGACTTGCTGATGGAGTTTCCGTGGTGGAGTTAGCCAGAGAAATTAGACGGGACCCATGCAAGGACATTGAAGTCCTACTTGAAAATCCCTGTCATCAAGGTGGTGAAGGACAAAGGTAAGCGAAGAACAATAACCAAGCAAGATATGCGGAGAATACCGAGGCAGGTTGTACAAAATCCCGGAGCAACCACTGCTGCCTTATAGTCGAAGTTGCTGGGGTTGGACCTGTGTCAAAAAGTACCCGGTTGCCTACAGTGTTCTCAAAGAGGTGGCACAAAATGTGAAACCCTTCCCCAGACCTGTCATGAACAGGTCCCACATAAGCAGGGAGAAACGCATCGCATGGGCAAAGAAACGCATGAATACATGATCAGGCTCGAGCTACCTTTGATGCACCCGACGGATGGGCAAACTTTGGCTACATTTTGAAGAACATTGTCCTACTCTACTTCGGCGTCGGCAGTGTGGAGGTGGAGTAATGATCTAGGCAGCGATCATGCATGATAATGCGACATCGTGCGCCGCCAAGGCCTCTAGCTACGGCGTTCCTGAGTAGTCTAGCCCTCAACGAGGGACCTCTCGATCATGACATAGCACCCTGTTTATTCTGCCCTCAATCCCGTCGAAAAGCTGTGTTTCATAAGAAGTGGAAGGTGTGTGAGGGAGGCGTTCAGTATACTTCGAAGAAGACTCTGGGGCAGAAGTTTCAGAGTGCTGCTGGGTCGATGTATCATCTGCTGAGATAAAGGACTGACTGATTCAATGGACGGTCAACTATTCAAAGTAATCTTAAAACTAGAGCACTCTGAGAGCGCATACCTCCGGCAAGCAAGGTAGCCGTAAGCAAAAATTCAAAGTGGCTCTCAAACATTCATTCTATCAACACCAAAATCTAATCATTTTTGTGACTTTTAAGAGTATTAACAGTTTTTGTGATTTTTTGAAGATCCGTTCATAACTTTTTGAGTTAAGCTGCTAACAAAAACATTATTACAAACATAAGTCAAACACACAAACGAACCAACCAATCTTCGCTAAAATTCAATCATCGATGGCTTCTTACGTTACATTACCAACAATTTCTGTACATTTTATAAAGATCCAATCAGTACTTTTTTTTGAGTTATTGTGCTAACAAGCACAAAACTATCACTGCAACAAACAAACGAACGAAAAAACAGAACATCACAAAAATGCGGCCATTTTCTCTTCGTAGCAAATCTAACAACTCATTTAAATTTCATGAAAATCCGTCCATAAATTTTTAAGTTATAGCACTATAAAAAATAGACAGACAAGGAAGCAAACGGATGGACGGATTTCACCAAAAGTTAACCATCTGTTTCTGTAAACATACTTAACAATCTCTGAAAATTGCATAAAGATCCGTTCACAACTTTTTCAGTTATCTTGGTGACAGACAAAGAGGCAGACAAACAGCCAGACGAACACGTCAAAAACATACCTCCTTGCCGGAGGTAACAAAGACGTCGACAATAAAAGTAGACAGTGTTCACGTATAGTGTACTGCTAACATATGTATGTCATGTTAGAACTTGTCCGATTTCTTTGTTTGAATTATAAGTTGGTACAAAGAACATAGCACATTTGCTCGCCTAACAGCTAGGAATATTTAGGACATTTGTAACAAACCTTGACAGGTTAAAAATTAGATCAAAGTACTGCGTCAATCTTTTCTAAAGTAAATCGCTACTCTGACATTAGCGGAAACCTTCCTTGTAATGAACATCAATTCGGTACTGTTTCTTAAGATGAAATTATTTTAAAAAATCAACCTACAATAAAACGTGACACCTAGTTTATGTATGCTAAATTATTGCTGTATTTGTACCATGGTAAATTATTAATTTTATTATTATTATTATTATTAATTTTGCTGTAATTATATGCACCGTAGCTACCTATGACCTAAAATGCAAGTAAATTGTGCGTCCTGCATGAGGAAGTCTGTAATGAGGGTTTTTGTTAGTTCTGACTACATCGAGTGGCGGACTCACGCGTCACATACGCGACTGCTACCACCCCCCCCCCCCCCCCCCGGGTATTGTAACTTTCTTTGGTTGAAATGAAGCAACGGAATCAGCACTCGACACGCCGACAGCCAACTTAATTATATATGCAGAATATCAAACTATAGGAACTCCTATGACTTCGGTGTCTCGTGTCTTGCGCCAATTAATGAATAAGTAAAACTTTTTCAGTCCAAGTGAAGCATTATATGCCGAAGTTGATAAAATTAATCAGGGGTGAAAACTTTCTAATCTAGCAGTTGACTACATTTACAGTACATTACAAATTTTAATTTTATCTACAGGTTTCTTTTTAGTTCTGTAAACATAGCTGGGCTTCAAGCTTGGCTTTCGATATAACCGTAGTCTAGAGATGCTTTATACATACTGTGTGTAAGCTGCTCTGAGCGGGGACATCAGTGGTGGTGATGCAGCAGTTCATAAGAAGATGCGTCTATTGATCCAGCTACAGAAATTTGGAAAGAAAGCTTATTACCTCCGCCAAGGAGGTTACGTTTTTGTCGTGTTTGTCTGTCTGGCTGTTTGTCTGTCTGTCACCAAGATAACTCAAAAAGTTATGAACCGATTTGGATGAAATTTACAGGGATTATTAGGTATGTTAGGAAGAACAGATGATTAACTTTTGGTGAAGATATGTCCATCCGTTTGTTTGTTTGTTTGTCTCCCTCATTTTTCTCAATGCCATAACTCAAAAGGTTAAGAATGGATTTTGATGAAATTAACATGAGTTGTTAGGTATATAACAAAGAGTAAATGACCAAATTCTTGTAATGATCTGTTTGTTCGTTTAATTGTCACTATTTTTAATTTTATGCTCGTTAGCACAATAATTCAAAAAGTAATGAATGGATCTTAATGAAATTTATAGGAGTTGTTACTAATGTTAAAAGATATACAGTAAATGGTCAAATTTTGGTGGAGATCGGTTTGTTCGTTAGTATGTTTGACTGATGTTTGTCATTACGTTTGTCAACAGTATAACTCAAAATGTTATGTACGGATCTTCAAGAAAATTGCACAAGCTATTATTACTATCAAAAGGCACAAATGATTGGATTTTGTAATTTATACAAACAAAAATTAGGGTTTCAGAGACAACTTGAATTTTTTGCTACCGTTGCCTCACTTGGCGGAGGTATGCGCTCTCAGCGTGCTCTAGTTCTTAGTATAACAGAATCACCAAAGAGTATAAATAAATAGAGCAACTAGAGCACTCTGAGAGCGCATACCTCCGCCAAGTGAAGCAACGGTAGCAAAAATTCAAATTGGTTCTGAAACCATAATTTTCTTTGTATAAGCTCGAAAATCTAATCATTTGTGCCTTTTTATATTATTTACAGTTTGTTAAATTTTCTTGAAGATCCGTTCATAACTTTTTGAGTTATACTGTTAACAAACGTTATGACAAACATGAGTCAAACATACAAACGAACAAACTAAGCTGCACCAAAATTTTATCATTTATGTCTTTCAACATTACTAACAACTCCTATAAATTTCATAAAGATCCATTCATTATTTTTTGAGTTATTGTGCTAACAAGCATAAAATTAAAAACAGTGACAAACGAACGAACGAAAAAAGCGGATCATTACCAAAATTTTGTCATCTATTCTTTGTTATATACCTAACAACTCATGTTGATTTTATCAAAATCCATCCATAACTTTTTGAGTTATAGCGTCGAGAAAAATGAGGCAGGCAAACAAACAAACAAAAACCAAACAAACAAACGGATGAACATATCTTCACCAAAAGTTAATCATCTGTTCCTCCTAACATACCTAACAATCCCTGCAAATTTCATCCAAATCGGTTCATAACTTTTCTAGTTATCTTGGTGACAGACTGACAAAGAGACAGACAGACAAACACGACGAAAACATAACCTCCTTGGCGGAGGTAATTATCTGTGCAGAGAGACTCTAAATGAATTCTTTCCTGATAGGAATTATCAAAATGTGCAGGTGCAAGTATTGAAGAGGTGATTTTATTTGCTTCTTTAATGTTCATATTTTTACTAAGACGTGGATATTGCAGCACGAGATACCAAGCAATATAACTGAAGAGTACTCTAACGAGCCGCTGCATGTCGAGGCCAATTAATGGGAACAGCTCGTCAATACCAGTGAATGCCGTGCACAATTGCCTCTTTTCACCAGGAGAATAGCAGATTAAATTCCTATGGAGGCCTGTACATGCTATGACGCTAAAGTCCATAATCAATATTGCTTTTCTATCCGGCGGTAAATGGCGGTAATTTAGATACTAAAGATTGAATTAGAACCAAACAATTTTTTTTTATCCCAAAACGAGGTGATAAGATTAAATTTTCGTTTTTTTCTGATGGCGTTCTATATGAAGCCTAGACTACATTGCCGCAACCGATGCGTTTATATTGCCCCATAAAAACAAAATGCAATGAATGACAGGCTGATGAATATGTGCATAAGTCATCAAATGCCCTGAAAATCTACTGAATGCACCTGGCTGCATAGTTATTCTTGTGAGTATATCTGCTGACAATATGGATACCACGCCATGTGTACGGCGCACACATACGCCATCTGGCTGTCAAGCTCCTCTTTATGAGCATGTACTGACTGTACATTCAGAAACATAAAAATAAAAGAAATGTTTTGTGACTGCACAGTTGACATGAATGTGAAGCTGCACTTCTCTCTGTGCTCTAGAAGGGTGATTACTAACAACAGAGACGGACAGCCGGACACGCAACCAAGGATTAAACGCTAATTATTCGGGGTCCCGTTCTTTTTTGGGCCGATTTTTTTGTGCAGATGTTTTGGCGCCTCTTTTTTTGGCTCCATGATTTTTTTGGCGCCACGTTTTTTTGGCGCCGAATATTTTGGTTCTGATTGAAAGTGAAATAGGATATATGGACTAGATGAAATCACTATAAAAACTGTTATTTTAGATTAATATCTAAAAACTAAAATTGAAATAGTTACACAATACGTAAAA
Source organism: Parhyale hawaiensis (assembly GCA_001587735.2). Taxonomy (NCBI): domain Eukaryota; kingdom Metazoa; phylum Arthropoda; class Malacostraca; order Amphipoda; family Hyalidae; genus Parhyale; species Parhyale hawaiensis. The sequence continues at coordinate 43,794,679 of LQNS02278143.1, read as the reverse complement.
TGCTCTCGTCAACTTTTACATTGTAAAGACGATAACATCAACACTATGCTGTATTGCCTAAAGTTATTTATTTATTGCATTTCGTGATTGTGGGCGCAACCACGCAAATAGTCTAACGGCTCTTTTTCTTACGTAACGTAGCCTAACCACACCTAACCATACCTAGCCTAAACATACCTAACCTAACCTAACGAAACCAATCCTAACCATACTTATCCAAACCCTACCTATCCTAATCCTAACATAACTTTACCTAACCTTGCCAAACTAAAGTTAAATATTGGGCGCCAAAATATTCGGCGTAGTAAATTTTTGCTATTAACCCCACTCAAATTCGTACGTTGAAGACATATTTAGATAAAATAAGGCATTCTAAATAAGACTTTTCTATGAATAAAGTTTTCGTCGGAAATGCTTAGTTTTCGACATACTTGACTTTGAAGTTTCTATTATTACCACCGCCAAGGAGGTTATGTTTTCGTCGTGTTTGTCTGTCTGTCTGTTTGTTTGTCTGTCACCAGGATAACTCAAAAAGTTATGAACCGATTTGGATGAAATTTACAGGGATTGT
>LQNS02278143.1:43708011-43726947 GCA_001587735.2 Parhyale hawaiensis | reverse complement strand
GAACAAAAGCTATAATGAGCAGAGGGCCTAAAATTGATGACCCGTAGGGCGGAGGCCGCGGCTGATGGCCATAATTCCTCACCAGCCGTGCATTGAAGGTAACGATAAGTACAGGCACCATTTAGGAGCTGCAATTAATATATACTCAGCATTAATTAAATCCAACGTCGTGGTATGTGCGGTGTAGGAGCGTCCTGCGTTCAGAGCGAGAGAGAGAGAGCTGGCCTGGAGTGCATTATCAAGTGCTGCAACGGTAAGTAACTGAGTAGCGGCGCCTATCTTCGTGCCAGCCTTGATTATTTCTGCCATTGTACTTACACTTACTCAACAGACATGATGTATTGGTAACTGTTGGTAATTGTCTGTGTGTTGCTTCATTCTCATGCAGTGTGGACACAGATACGCAAACTGCCACCACCAGAGGTCCGATCTCGAGTGGCTCCGACGGTCTGCTTTGAAAGCCAAGCAGCCGAAGAGTGCACCCTCGAACACGCGATCATTAAAGTTACCAAAAATTAACACCGAGCGCAAATTTGCAAAGATTCACAACAGCAAAGTCCATAGCATACGGATGGGACAGAATTCTGGCAACTGATGTGGTCTTTTGATACACCTTAGCGCCTTGAACGCCTGATTTATGAGTAGATGTTCATCTCTGAAGTTAGTGCGATTACACTGTAAATGTCGGTATCAAAGATACCCCTGGAAAGCATTTGAGTGGAAAGTAGTTGAGTTAAACGACGTGGGAGCTCAACGGCCGCTCACAATCTGATCGTGTGGCGCTGGCCGGTGTTTGATCATATGCTAACCCTGCGCTGTAGCTCGATAACTAAAGAAGCTTGACATTTCAATTCGACGTACAGTTGGAACATGATTTAGTTTGTATTGTTGAACTAGTGTTACGAATCTCACGTATGATTATGATTCTATCAAGGACGTCTTTTTGTGACCATCGTGCGAAGATTGCGCTTGATCCACGCATTTTTGTTACAACTTTTTGACGTGATTCTGATTGCAATCAACCGTGATCAGTGGTGAGACTTGACTGTACCGTGATATCCCTAGTGGGCTGATCAAGCGTGATCAGAGAGTGAGTGATTCCAGCCGTTAGACAAGTAAAAAAATAAAAATTTGAAATGTAAGTTCGTGCTGCTTTCTTGTGTTTAAGGATAAATTGAATAATGTTATTATGATTGCTTGTGATATTGACTTCCAGAATTGTAATTTAGTTAGTTTTATGAATGTGCATGTTCAAAACTGCTAATTCACTTATGCATTGACTTCAAAATAAATAGACACTCCTTAGAAAGCCATTCCCCATCAACTTCAGTGTAAAAACGATACAAATCTCTTTTTCTTAAACAAATAGGCGTCTCTTGTTCACACAGAAAAATGGTTGTTTGCCATTAAGCAAAATTAGTTAACTGTAAATTACCTTGTCGTTTGAATTTGCGTCAATGCACATTGTCGTTTATGATAAACAACAGTGGCGTTTGTGATTAATTATTATTGCTTTGTAGTTAAAATATTACGTCGTTAGTGATAAAAAACCAGATGTTTTTTTTATCGTAAAGAACATACTTTTCTACGTGTTGGTTTACAAAATCATTGACAGTTCTTGTGTTATCGACTTACTTATTTTAGAATCGCGGCCATTCTGATCACGAATGTGGCCTCAAAAGACGCCTCAAGTAGCCTTTTGTCAACTAAAGAGAAGCAAGGAAACGACACAAACAACTCTAGCTGTGCGTACGTGAAGCGGACAGTTTTGTGTGTCGACCCATAGAGGATGTTCGCGTTGGGGGTTTCGTGACCTATCCAGTACCCATATGAAAAGCCTAAGTTAATACTATTGCCTATTGCAGGTGTGGTTTGAACTATAAACTAATTCCATTGAACCCGTTAACTTCGAACGAAGGATTTGCGGTTGTCAATTATCTTTAATTTTTGGACTTGTCAGAAAATACTAGTACTATATCTTTGTGATCGTGAGTCTAGTAGAGGAGATTGCTGCAATATTTAGCTTGTAAACTTGCATAAAACTGTTTTGTGTCTAAATATATTGCATTCTAGAGTACCTGCAGTGTCAACAGCGAGGAATTTGTGATGACCCTTCGTCACTGATCATATTTTCGTTACTCGTATGCTTCTGATGGAGACGCTACTACGGCCAACTGTAATTGAAGCATCACTAAATTTAATTATATTATCCGCCGCGTATCCTATATGCCGAATGAATCAACTTTACCACACCAAAATTTGTGCGTTCAAGAAAAACAGCTTCGACAAAGGAAGAAAGCAAGCAAGCAAGCTGAAAAAATAATTAGAGGGACTACTGCACCGCACCTGTGCTTAGTTGATTGTCTGCTCAATTTGCAACGTCGCGAAGTGAGTGTAAATATGCTTTTTTGTATGAAGAAAGTAATATGGTATCCATAGACCCCAACAGTACTTGACTCATAGGTCTGACGCTGGCAGCCAAAAGTCGGCAACGGAAAAAATGGATTTTCATTCCAAGGTACCCAAATTTTTTTTTTTGCGGAGAAGATATATTGGATACGGCTGGGACGCACTTGGGCGCTTGCCTGCATGACCGTGTCAGGACATGTTCATAATAGCTCATGAGAAAATCCCATTTTTCCCATTTTAGCCACTAGCGTCAGAGGTCACTTGGACCTAAGAGTCAAGAACTGTTGCGGTCCACGTAGTATCGGTAAGAGAAGCTGCAGGTATCTTCAGTGTTTGGATTGTTTGGATTTCAACGCTAGCTGAGCAAGAAGTCCGTTCAAATTTTGAATACGTTTGCCATCATCTGCAACTTGGCCTATTTTTTCCCCTATTAATTTTCAAGGAAGCCTTTCCGGATGACTACAGTCTCTCCAACCTTGCCTAATTTTCGCGTATTTGTTTTCTTGAAGCGTGACAGAAAATGGATAAATAAACAAACAAACAATCCAACAACCAAACAAACAAGTATGCAAATAAGGAAACCAATAGATTATTACACAACGGTCTTTATTATATTGTAGAAATAGTTAAGTAAACAACAATTGAAAAGCAGTGTTGTGAACACTGTTCAAGAAAATGTACTGTCCTATAAGGAGTTAATGGCATTTGACTGGAACAGAATACTGGGCACACTGTGTTTAGGCACGTCTAAGTCATTTGGCTGGTGGCGGCGGTCGGTGTGGCGCTCTATACAAAAGCCATTTCCGTAATGGCCGGCGAGCCCTGCCTAATAGTTCACAGATGACCGCTGCACCAGAAGATGATCATGTCAGGTTAATTACTCTCAGGTATTTGCGTTCATCATTGCTGATGTATTGATTGCCTGGGTGTCGTATAAGAAATAATGAAAGTACTGAAGATCCCGCTCGATAGACCGGAACAATGATCGAGAAAACTCCTTTTGTTCGGTGCGGTTGAGGGCAGCAAAATAGATAGATTGGTGTTTTATGACGCATCCTCCAGCGGCTCTAAGCGCCAGCTGTCTCATAAACTTGACTCTGCATCTCGTCAGCGAGAGACTGCACGTCTCAGTGATTTGCTGCAGAACTCGACTTTTGAGGAACAGAATGTAAAAAAATTTAGTGAGTCAGGTTCGTGTTATTTTATGTGTAATCCACTGTCTACTGTTCTATGCCTGTTTTGGAGAGGTTTATCACTAAGAGGACTATTCTTATGAGGTCCCAGGACCGTGATTTGATGATCAGTGTCGGGTAGCTTTCGAAACTAACCAAGCGGCTTATCGGGCTAGCTTGGCAGCGTACGCGTAACCGCACGTTCTGGAAGACCTACGCAGATCGTAGAACCGAGGCTAAGCATGTGTTTGAGAGGGCACGGCATCGTCAGAAGCAGCGTTCTAGGGAATCTCTGCTAAGTATTGAGCATCCACATCGTTGACGGAGTGAGCTAAAGGGTTCAGTTTTCGGTGTTGAACCTTCGTTGCCGCCCCTTGTTGGTCCCGGTGGTGGTATCAATGCTGATCCCTAGCTTGGCTAAGGCGGAGCTCCTATCGATTCACTTTGACGAGAAGTAGAGCAGAGATGTGTTGTCATTGCCTCATGGATGTCGTCTTGAACCTCGTCTAACCTCTTTGGCGTTCAGATCTAGTACTATCAAGGACTTTGATCATAATGGAGGTATGGACCCAGTTAACATACTTCCTTTGTTTTGTAAGCAACTTGTTGGCGTTCTCGCCCCTAAATTTGGGGTGAACTTCCGGAGCCTGACACAGTTAGGAAGTTTTCTTCGTTGTTGGCGTACTGGGAATATTACTCCTATTCCTAAAGGTCCGGTGCCGCCCAATGTAGCCAACTACCGAACTATTACGCTGACACCCATTTTGTGGAAGGTGTTCGAAAAATTGGTGGCTTGTAAGCTTGGTCGTTTTGCTGAGGCTACGGGTTTACTGCGTGCTGGTTAGTGTGCGTACAGAACTGGCTTGGGTTGTTGTGATTCATTGTTGTCTGTGTCATACCATTTACAGTCTACACTGGACTGTATGTAGGTACGAGGTACGCCTTGTACAGTTGGACTTAAGCGCGGAGTTTGACAGGGTCAACAACGGGGATCTACTGGACAAGTTGGAGTCGTTTGGTGTGGGTGGTGGGGTTCTGTCAATCAGTTCTGATTTTGCTTTTGAGTAAACACAAAGTGCGTCTGTTAACGAATTTTTTGAGTGCCTCAGTCGCAGTGGAGTCTGGCGTCTCTCAGGGTAGCTTACCTGGCCGCTATTGATCGTTCTGTATACTAGTGACAGGCTCTCTTCGCTAGAGAACACGATGATCAACTATGCAGACAATTCCACAATGATAGCAGTGATACTTACCCCCAGCATGCATATTGGTGTCCACCAGTCTTTGGATAGGGAGCTGTTGCGTATTATATTAGTGCATTGTGCTCGGCCTGGAGTATGAAACTGAAAGCCAGTTAGACCAAATCTATAATTTGTCAGTAGGCCTCGGGCACTTTTACCGCAGCATCCACGACTCGATTGGTGTCACGTGCTTGCACTAAGATTGAGCTCTTGCGTAAGGTAAATTTTGTGTTTGTTGACAAAGAGGAAGTCCACAGATGCCTCAATGCTGCCTATGTTGGAGTATTGCTCACCGGTCTTGGCTTCAGCTGCTGACCGTCACTTGCGTCTGCTGCACCGGCTTGTTAGTTCAGCGAGCAGACTGTACCCTGAAAGTGATCTGGTGAATCTGTCCCTTAGGATAGAAGTGGCCGGACTCTGTGTGTTTTACAAGGTGTACAGCAATGAACGGCATTGGTTGTATACTTTAGAAGGATTACACGTGCTGCACTCTGTTAATTTTGAGAATGTTAGATTCTTCAATTCGGTCGGTGCTTCTTGCTCTGGCCTGTTTCGGTTTGGAATTCATTGCCGGCGTCAGCTTTCGGTCGTGTTGGGCTGTAGGCGTTTAAGTCAGCTGTTAATGGCTTTATGTTGGATATTCCTTAGCAGTGTTTCGGGCTTCCTGGTGTTGTATAATGCATCATTTGGGTTGTAACTACCTGTCCGTGGTGGCCCGAGAGTGAAATTTTAATGATAATATAATAAAACGAAGTTTGTTGCTTTCTTGCACCCTCCCTCGCTTGGTTCTTGGTCCGCCTCTACGGCAAGAAGTAAAGGATTCGGATAGGTCAAAATTTATCCACTGAGGATCAAGATGAGGTGGCAAGAAACTCGACACCTAAATTACGATAGCTATTAACAATATTCCTGGAATATTCTCAAACTAGTGCATTTCCAGAAGTCCGCGTCCCTTAGGGCGTGTTCATACGTCATTCACATCAACGCGTCCACTCATCCTCTCGTCCGAAAGTACTGTAGCTTCGTTGCCAGCACAACTTTCTGTAGGCCACAAAAAGGTATAAAAAGGTTTATCGTCAACTCAGTGTCTTCTGCAAGTGTCACTAGGCAAGATATTTTCCCAAACTTTGAGTGAATTTCAGCCCAGAAAACAGTGCACTTTTCTGCTATTGCTATGGTACAGTAATATACTCGGACAAGTGGATAAGTGAACGCGTTGACAGGAATGACGAGTGAACACGCCCTTAGAAAAGTAGTTACGTACTCTTTGATACTCTTTGAGTGTTGTATACGACAGGATGAATGCTGGATGGGTTTTTGTTCCTGTCGTACATAATAAAAAACGCTTATGTTTCCTGTGAGTTCTTTGACTGAATTGTGTGCATGTTCGATTGGGTACCAAAGTTAAGCCTTTGAGGCTTTGGCTCTGTCACTTTGAATATGCTAAAGCGTTAAAAGCAACGCGATTACGCTGAGCCTGCTAAAGACTATAGTGTAAGGTTGAATTTCTCGAAGTCTCATGAGTAATCGATAGGCGGTCATTAGGTGAAAGCCAATCCAGCGGATTGAAGCCGGCGCACCTGAGTGACAGTTTCGAACAAACCAAGCCATTATATAAGGCTTAGTTTTGTCGCCGAATCGAACATACCCTACATTTTCAAAACTAATATTCGCGTTTTAAGGGGTCAACCCAGACTTCAGAAAGCTTTTTTATTTGTAGATCGATTGTTCTGATGTTTGCACGGTATATGTAATTTTGAAAACGAAACGCATGTTACCCCGTAACTTATTCGATTCTGGTCTCAGTTTTTGACCAAATGGGGAAAAAGATTTTTTTTAGCGGAAATTACAAAAGAAGACAACTCTAGGAGTTTTTATGCTAGAACAAAAACTAAAACAGATTTATAATTCCTGTAACATTTCTAAGAAACTAATAGAGCAGGATTTTAAAATTTCCTTTTCTTTTTTTCTGTTGAAATGCAATTTTTAATTACTAGCTAAATTTTTAAAAATTGTAAAATTTTCGGTATTGGACTGTGATATAAAGAAAATGAAGGTAAAAATTGAAAATAACTCTCTATTGCTTTCTTGATTGTATCAAAGATTCCAAAACTGTTTTTTTATCTAGCATGAAAACTCATTGACTTTTCTTCATTTTTAGATGAAAAAATAAAGTTGTACGAAAAATAAATAAATCAATTAATAATTTTGACTTCCCCTACCCTCCTTGAACCCCTTTTGGGGGCTCTAGTGAACCCCCTCCTCCCAAATTTTGGGATATAAAGGCCTGTTGTCAAACATCCCTTTTCCGACAAAAAAATCATAATTTTGATCCCCCTGCCTCCCTTTGGGCCCCTTTTTGGAGAGGTTATAGCTCCCGTAGCTTCTTGAGTTTTTGTAACATAATAGCCTACTACCTGATGATCTCTTTTGAGCAAAAAATGGATAATTTTCACCAAAATCGGTGGGTTGACACCTTAACTTGCTGGAGGGAAATATTGCTTTCACAAACTGATGATGGCAATTTCGTTGCTCAAATAAAGGTCAAGCTTACAGGCACATTTTTGCTCCAAAACCCATACTGCAAGCAAGAGCAATAAAAAGCTTCATTATAAGATTATTGCCGTCAGTTTTTACATCTGGCGTCTCTAGTAGAATATAAAATTACTAGTGGACCCGTGCGTGAAAAAATTCCCACAATAATAGATATTTTTTTTATTAACATAAGCCGTTGCGGAATCTTCTCTGAATTGCTTCATTTTCTTAATTGATTCATAGTCGTGCTGTCAACCTTAGGTCCTCTCTTCTATGACTTGCCGTTTCCACATTTTCCCGCTCACGCTTATCAGCAGCTTTCATTCACATCTGTACTTTCTGTTTCAAGTATTTCTTGTCTATCGCATAGACGATTCACCTCTCTTCATTTGTAGCACGTCTTCGCTCTTGAGACTGTAGTAGTCTCGTACTTCTTATACGTTTCCTATCTTCCTTCTTAATTAGACATGCGTCTTCAATATAGTGAGAGGCAGACGTAAAGCTTGAGTGAAACACTGCAATAAACTTGAATATAACTCCATCTAGCTTGCATGCATGTCAGAGCTCCGTAGCCAAGATACGGTCTTGCTAAGTTGAATATCTACTTCATTGACGTGCTAAATTTTTTGGGCTATGAAAATACGCATCGTCAGAGAACGACAGGGTCAGGGATGATACGCCTAATATGGAACTGGAGGAACTCATGGCAATGGACAGAAATACATGGAATAGCAAGATCTGCTTCAGCGACCCCCTTTGAACACGGATAGTACTGCTGTGACCTATTTTTCGCCTATCTCTTTCCTTATGAGCGGGGCATGAAAGATACCTACGTATAAATATATAAACAAAAACACGACAGTGTTTATAATATTCTGTTGATGTCTGTTGTAAAACATGAAATGAATTTTCCTACCACATGTCAAGATTTCGAATAGGCCTCAGCAGGTCTGTAATTGCCCTGCTTTGTTTACGAAGACAAAACACCGCCAGATCAACTCAGTGACCGCAAATTAGACAGACCTGCAGTGACATTACCACCATTGTGCCCCGCGTATGATCCTATGTGACACCTTAGTACTCACGTGTAGCTCTTGATAGGGCGTTGCTACTCTCACGTGTTTGCTGCTGAGCTTTACGAAGCCTCTAACGCTTACATGTTTTCTCTAAATTCTTCACCAATAATGCGTTATGTTTTGCATATTTTGCTGCTGTGAGCGGCACCGTAACAAGAACCGCGACTAGCTGTGTGCTTCTTCTGTATTTATGGAAGACAAAGTTAGTTCTTTCGTAGCTGCTGTACACATTTGTGGACATTGAAAATAGTTCAGTTTTTACGAAAAGTTTTGGTTACTTCAGAAACTGAAGGGATTATCAGTGGATTTTTAGCCAAGTGACAGGTCCTTTACGGGTGGTTCCTCTGCAACAACTAAATTTTCCCAGTGTTAACACACAGTGCATGTCGTTGGGCCTTATGCGCGCATCATATATATGATTAATTAGATTAGATAGGCGGCAGTAGACGGACCAACAGGCCCATTCCCACAAAGACACCGGGATTCAATGAGCTATTAGCACGATATTGATGACAGAGGAAAAATGAGAAAAACAGGATATTCTCAACTACGAGTCGATCAAACATACACGCAAGTGCAATTGGCAGCCGCTTATCTGCGGAGCTCAAGAGTTTGTTATTCCTGATGGAGGACGGGTTCTTAGCTGTGGAGGATGTCTTTCCCAATGTGTGTCAAGTCGATTTTTATACGCATGGCTGTCTCCGCACCGACAACGTCGGAGGGGAGTCTACTCCAAATGTTCACTATGAAATACGGAAAGAACTGCTGGCTTAAGGTGGTTCTTTGGGCTTTATGCTTGAGTTTTCGGCCGTTGTTTCGCACGCGATCATTAACATCTCTTTCAAAAAGTCCCTCTGTAGGTATGTCGTTGAAGCCAGTCAAATACTCGAAAGTTTCTATTAGTTGCCCCCTGAGTCGTCTCTGCTCGAGAGAGATCATGCCCAGTGCTTGTAGGCGACATTCGTATGGCTTGTTTCGCAGCTGAGGTATCAATCAATATTACGATGGTGTAACCACGAAGTTGTGCTGACGAGTATTTATACTGTGCGCTCAGTAAAACAAAACAAAAGGACCAGTCCTGAGCTAAATCTGTAAAAAGTTCGACAGCTGACCTCTCATGTAGAAATAACAGCTGTACATTTGACGATGCCCTCTGTGCCCAGGCTTGCGCAGTAGTTACTCCACTGCAAAACTGTAGTGCCACGGATGTGCTTATAATACTCACTTAGAATTATTGGCTGTTGGAGGACATGGTTAAATTAGTGCCATGTGAACGTTCTCTCTTTAATATTTGTGGCACTAGGCTATAGACTATATACTTGAGACTCTGTTGATCTATTTACACTCCCATGGCTCTTTGATATCTCTACAAAGTTTTCCTAAGTAATCGCCGAGGGTGCACATCTGGACTTAAATTGCAGTGTGACTTCACTGATGAGTGTCTCCCATTTTGTGCCATGTACTATTCTTATTTAATAACTTATACGGCGTTAAGGTCATCAGTAACTTTATATTGCCAATAGTGTAGATTTTTCTTTGACATTTCAAACTATTTCTCAAACGATCCAAATTTTAGTTCAGTGCTCTACAAAGAAGATCTCTTTAACTGTCTACTTATCTACACGACAACAAGCTTTGCTGAATAGCGCAGAGCGCCCATGGATCACGGACGGCACACTCATGTGGCGGCTCTGCGTGGGTGGCAGTAAAGTGCATTGCGGGACGGAGGGACGGTGAGGAGATGATGGCTGGTCGGTGAGGGAACAGTTGAGAAATAGTTGCGTGAAAGGGAAGCGTCTACAGAAAACTGGAGACAAGGCTGGTGTGAAAGGGAAGCGCGGAGAATAAATCTTGGGACAAGGCTGGTGTGAAGAGGACGCGTGCAGAGAAAACTTGGGACAAGGCTGGTGTAAAGGGGAAGCGTGGAGAAAAAAAAACTTGGGACAGGGCTGGAGTGAATTGGAAGCGTTTAGAGAATATTTGGGACAAGGCTGGTGTGAAGAGGAAGCATGTAGAGAAAACTTGGGACAAGGCTTGTGTGAAGGGGCAGTGTGGAGAAAAAAACTTGGGACAGGGCTGGAGTGAATTGGAAACGTGTAGAAAAAATTTGGGACGTGGTGGGTTTGGAGAGGCATTGGGAAAACACACGGGTCATGGCTGGTGTGGAGGGAATATGTGGAAGGAACATGTGACAGGTGACCGATGGTGTAGAGCCTACATGCAGTGGTTGAAAGAGGCTGTTTGGCTGCACGCCCAAAAGCGAGGTGCAAAGTATTTGAGAGCATAAAATGGCAAGTTCACCGTGTGTGGTGGGTGTAAATAGCGAAACAACTCCCCGGGAGCAGTACGCCCCACTCCAGAGCCCCGCACACCCAGCCGTTTGGAGGGTGTGAAGTGGCGAGCGGCTAATCCCTACAGCCAGCATGGAGCGGATGCGGAGTACAATAGACGCTTATGGGGGATTTACTTCAGGGGAATAACCAAAAAACTCTTGATGAGGATGTCGGCTCAGTGTGGTGGGGAGCTGTTGACGTGCCATGGGACAGCAAGTCTCAGCAGCTGGGACTTGTGGGTGCGATAACGCAGAACATAAAATGAACATTTTATATAGAGGCTTGCAGTGGCAAGGTATGGATATCAATGTTCTACTACAAACCCATTTTCTCGTGTAATTTTCCAGGTTTTCTAAAATGATATGATTCCTTATGTGTTAAGATGAATCAAAACTTATTTACTTCCATTGCCTAAATTAAATTAAAAGCAACGCTTCGATGTATTTCGAGCATCACCAGGCGTTAAAACAGAAATAAATCAGTAAATAATTAAGTTATCAAAACTGACAGCATGAACGCTACTAAATATTTGTCTTCACTTTCACTATTCAAATATTTACATGCCTAACACTGAAAGAATTTGGGACAATGAAAGCAAATAAATTTTTCTTTTTTACTTTAAAACACATAATGAATTATATTACAAGCGCAAATATCTGGCTGAGTATATAATTTCATGCTTCACCCATCACTTTGCTACTTATGAACGATATTTGCTACTGATTGCAACAAATAGCATAAATATTGGACCGTTGTGTATTGATCAGTTTGTTTAGTGACTCATCTATCCATTTTCATATACGATTCAGGAATTTTCATAGATCATCTTATAGCCTGTCTGCTCGCATATTAGATACGGTTTTGGATTTTAGCAGCAAGTGTAAGAAGAAGGTCTGTATTGCTTTACCTCGAATTTATAGCATGAGCAACAGATGGCTTCTAAGATATGTGCACAGGATGCAAATTGGCATTAAATTTATGAACATACACGTTCCCCGCGACCTGTGCGTCAGGTGAGCTGTAACCCTTCGAGGAGGTTCCGCATAAGAAGAACTGATTATCAGTCCTCGACTCCAAAAGGAGTATCTGGCAGGCTCAATCCAATCCCTGTCAGGATGTCAGCTGACGTCACACACCCTATAGTGCCTTACCTCAAGGGTCGTGTCATCTGGCCACGAGTAATGCTGTGAGGTTAGTTTGTGAGGTTAGCAAGTTCGCATATTTCCCTCCTAGCTTGGTGCTTTGATTTCTTAGCAGTAATAGTTTATATTTGACCAGTATTAAAACTAATATTCTAATGTTTGACTTGAGCTTGCTTCCATCTTGAGACCTCCCGGCAGAAAAGCCGAGATAGAAATCACACAAACGTGCGCTGTAAAAAAAAATGATTATCTCAGGAACGCTAGTAACTTACGTTCTACTGCAGTAGAACTCCTCAAACATAGACTCTCAAAACTGAGATAACTCCTGACAGGGAGAATCGCCACAGCTTGCCCGCATGATGAGAAGGTGTCAGTGTAAATTATTCTCTTTGTTCTGAAATAGGTATTACACAGCCACAAACTTCAGAACAGACGGAGTACTAAGATGAGGCAATTGAAATTTGTGTCTATTGAACAACTATTTCAGAACAGAGGGAGTTTGTTATCATTTTCGGTAGCAGGATGCACTAGTTCTTTATGATAGTTATATTGGATATGTTTTGAAGCTACTAACGCACATGACCTTCAGAATGACGGCAAGTATCTTTCAACATTTTTTCAGCATTCATATTTGTAGTCAAGCTTCTACTAGGGAAAAAATGCATTGCACTGCCATTACTGCTGCTTAAATTTCGTTCGAAAATATCAGAGATGGGGGAGAGCGGTCAGTTTATCTGTGTCAGCTATAATTGCTCTTCCCTAGCAGCTAACAAGGCAAATTCCATTGTAACCGCCAAAAGTTTAACACAAAGAGTGTCAAAATGCCGTATGCAATGCGGCCCATGCTCCAGGCATAGCGAGAATACAGGCAGTAGATGTAGTCAGCTCAACCAAAATATTATCCTATTACTACTGTGCCCGCGCTGTCAGAAATGACAGCGAAGAATTTACGTTGATCCTTCTCCATTAACCATGCTTTCCTTCATACAATTGTAAACTTCAAAGTTCATGCATGAGGGTTCACGGCTTCATAATTACTCTGTAGCGACACTCTTATTTTCTTTCTCTGATGTGAAAAAATTTGTTACATTTGCATGCAGTTCAGCAACACTGAAAAGAATTGATTCGATTTGGTATCATAGATACCCTAGTGTGTCATGTTTGTCGGATTGTTTTTTTTGGTTATTGAAAGATGTTTCGTCGACTATAATTGCATCAAAGTTGGAAGAATAAGTGCTAATTGATGCAACCAAATCATCTGTGAGAAGAAACTACGAACCAAGATGCATGAGAGTGCTGATGGAAGCTTGAGATTTCAACTTCAGGAAAGTAAGAAGTGCTTTCATACGTAAGGTCGTCCTATACCTGGCCATAAATTTGATATATGAAGATAATACTTGTACAAATCAGACTTAACCTTCGATATCTTCATAGTTTGAATTATTTCAACTGTCCCTTATTAAACAAATACCAGTGGTGTGAATTTTACTATGGCAATTGCCTCCATTATTCAGAGCGTATCAAAGATACCCATGCACCTTGGGTGACATTGTCAACGGCATCAAAATTTTGTGTTCGAAAGCCGTGCAGGCCGAAACTAAATATCTTGTAAGGCAATGCTTCCTTGGCCCGTTGTCGATATCGCTTCCAATAAATACGGAGAACCCGGCATGGAAAAAACTATTTGCTACTAAGAAATACCCGTGGTGTTTACCCAAGGAGCTTTTATGGAGAGGAGGGAGCCAGGATCGAGCCTCGCCCTTGAACTCAAGAGTCTCTTACGGCTGCAGCCAGTCGCGTATGCACCAATCGCATATCAGGAACTTGGTTTGTCTGCTGCTCCCTCAAGAAACTAACTGCTCCCCCGTCACTTCCACCAACAAAATTCATGAACGCGTCTCACAGGCATAAGAGATCTGGATGACGCGCTGGCGAATCTGTGCATGGGCCGTAGGGCTCTCTCCTTCTCTATTGAAGCTATTTGTGTTTACCCGCCAGCTGATCGCAGAAGAATGTCTTACTCTTTGTTTCGTTGATTATGTAGTCAGTGACCTCAGCAGTTCAAGTTTGGATGAAGGACTCCTCAGAAGAGAGTACAAATCACGACGCAAGATATTGCTTTAAGAAGCTGAATGTATCTGCATTGAATGAACTTCAACGAAGTCTAAGAAAGAACTACATTCAGATATACGTTTGCCATCATCTTCAACCTGGCCTATTTTCTACCTATCAGTTTTCAAAGGAACTTGAGTGGACGACCAATGCCTCAAACCTAGGCTAAATTTCGCCCAGCTGTTTTGTGAAAGCGTGACAGAAAATGAATAAATAAACAGATAAATAAAAAAACAAACACATAAATACACATCAGTCCTTATTATATTGTAGATATCATAACCTCACTTTAATCCTAGAAGCTCAACGTTGGTTTAGAGATGGTTCAACTAAGCGGATCTAGGGCTTACTTGATTGGGCTACAAAATTAAACTCATTCGACTTGACTCGTTGAAAACTTCAGCCAGGCGTTTTAAGCGTTGACCCGAAATCGAATTCCTGTGAAACTTCCGAAAAAAATCAATCTTATTCAGTAAAATGAAATTTTCAGCGAGTTCAATATAATTCGGTTGCCTGCTCCTAGCGTCTGCTACAATTCAAACTGAAGAAGTCGAATTTCCTTTTCTGCATTTTCAGACAAGTCTAGCTTGTGAGTTTGGCTTAAATCGACTTTGGTAACCCAATCGAACACGCCTCTAAAGCCCGCTGCAGACGATTGTCTTTTGTCCTGTGTTTTCACTTTACCGCGTTCGAATAGTTCGTACTCTCCTTGCAAACACGACTGTGTATCTACCAAAAAATTCGATAAAATGTTTACCGTCGTATTCTCTGGCTCAGCCCGAGTCACTATTGCCGTGTCTCGTGTTTTTTATCTTCAAATTTTTGCGAATGTCGTCTCAGAAAGCAGTGTTCTTGTTTGCTGTTTACACAAGCGCAGCAACGCATGCGAACGCTGTAAAGTGAAAACACAGGACAAAAGACTATCGTCTGAACGGGCTTAAGTCTCCATGTTACCTGATGAGAGAATTACAATCTCACTATACACATAGAACGCCTGGTGGCGTAAGACCGTCATTCGCGGTAAGAGCAAATTTCATCGCCATAATTTTTGATGGCCCGCTAATCCTAGTTTTTTGGTGTGGTTACATCGAGGACAGCCCACCAGACTCCATGCAAAAAATCATGAACATAGCTGAACTCCTTCTACCTGTTTTTGGGTGGAGAGAAGATTTCATCGCCATCATTTTTATGGCAAGCTAATCCTAGTTTTTTTTTGGCATGGGTCACATCGGGAGCAACTCACAAGATTCCCTGCAAAAAATCACCAACATACCTCAACTCCTTCTACCTGTTTTTGGGAGTTTGGGTGGAGAGCAAATTTCTTCGCCATAATTATTTATGGCAAGCTAGGCCCAGTTTTATGACATGGGTCACATTTAGGTCAACCTACCAAACTCCCCACAAAAATTATGAAGATAGCTCGACTCCTTCGACCCCTTATTGGGTGGGCAGACGTAGAAATTTATATATATTTACATATATATATATTTATATATTTATTCAAATCTTCAACGAAAACATTATCACCTCTCTCACTTTGTTCGCGGGTGAGAATACTACCCAATTAGAAATTTATAGCTATTTATTGGCTGTCTACGAGTAAATAGTGTACGGTATCGGAAAACATTGGATAAATGCCTGTGAATTTCCGATTGGGACACACACTGTCGACTGGTCCGTGTGGTCAGTCGTTCCGTCCCCAATCAGTACTGCATATACGGGCACGTAATCTACGGCAAAGCGGGCGTTGCTGCACCAATATTGTAAATAAGTATTGAAGACGTCTGAAGTGTTGTGGCGCTTTGTGGTAGCATAGATCTGAATTTCACTTTCTTCCTCAGCAAAGCTTTTTGCGCCGCGAACTCAACTGAGTAAATAAAGGAAAAAAATGAATAAAGTTCCTCAATGCAGAAACAAAAAAAAAGACAAAACAGGGGTTTCATTCATATAATTTTTTGTCGTAATTTCCTGACGGCGCGGGCTGCTAGTGAATAAATGTGCACTTGCGTGCATTATGGAAATTTAATGTAAAATGAGGAGCACTGATGGTAACTTAATAAACTGAGAAACTTGGGGTAATAACAACAAAGTCAACAACAACAACAACAATGCACTGATGGTGCTCAGCGCTCTGCACAACTGCTAGCAGCAGCGGTGGAGACAGTTACTGCAGAAGAGAAGGAAAATAAACGTATAGGCACTTAGCTAAAGTCTCTCATCTCCATACAGAGCGAAAGTGATAGCACGCTAGGGATACCAATCAATCGTTTGTTTATTTGTCCGTCTCCTTTTACCTGGTTCATAACTACAAAGGTTATTGACGGATTTTCATTATATTTGAAGGAATCGGTAGCAATGTTGCGAAGAGCAAAACGAACAAATTATTGTGTCTGCCAATTTGTTTATTTGTCTCTATGTTTGGTTTTAAGTTTGTCGGGAACTTATCCTAAAAGTTATGAACTGATCTGCATGAACTTTGCAGAAATTGGTAAATATATCACTAGATGCAAAAACCAAAAACTAAATTTTGATGACGATCGGTCCCTCCGTTTGTGTGTTTGGTTATGTGTCCGCCTTAGTGTTCGTCAGGGCATAACTTACAAAGGCACGGACGGATCTTAAAGAAACTAACGGAAACTGTTATCAATGTCAAGAGGCAAAAATGGCCAAATTTTTCTGGCAATAACAATAAAATCCTGGTTTCAGGATTGATTTAATTTGTCTTTCGTTAACAATACATTGTCTCGTTGAGGAATGCGCTCCCAGAGTGCTCTGGTTTTTCTTTGAACTGTAACAAAATCATGGAAATGAAACCTAATTCATTGAGTGGAGCAAAAAATGAGGAAGGAAGTGGCAGTGAGGCTAGAAATTACAATTTTATTTTATTCATGTTTGAAGACGATTTTGTCTAGGGGTGCGATAGTAATGGTACGTTCGGCTGGATCTTTTTTGTCTGGGGGTGCGTCTATTTTATTCATGTTTGAAGACGATTTTGTCTGGGGGTGCGATAGTAATGGTACGTTCGGCTGGATCTTTTTTGTCTAGGGGTGCGTCTATTTTATTCATGTTTGAAGACGATTTTGTCTGGGGTTGCGATAGTAATGGTACGATCGGTTGGATCGTCAAAATCGATCTAAGCTAAGCCCTCTTGACTTAACTTGTTTGGAACTGTAGACAGGAACTTTAGCTGCTTCACTTTGAATCATTTTACAGGTGCTAGAAGCCTAGCCGACTGAAATATCCATTTTACGGTGTAGATTAGATTAGATAGGCGGCAGTAGACAAAGTTGCTAGCGGTCTCAAAAATATCTGATTACGAGTCAACGCCACGAGCTGAAATCAATAAATCTGCAGATTCGGACGTGTCAAGTCTCTGCGGTGCGGTTTCATTCCACTGCCCAGTCGAACGCGCCTTAAATGTCATAACGATGAAAGTTTCGGTACGTGAACCTTCATCGGTTTAGTATAACCTGCACCGTTTCCGGTTGTAAATGCCGAACTCAGGCTTGAAAATTGCCGTAAAATGCAGCAAATCATCCTGATAATTCTGGTTTTATGTAACCCGCAGGAAGGTATTTATACAAGGTGATAAAAAAAGAATTTACAAAGAAATTCAAACCTAAAAGGGCAAAATTATCGGCGTTATGTACGGCAAAAAATTTTTATCTATTATTAATTCTGATTACCCATTTTGATATTTCCTAACACAATTTATGGCGGCTTGCAAAGAAGTTTAAAGTTTTAGGTTTTTGAGTTGGCAAAAAATTTTGTTGGGATATCAAAGCAATGCTAAGTGAAGCTCAGGCTCACAATACGCAAAAATAAATGAGAAGTATTTTATAGACTTCCCGTCCCAGGAGTGTTTCATGCATACTGCTGTCTTTTCACAAGCCGAGGATTGTACGAACGGTAACAGAGCAGCATAGCTGTGATGCCTACCTTAGATTGAAAAATACACATACTATGCATATAAAACGGATAGGCTAATTGTTATTGGTATAAACTTTTCCTTCAATTTGATAAAAAAGACTCAGCTGTGCCGTAATATTAAATAATTGTTATAAATTAAATACGTCACGGTTTGCAAAGAATCTTTTTTACTAAGGCAATGAAATTAGCTTTCTTACCGCAATGTTCATATGAAGAAAACTATTATATACCCGCGAAGCTATGCATGATAGAGATAGCTAATGAGAGTTAGGAATACTATTACCGTCTGCGAGTGCTTGATCTGCTTACAACAATGACCAGACATGATTAGCGAAAACCACTAGTGGGGACACATCGCCCCGTATATCAGTAAATTATCGACGGTCCCTGAGTCCGTCTCTTCGCAGACACTGAAGCATAACGCGCTCGTTCGGCCGGACATCGCAAGCAAGCAGAAAAGCTAAACAAAAATGAGGTGCCGGCAGGGGAGTCGGGCGAAGTAATCTCCTACACTGAGGCTCGCCAAAGAGGACACAAAGCCAGCCTCGAACATCACTGGGGCCGCCACTGCCAGGCTTTGGTGTAAGCCATTGGATTGAGCTGACCGCTATGGTGTTAAGATCGCGCCTGTGGTGCTGGCTGCTCCTCGCCTGTACAGGATTATCGCAGCAGTCGACACTTGCCTAACTCACTTCGCCTGCATGTGAGCATAGAGGCTGAGTGGGGACCCTCTACGGGTTCTTGTGTGACTCTCACTGCAGCCTGAGCACCTTTGTGTCCCCATGTGTGACTCTCACTGCAGCCTGAGCACCTTTGTGTCCCCATGTGTGACTCTCACTGCAGCCTGAGCACCTTTGTGTCCCCGTGTGTGACTCTCCCTGCAGCCTGAGCACCTTTGTGTCCCCGTGTGTGACTCTCACTGCAGCCTGAGCACCTTTGTGTCCCCGTGTGTGACTCTCACTGCAGCCTGAGCACCTTTGTGTCCCCGT
>LQNS02278143.1:43680042-43707584 GCA_001587735.2 Parhyale hawaiensis | reverse complement strand
TGTGTCCCCGTGTGTGACTCTCACTGCAGCCTGAGCACCTTTGTGTCCCCATGTGTGACTCTCACTGCAGCCTGAGCACCTTTGTGTCCCCGTGTGTGACTCTCACTGCAGCCTAAGTAAAATTGTATCCTTGCGTTAGTTTCTCTCCAGAGTGCAGAACTTATGTGCATTTGTAGTTAATCGGAATGATCTTGCCCGCCACACCCGTTGCTTTATATCTACTAACTTAATCAAGCCAATATATCACTATTTCCCATGTTTAAGCAAGAGCAGTCTGAAAGCTCATACTTCGCCAAGCGGTTGGTCTTTTACTCTGGGTGATATACCTAACAACTCGAGTAAATTTCATAAAATCCGTCCATATCTTTTTAAGAAAAATGAGGCAGACAAACAAACAAACGGATCTTCACCAAAAGTTAATCATCTGTTACCCCTAACGTACTTAACAATCCCTGTAAATTTGGTCAAAATCTGTTCATAACTTTTTGAGTTATCTTAGTGACAGACAGATAAACGAACAGAATAACAGACAGATAAAGAAAAAGCCAGACAAACCCGACGAAAACATAACCTCCTCGGCGGAGACAATAAAATGATAAATTGACCAGTAAGGAAACAGTAGAATGGGATCACGGACAGCTTGATCAGCACCTATTGACTTACGTTGCTGCAGGTACGTACTGCAATTTTGTGTGAATGTACTCAGGGGACTTTAGGGTGGCTTCTTGAAAGTGACGATTTACTAATTCATGGGTGAAAAATGATTGACGAATGAAAGTGGATATGTTCTATTTTTTGCATGCATTTGCCTTGCTCTTCAAAGGCGACGGAATGCAGCATCGCCTCGGCACAAGATAAGCGGTATGAGAAACACCACCTGGACGTCTTCTGAGGAGTCATATCATGGTACAGGCACATAGTTGCAAGGTGCGACAACATAGGTGATTTTCACCATCATACTGCACTACAGACTGTGCGGCAGTGTAAGGTACTTACCTCACCGAAGTACACTGTAATTATTTGAAAGATCTCGCAACCGACTGCAACTTACCTAGAACGAAAGAAAAGAAGCGTTATAGTTCTGCAGGGGGCACACCATATTGCACGTCATATATATATATATATATATATATATATATATATATATATATATATAGAAAAAGAGTTATCGGATATGATCGGTATAGAAAATTTCGTTAGATAATTTGATACTATCAGAGAAGCGGAGTGATGTCAAACAAATAGTAGTTTTCCTCAATATTTTTGTCTCAATATTAGGGTGGCGCTAGCATTCTAAGATCATTTTAGTTGAAAGGTTGTAAAGTTCTAAAGACAACAAATCAGAAATTGAAAAATAATGTGTACTCCAATGTCTTCATTGATTGATTGATACATTTTTGAAAAAAAAAATTTCAGCTAGTTTTACACATATATAAATATACAAATATACATTTAGAGAACAACCCTAACCCCAAGTAAGTTTAATTGAAAATATGACCGTGTTGTTTATTGTTTACATTTATGCGAATTTTTCTACCGTCCAAAATGTTCGCGCCGCTTAACCATACACTTTGCTACACTACAGGATCACTTGAGTGTCCTACTCGCCATAACGTCGCTCCAACAAGGGAACTTTTAGTTAAAAAACTCAAAAATATTACACGAGGAGCGAGATCACGGTAGGTTACAAATTACTGAATAATGTGACTCATTCAAAAATAAAAACCGTGCTTAAATAACCAAGGCATGGGTACAGCCGGAGTTTTAAAATTTCTAGTAGGTCTGCTATGCGTACGTCTGCGCCCGCCACATCGTAGGTCTGCTGTGGCTGCGGCGGGCGTGGGTTTGCTGTGACTGCAACTGTACAGATTCCGTTTACTGGAGCCGCGACTGTACCGATAGTCACAGTTTTTGTGGTGTTTGTCTGTCTGTTTGTATATTTGTCTGTCACAAAGATTATTCAAAAGTCATAAACGGAACTTCTTGAAATTTATAGGGATTGTTAGGCATGTTAACAGTAACAGATGATTAACTTTTGATGAAAATTCGTTAATCTGTTTGTCTGTATGTCTGCCTTTTTTCGTAATGCTTCAATTCAAAAAGTTATGGATGGATATTCTTGAAATTTGCATGAGTTGTTAGGTATATTACGAAGATTAAATGATCAAATTTTGGGTATGATCTGTTCTTTCGTTTGTTTGTCGCGGTGTTTGATTTATTCTTGTTTGGACAAAAACTCAAAAAAGTTATGAATGGATCTTCATGAAATTTATCGGAGTTGTTAGTCATGTTAGAAGTCATAAATGGTTAGATTTTGGCGATGATCGGTTGATCCGTTTCTGTGTTTCACTTGTGTTGATCATAATGTTTATTAGCAACATAACTCAAACAATTGTGAATGGATCTTCAAGAAAATTACAAAAATTGTTTATACTATCAAAAGACACTAGTGATTAGATTTGGGTGTTGATACAAAGAAAACTAGAGCACTTTGAGCGTGCATACCTCCGCCAAGCCAGGCAATGGTAGCAAAAAATTCAAATTGGCTCTGAAACCATAATTTTCTTTGTATAAACTCCAAAATCAATCATTGTGCTTTTGAATAGTAAAAACAGCTAGCGCAATTTTCTGGAAGATCCGTTCATAACTTTTTGAGTTATACTGCTAACAAACGTTATGACAAACATGAGTCAAACTTGCAAATGAACAAACCGATCTGCACCAAAATTTGATCATTCATGTCTTTTAAGATTACTAACAACCCCCATAAATTTCATAAAGATCCATTCATTATTTTTAGAGTTATGGTGCTAGCGAGAATAAAATTAAAAACAGTGACAAACGAACGAACCAACGGATCATTACTAAAATTTTGTCATTTACTCTTCGTTATATACCTAACAACTGATGTTAATTTCATCAAAATCCATATATAACTTTTTGAGTTATGGCATTGAGAAAAATGAGGCAGATAAAGAAAAAAGAAAGAAAGAAAGAAACAAATGGATGGACATATCTTCGCCAAAAGTTAATCATCTGTTCCTCCTGGCATACCTAACAATCCCTGTAAATTACATCCAAATCGGTTCCTAACTTTTTGAGTTATCTTGGTGACAGGCAGACAAATAGACAGAAAGACAGACAAACACGACGAAAACATAACCTCCTTGGCGGAGGTAATCATGGTTTCAGAAGCAATTTGAACTTTTCGTTACCGTTACCTTGCTTGGCGGAGGTATACGCTCTCAGAGTACTCTAGTGATCAATAGAGCCGCTTCCTAAGCAACACTTCGGTAAGTATTGTCAGTAGTTAGAGCAACATACATGAAGTTTTTGTTCCACGCTGTTTTGTTTCATTTTGTTTAGCTCTGCATGCACCTAAAGATATCCCTTGATATGAATAAAGCCGATTGTGTGCTGTTATTCTAAGCGTAGGTCAAATATTCAAATTTTCTAGAACAAGATTGTATAAACATTGTAGGATGCTAGAAAAAGAAATGATAGAACTACAAATAAAAATAAATATGGTTATACAGTATTTTTAACGAAACAAAAATATCTTGTACGTGCGTTAAATGTAGAGTCTGATAAAACAACTAACATTTCAATAGTATTGTACCTACAAAATACAACAATCATACTCATAATGTTCGATAGTGATCCCTAATGCATGCATCATGCGGGGCTAATGTATGAATTATGCGAGGCTCATCTAGCTGGGCAACGATGGATGACACGGACTATTCACAAACAAGCGTTTGAAATAGTCATCAAACTGAGAATAACTGTAGCATAACTTGTGATTTTCTAAAAATGATTTTGTTGAATTTTGAAGTAGTCTCAGTTGGTCTAAATGACTGAAATTGGCAGAAAAACTACCAGCAATAATTTGATAGTCACTTTGAGCATAATTTAGAGTGGTGTTGTGATTTTTCACAAAGTAATTGCTAGAGCTATTCATTGAACACGAAGACTATGCAGAAGAGAAGATACTGACATGCAAACTTAGGAGGGGCCGGTGAAAGGGAAGAGAGAGAAAGCCACGCTGCAAAAAGCGTAAACAAAAGCAGGCGGGAAGAGAACGTGGCACCGACCAGGGAGTGTATTGGAACGTTATGGTTCCGTGCAGTTCTGCGGTGTGCAGGGCACCTATAGGGTTCAGGGATGCCATAGGGTGAGTTAGTGTAGCAAAAGTACCTAACTGGAGAAGCACTCCGAGAGCATATACCTCCAAGCAACGCAATGCTAATGTAAAATTCAAATTGGTCCTCAAGCCAGGATTTCTTTTCAACCATCACAAATTTTTAGTTATTTGGTCATCTTTACATCATAAGCAATTCCAGAGATTTTCTTGGAGATTTGTCCATAACTTTCTGAATGATGCTCGGGCGATTATTACGAATAGAATAGATAGCTGATGGTAGGTGGACCAATAGGCCTACTTCCAGAGAGCAGCCGGGACTTACGCTCCGGCCCTCTATGAGCTATTGCCTTTACGTCAAAATCTGGAAGAAATTTCAGATCGAAACGAAGACGAAGAGAATCAACACAGCTAAAAAGTTGATCGTGCAAGAACTATTAATTGCTGCACATTCTCGGAGCTCGAAGACGCTAAATTAGTTAAATTAGTTGGGGCATGAGAGATAGAGGATTGCGGGGGCTTAAAATCTTTGGCCGTTACGACTTTGGGACGCCTGGAGGAGGAGTCCGAGATGAGGAGGATGTTGTTCCCAATGTTTGTCACGATGATTTTTAAACGCATTGACTGACTCTGCACCATCAACTTCTGGCGGCATTCTATTCCAAATGTTCACAATGAAGTACGAGAAGAACTGCTGGCTGAGAGTAGCTCTTCGATCTTTGTGCATGAGTTTCCGGCCGCTGCTTCGCATGCGAACATTAACGTCTCTGTCAAGAAGTCTCGTGGTAGTCACGTCTTTCAAACAATCCAGTATTGAATGTTTCTACTTGTAGCCGCATGAGTCGTCTTTGTTCGAAAGAAATGAGTCAGATCTATGAGCTCAAATCTATCCCTAGCAGGATGATATAGTTTAGTGTCATCTGCAAGGTTATTAATTTTGCTATGGAAGTTAAAATCAAGGTTAACGATGTAAATTATGAACACTAGTGGAGCGACACGCTACCTTGTGGACTCCAGATGAAACCTGCGTCCAGTCGTTCTTTTCTTGCAGCTTTACTAGCTGCTGCCTACCAGTGAGCCATACTTGGCTCCAGCGTGAATAGTCTCCCTGGATGGCATGGGCTTCCAATTTTTTCATAAACCGTTGATGGGGGGGGGGGGAAGGGAGAGGACTTTGCGAAATGCTTTTTGGCAGTCTAGGGTCAATGAGATCCCAACCTTTTTTATTATTTCTAATTCCGTAATTTTCGAAAAGAAGTCCAATAAATTGGATAAGCAGCTTCTTCTAGCTCGGATGCCGTTCTGGGTGTCGGAAATAAGTTAATGCATCCTCAGTTGGTCAGTGATGCACTTCTTCTAGAGGCGTACGATGTTTTTTTTTTGAAGACCGAGATAAGACTGATTGGTCTATAGTCACTGGAACTCTTCTTATCCCCTTTCTTATGTATCGGCATTGCATTAACGCATTTCCAAAACTTTGGAACTTCTCCCGTGTTTACAGACCGATTGAATATTTCGAGCAGCGGCGCTGTGATGACTGGTGCCATTCCCGCAGAATACGAGGGAAAGACTGACTAGGCCAGTGGATTTGTACACGTTCAGGTGGGTTAGTTCTTGAAGAACCTCATGCTCGCAAAAAAACATGGTCCTGTCGGAGCAACTTGCAGACTGCTCGTTCCGAAATATTCGTAGCATTTTCAATGGTAAACACCAAAGTGAAATATTCGTTCAGGATAGTAGCGTTGTCTCTTAGGTCATTGGTGATTTCACCGCTTGATGTTTTGAGCGGACCTATGGTTTCTTCAATCAGTCCTTTTTTATATTTACGTACATATAGAACAAACATATAGTTCAAGCACACAAACGGACTTACAGATCATTACTAAATTTACTCATTTGCGTCTTTTTACATTTCTAATAATTCCTGGAAATTTTTCATAAGATCCGTTGATAACTTTTTGGGTTATATTACTCACAAACATAAATTCATACATAAAAAACATACAGACAAACAGATCATCACAATAACTTGGTCAATGCTCTTCGTGATATAAAAAGTAAACCGTTTACACTAAGCGTTAGTTAGTTCTTTCTGACATACCTAAGTTGAGTGTAAAGTTCATAAAAATCTGTCCTTAACTTTTTGAGTTAGCTTGGTGACAGACCGACAAAGAGACAAACTCCTACTAAACCATAACCTCCCTGGCATCCTGTATAGGTATCGCCGTGCACACTGTTGTGCAATGCAGAAAATTAATAGTATAATATATATTAAGTTTGCCTTCGGGGCATCATTGCTGCTCTGCCAGGGCTCTATACGGCGCCAAAATAAAGCGTGAGACCCAATTACGGGTGGCTGCTACAGCCGGTATGTATTGAAGTCTCAAAAACAATCTACTGGCAAATACTATACACTTACGCCCTTCTACACTTGAGCATGGTGCCTGCTTCCATTCACACCACATTAAATTAAACATTACTGTTTTACTCGGCAACAATTAGTTCCAAGACACCGTTGTACTAGAACCAATGGTGCCTGCAACGGATTACGCTGTAGACACCAAAAAATTCAGAAATTACGAAACAGAGAATAACTGAGCAATAAAGGGGTGGTAGCTTGGCAAATTGTTATCATTGCATTTACCAGAGAATTGATATCAACCATAAAACCCTATGAAAAGTGCTTTCCCGAGGCCTGTACGCTCTGTCGCGTACCAAAGGGATATGGCTGTTGTGGCAAGCTTGTGCACGTCAAAGCAGCTTCCATTCTGCACAAGCGCTAAAAGGTACGTCAAGGTACGTAGTTCCCTTTGGTGCACGGGAGAGCGTGCTGGCCTGGGACAAAACTTTCTCAGCTAAAGTTCACTAACATTGTATGAATATACTTTTCTTACCTCGCAAAAAACTTCACTTACTTTTTATGGAATTTATTGCATGCGTTTATTACGTAATGGTTGCGTCAACACAAGAACGCAAGAAACAGAGCGTTGATTTTACTCGTACCTTTCATAACTGACACTTTGTATTGTAAATAAAAATGGAATGTGCGGTGATGCTCTCAAGAGTTGCTGTTTGCTGCTCTTGCAGGCACACCTACTGGAGGAAACATTCTGCTCGTTACAGGTAACGTGTTCGAATGCATTCTTAACTGGACGTAAATTTAAGTTTATATTTACATAGTAAAAACTAAAATAAACATCACAAAATTATGTACCTGCATTCATTGCCCATGTATTCATACTTTCATGGAATTTTCGAGAATCTTAACAGTAAAGTGTCCGCGGATGGTTAATCCTAAGAACTCCCAACTTCCCATTTGAAATTTGTAAGAAATTTTCGGATATTATCCAATGCTGCCCTTGTTGATAACGAATAAATGCCTTTGATTTTCTGACTGCATTCTTCTCTTAGATGATGTTTCAGTCGATTGTGTGCCTTCTAGAAATCGAAATTTTGCTTGACCGTTATCCATTCATTTAATTGGAGAAGTAATATAATTATAAGCAGGAACACTTTGCACAAGTTATTTCACGATCGCGTCTGGAACAGGTCTTCTAAGACTAAGTAAATGGAGGGCTAGTTGTGCTTACGTTTTGCATCATTCTTTGGAGTGGAGTTTTCACCAACGCTGAGTACTGTCCCAAAACTACACTTCTTGCCATGAGTAGACTGTAATACCTAAGTTGGCGTGCTTATGCAGCACGGTTGTTGCAGTTATTGTCGTTTACGCTGGTGAAAGCGTGCTGGTTTTAGATCAGCACTGTTCTTAGGAAAGAACTTGAGCCTAGGCGTTCACTATGGACCGTCCCGCAGCTACAATAGCAAGAACACGGGGTTTGTTAGCGCACCCATCCCTACAGACGCCCTGGCGCGTATCCTGCATGCATGAACGTGTCTGCAGCAATGCCCGTGGGAACGTTCCTCATGATTTCATATTTCTCTCCTTTGTCTTTGTTAGTGCAGGAGAAGTAGAGTATTTAGCTTTCGTGCAGGCTACAGTTGTCACGTACAGTATTATTTCTTCTTTAACCTGATGGAAGGCAGTTATAACCTGCGGTAGAGGCAATTCTTTAAGATGCACTATGTGGCAATATTGTCATATGCTTTCTTCCCCTTATCGTCTTCTGGCCTCGTACATGTTGTATTTATGTAAACGTGTTTCGGCTCATCTCAGCGCGTTTGCGCACTTTTAATACATATTTAAACATAGGAGAAACACTCTTTATACCTAATTTTGCCGTAAAATCCAAGGTTGCGCACCCTGTGGCCCCATCTGCATGAGCAAAAAGGGCCGGAGGACTGTCATCCGATCATTTTATACGTTTGTGGTTAGGGTGCAACAGACGACAGATGACCGAACTGTCTATTTCTAGTGACTATACGATAATGTACAGAAGATTTAAACAGAGAGAGGCAGCAAACAGTGAGCTCTGAATGGCTCGGCAACAAGCACTGCAGGTAACTCATTTCAGAAGCAGTGTCAAAGTTCACGTGATGATCGGAACATGTGAGAAGCGGTGGTCAGGATACGGAAATTCGATACAAATATCATATCAGTCGGCATCATTCCATTGGTTATCGCATGAAACTCTCGGCATGAAACCAGCTATGTTGAAAAAAATCGTTTTCAGAACACTTACTGTATCAAATATCTGTTGCTACTGGGAAAATAAGGGGGCCATAACAACAGGAAGCTGTATTCATTTGATATAAAATAATGCAGTGGCAGTAATCATCTCAGGTCAATGTAAGAAAATCTGATGTTCTCGGCAGTCGGCCAAGGAGCAGTGGAGAATATCCTACAGCTCGCTGAGTAGAAAAAAATCAGTTCTACTCAATTCTGAGACTTCACTGGCGGTGAAAAGAAGTGTTGAGAGTTGAGTGTTGTGGGGAGAAGAGATAGCATCGGTGTTGTCCTTTTGTAAAGCTTCACACTGTTGTTATCCTGAGCATCAGCGTCTAACACCTCCTCGACACAGCGTGTGGCACGGCTCTCTCTCTCTACAGCAACTCACTGTCACAGTCTCTCCACCACACTTCACTCACGGATGTCATCTGTTCCTCGCGTTTTCTGCTTCCGGTGGCATTTGCTATATGTCTACTCATTATAGGCTACGGTGCCGTTAATTACCTTACTTAAAAGTCTACGACACCGCTTCATTGCCTTTATTAAAAGTACGAAGTATGGGTGTCAAAGGACTGATGTATTCAAAAGCAGCACTACACGCTCGAAACGTTGTAGTAAAGTTCTGCATACAGCACTAAAAAATCAGGGTTAGCTTAAGCGGATGTCACAATGACTTTACTTGTGCGTATGCTACAAGACAGTATCAGCTATTGCTGGCAGGAGGAATGTAGAGGTGCTACTGGTGGAACAGTAGGCAGTGAAATGTTTTGGGTTTTATGGCATCGTGAAGGGTAGGTGTACAGCTGTCTGGAAGATAGAATTGCTACCAGAAGGTGGGGTAGCCATCTCGGAGGGAGTCATATCGGAAGGGAAGTTGCTACTAGTAGGTTGGACAGACATCTCGGAGGGAGAGTTTTCTTAGAGAGGAAGCTACTACCAGCAGGTGGGACAGACATTTAGGTGGGAGAGCTACTATCAATAGGTGGACAGACATTTCGGTGGGAGAACTGCTACCTGTAGGTGGGACAGACATTTCGCTGGGAGAGCTACTACCAGCAGGTAGGACAGACATTTCGGTGGGAGAGCTACTACCAATGGGTGGACAGACATTTCGGTGAGAGAACAGCTACCTGTAGGTGGGACAGACATCTCGGAGGGAGAGTTTTCTTAGAGAGGAAGCTACTACCAGCTGGTGGGACAGACATTTAGGTAGGAGAGCTACTACCAATAGGTGGACAGACATTTAGGTGGGAGAGCTGCTACCAATAGGTGGACAGACATTTCGGTGGGAGAACTGCTACCTGTATGTGGGACAGACATCTCGGAGAGAGAGCAGCTACCAGTAGGTGGGGCTGTAAAGTAAGAAGAGCCGGGGAGGAGCAATGCAGAGGTAGGAGAGGAATACAGAAGGGGCAGAGGAGGGTAGGGATTGGAAGGAAAGTGGACAGGCAGGGCCAGGGGAGGAACAGGGTAGGGAGAGAGGAGAAGAAGGGGAAGCGTAGGGGATAAGCAAGGGAGGGAAGGGGGACGGTAGGGGGAAGGCCAAGGAAGCGAAAGGGGAGTGACAGAGGAGGAGTATGGGAGGGCTTGGGGAGAGACAGGGAAGAGCGAGAGGAGGACCAAAAGAGCGGCAGGGGGAAGGACTGGAGAGGAGTAGATAAGGGGCAGTTTGGGGTCGGAGAGGGGCAGAGGAGAGGCAAAGGAGGGCCAGGCCCCCCGTCACGACGTTCACACCTCGTCCCAAAGCGCACAGGCTATCTGCTCCCTGCTGTGCTCACTCGCCTCATTACCATAGTTCGCCTCCCTTCTCCTCACCCTTTCGGCTCCTCCCCCGCTCTCCCCCTCCCTCACCTTGTCACAGACGACACATCTCACTAGTATTAGCACTTAAGCTACGTGCTAGCATTTTGCTAGTGACAGCGCCTCATCTACGCACTAATTTCTGAAACAAACGAAATTGCCACGATTCTTGACTGTATGGCTCCTGGAGAAGAAAACATGAGAAGCACGTCCCTATAGCAGTACAGCGTCCCTGCAGCAGCTCGTCCCTGCAGTATTACGTCCCTATAGCAGCACGTCTCTACATCAGCACGTCTCTTTAGCAGCACGTCCCTATAGCAGTACAGCGTCCCTGCAGCAGCTCGTCCCTGCAGTATCACGTCCCTATAGCAGCACGTCTCTACATCAGCACGTCTCTTTAGCAGCACGTCCCTACAGTAGTACGTCCCTACAGCAGCACGTCCTCACAGTAGCAGTCCCCGCAGCAGTACGTCCCTACCGCAGTACGTCCCTACAGCAGCACGTCCCTGCAGCAGCAATCCCTACAGCTTACGTCCCTTCAGCAGTACGTCCCTACAGCAGCATGTCTCTGCAACAGCACGTCTCTGCAGCAACAGTTCCGACAGCAGCACGTCCCTACATTAGCACGTCCCTACAGCAGCACGTCTCTTTAGCAGCACGTCCCTTCAGCAGCACGTCTTACAGCCCTTCCACCCACAGGATGCCATCAATTTCCGTTGATTGCATTTCTTTAAGAGATTTCATCAGCAATAATTGTTGGATCTTTTTTGTGCTATTTGCCTTGAGTAATTAGCACCGGTGAGGGGGTGGGGCTGATGCTTGGTGTCGTTTGACGCGCTGCACATGATGGTTTATACTGCTTCTCTTGGCATTGCTTGTTGCTGCCTGCTTTTTGTCCAACACTCTCGAGCAACACACGATGCATTGCGCTCCTAGCAACTTTCTTAAAGAATGAGTACATTATTTTTTACGCATAAGAGATAAGAAAAACGGCCTGTACAGCTTTAAAATGCTTAACAAAAAATAACCTATTCTCGTAGCTATGTAGCTACATGAAAACAAGAACGCTACGGTACTCTACCAATTAAAAGAATATGAGGACAGGAGACCACTGAGTCCTGCACTGGCACTACTATTGTCCAAAATTCGTCGACGAGAGCTCCTGGCTTGATTTGCTCGTGCAATAGCGAATGAGCAGTTTTGTGCAGTAGGTATTTTGCTTGTTTTGAAGCAACGCTTTTCTCAATACAGTACTAACTAGAGCACGCTGAGAGCGCATACCTCCGCCAAGCGAAGCAACGGTAGCAAAAAATTCAAATTAGCTCTGAAACCATCTGTGCCTTTTGACAGTAATAACAGTTTGTGCAATTTTCTTGAAGAACCGTTCATAACTTTTTGAGTTATACTGCTAACAAACGTTATGACATACATGAGTCAAACATACAAACGCACAAACCGATCAGCACTAAAATTTAATCATTTATGTCTTTCAACAATACTAACAACTCCTATGAATTTCATAAAGATCCATTCATTATTTTTTTAGTTTTTGTGCTAACAAGCATAAAGTTAAAAACAGTGACAAACGAACGAACGAACTAACGGATCATTACAAAAATTTGGTCAATTACTCTTTGTTATATACCTAACAACTCACGTTAATTTCATAAAAATCCATTCATAACTTTTTGAGTTATGGCATTGAGAAAAATGAGGTAGACAAACAAACAAACAAACGGATGGACATATCTTCACCAAAAGTTAATCATCTCTTTCTCCTAACATGCCTAACAATCCCTGTAAATTTTGTCTAAATCGGTTTTTAACTTTTTGAGTTATCTTGGTGACAGACAGACAGACAAACACGACGAAAACATAACCTCCTTGGCGGAGGTAATGAATCCCACACTAGTACCTTGGTAACTACTGCTGCAGTGTCGACTAGCACTGCACGAGTAGATGCTGCAGATGTTCTGCCATGGTTCGAATACATGTTAGTACATACTATGTTTGTGGCCGTAGTACACATTGCAATCACTTGCCTCAAGCTCACTGGACTCGCTGACAGACACATGGACGGACGGACGGACACGCACCGGGCCTGCATCACCTCTCCCCTAACGCAGATCAAGATCCATCAAGTATCACTGAGCGTAAAGGAAGCAATTGACAGTCAACGGCAAAAGTTTGCCGTAGAAAATTAAGTAGACGGCACTTGAGCGTGTTTGGTCGCTGATGTGCGCTAGGCAAGCCCGCATTACTGATTGCTATCGCTCAAATCTTAAGCTAAATACCACCGCTCTCACACAATAGGAAGCCATCCANCAGCAGCACGTCCCTGCAGCAGCACGTATCTGCAGCAGCAGTCCCTACAGCAGCACATTCCTACATCAGCACGTCTCTTTAGCAGCACGTCCCTACAGCAGCACGTCCCTTCAGCAGCAATCCATACAGCTGTACGTCCCTTCAGCAGTACGTCCCTACAGCAGCACGTCCCTTCAGCAGTAATCCATACAGCTGTACGTCCCTTCAGCAGTACGTCCCTACAGCAGCACGTCCCTGCAGTAGCACGTCTCTGCAGCAGCAGTCCCTACAGCAGCACGTTCCTACATCAGCACGTCTCTTTAGCAGCACGTCCCTGCAGCAGCACGTCTCCGCAGCAGCAGTACCTACATCAGCACGTTCCTACATCAGCACGTCTCTTTAGCAGCACGTCCCTACATCAGCACGTCTCTTTAGCAGCACGTCCCTACAGCAGCACGTCCTACAGCCCTTCCACCCACAGGATGTCATCAATTTCCATTGATTGCATTTCTTTAAGAGATTTCATCAGCAATAATTGGTGGATCTTTTTTGTACTATTTGCCTTGAGTAATTAGCACCGGTGAGGGGGGAGGGGCTGATGCTTGGTGTCGTTTGACGCGCTGTACATGATGGTTTATACTGCTTCTCTTGACATTGCTTGTACGTCCCTTGGCCTGCTTTTTGCCCAACACTCTCGAGCATTACACGATGCGTTGCTCTCCTAGAAGCTTTTTTAAGGAATAAGTACTTTAGTTTCTACGCACAAGTGATAAGAAAAACGGCCTTTACAGTTTAGAAATGCATAACAAAAAATAACCTATTCTCATAGCTATGTACATGAAAACAAGAACGCTACGGTACTCTACCAATTAACAGTATATGACAGGAGACCACTGAGTCCTACACTAACACTATTATTGCCCCAAACCCGTTGACGAGAGCGCCTGGCTTGATTTGCTTGAGCAATAGCGAATGTGCAGTAGGTATTTTGCTTGTCTTGAAACAACGCTTTTCTCAATACAGTACCATTGAATACGACACTCGTACCTTTGTAACGACTGCGGCAGTGTCGACTGGCACTGCACGAGTAGATGCTGCAGATGTTCTCCCATGGTTCGAATACATGTTAGTACATAGTATGTTTGTGGTCGTAGCACACATTGCTTCACTGGACCAGCGGACAGACACATGCACGGGCGGATACGCACCGGCTTGTATCACCTCTCCTCTAACACAGATCGAGAGCCATCAAGTATCGCTGAGCGTAAAGGAAGCAATTGACATTCAATGGCAAAAGTTTGCCGTAGAAAATTAAGTAGACGGCACTTGAGCGTGTTTGGTCGCTGATGTGCGCTAGGCAAGCCCGCATTACTGATTGCTATCGCTCAAATCTTAAGCTAAATACCACCGCTCTCACACAATAGGAAGCCATCCATCACGGCCACTTGGTTTTTCTCCGTGTCTGAAGTAAGAGTGCGAGTGTTGGCGACTGTTACTCTAGCTCTTTAAGCTCGCCTCTTATCAGTGCGAGATTGCTCTCATTATCTCAGCGCTCTTCACTCCTGTCTTCCTTCCATCCGCTAATCCCCCGTCCAACCCTCCTGAATTTTTATGCAATTCCAAACGTATCTGTAATGAACCGTCGTGTTTTCTTGCTGCATTTGCATAATTATCGATACAGGGCAAGTGATGCGCCGCCTCAGTGCACTCTGCCGGGCACCTCCACATATCCTTCACCGTTGGGCGTCAAAAAATGATTAGTTTCATTAGAAGTCCGCATAATTCTCAATGTTTTCTGATTTAGAAGAAGTATTCTGAAAACAGTGCTAATTTTCCAGATTTCAGTAAGTCTTATTAAGTGGCGCATAGACCACACCATGCATAGATCGAAGAGAAACAGGATCCTAAGGGAGTTTTCGGTCCTGCAATTGGGCCTGACTGCACGGTGCCGCAGACGCACTTTTATATGTTCTCCCAATACTTTTTCATACTATGTTTAGGCTATTTGACATTATTCTTTTGCATTCAGTCATGACTGGCAATCCTGTAAAAACATCTACAGCTTCTATACGCAAAAAATTCACAAAAATATTATGGATTGAAGTGTTATTACGTAGAGCAACTGTTCATGACATCCTTTGATATATATTTGCAGTAGAGTAAAATTATTTCACAATAGTTAGTAAAATACATAGTCCCATGTTGTAAAACGGAAGCTTCTTAAGTTCGTGGTATGCTCGATTTGCAATGAAATGCCAAGTAAACAGCTGATAGAATTGTTAATGGAATTTATTTGGTATACGGGCTGAGTGAAAAAATCGGAACAGACAGCAGAGCTGAAAGGTGAGTCGGAACAGCTTGCAGTCATGAACTGATGAAGCCCTGGGAGCAGTGAAGTGATATAGCATTGGCAGCTATGAAGTGATCTGAATGATAAAGTACTGGCCGCCATGAAGTGACACAGCAATGACTGTAGTGGAGTGATATAGCATTGACATCCATTAAATGATCTAGGATTGGCATTCAGTAAATGATGTATCAGTAACCCTGAAGTGATCTAGCATTGGCAACTGTGAAGTGATATAGCAATGCCAGCCGTTAAGGGGTCTATCATTGGCAGGAGTAAAGTGGTCTATCATTGGCAGCTGTGAAGTGATATAGCATTGGCAGCCATGAAGTGATGTAATGTAGGCCACCATTAAGTAGAACTCCGCCAACCACAAAGTGATGAAACAGTCATCCAATCAATCATATAGCTAATGGAGGAAACTATGAAGTGATGTAACATAGTCATCCATTAAATCACGTTTTGTAGGCAACCATGAAGTGATTAAACATAGTAGACTAATCCATTAAATCATGTCATGTAGGCAACCATGATGAGATGTACCAGTAACAACATGGAGTAATGTAACGTAGACAGCCATGACGTGAAGAAGCGTCAGAATAACCATGATGTCATTTAATTTAGGCAGCAATGGAATCATTCAACTTAGGCAACTAAGAAGACAATCAACTTAGGCAACTGTTAAGTGACGTAACATAGGCAACCATGAAGTAATATAACGTAGGCAACCACAAAGTGGCGTAGTATTCCTAGGTAGTAATGTGAAATGACACGGTGCAACTGTAGATGGTTCCAGTAATGAAGGATTGTATCAGCTCCAAAATGTCATTTTGATATCCTTTAATGGCTGTCCTCGTATCTTTATCTCGTGGTTAATTATGCATTTTTAGTTCATGGCTACTAATGTGGTTTCACTCTGTAGTATTGCAGTGGTTTTAAACTTTCGATTAAGTTCTTCAGTATCACGGGGATTTCTTAACCTTCCTTACCTTTCGGCTATAGGGATGAGCTCTACCGAAAGTCACACATACATCAATTTCTGAGATTATTGCTCCAAATCTGTCATTGGAAAAAACTAAATTGTGTAGCTGATATTAAAGTACATTACATGTAGTATCTGTGAGCCAATTTTTTCAGTAAGTTATTAATATTCCTGAAAATTATGATGAATTTTCTATTATTCTTTGTGTCCGACGGTATGATATATATCGCCTGCTGAAGGTATGTGAATGTGAATTTATATTCCCTGCTCTGCAGCGCATTCCTTATAGCACGACGAAGAAACCAATCTTTGCTTGAGGTCTCTGTAATTATTAGAATTCCTTTTATTAACACTTACGCGAATCGGCCTCCAGGCCCAATTGCGAGAGGCCCGATTTCAGTGTCCAGTCAATGTATGGTGTGGTGTATTGTTGGTGGTATAATTAGCGGAACAAATCTCGTCGATGTTTAGCCTCTCATAGCTTTTCAGCTCTTCAGTTTTGGTGCATATGTTCAAAAATACAATAGCGAATACTATATAGACAATTTTTCCACTTAACTTGAAAGCAATCACTAGACTCGAGATCTGGACACACTTCAATAACGGAAGACTTGAATCAACTAACTTTTAACGGACTCTAGTAATTAAGAAAACTGCATGTGAAGCAACTTTTGAAGTTTGGAAAAATTAATCATGAACAAAATAATGGACTTAGGAATATTTCCTCAAACGCTGGCTTCTGGCATCACGTAGAGATTTCAACGCAGCGCAAAGAGGTAGCCCTGCTATGGTTCTTGATTTAATATCAAGAAACGAATAAGACTATGCCTGGCAGCGCGGGCTGATGACACACAATATACTCTATCGTCCTTCTTGTGATTAGCGCCAAGAGCCACACAACAAACATGTACACACTTTGCACGGCGCAGTATGCAGGAGAAAAGGCCAAATTCGCAACTTTGTCAGAGAGTATACAATTCTGACTTGATTTCCAGCATTTAAGCTTAGAATTTGTCCTGTACCAATCTCTGCCTAAGTATGCCTTTGCAATGGGGTGCGACTCTGTAATTTCATTGTATTTTTTTTCCAAGAAGTGATAGGCGCACCTATCAGAAACCCTGCACAATATGGAGGTTTCATATTGTTTCTGGAGGGACACAGTTCAACAAACGCCATTGTTCTAGGCAGGAAGATAACCTGTTGGTTACCGTGGTAAGGCGGGGCGCTAGGGATGGAATAGAAGAAATGCTTGCTTATTTCTAGGCGTAAGTTCACACAAATGAACACAGCCAAACAAACGCCGAGAAGACTGGCATTTTCTGACATCGATTGTGAGGACCAAAACCCGAGCGACTGCTGGTGCCTCCTACGGCGTTCCGGAGCAGCGAGGCGGCGCTGGGCCTGGACAGATAGCGCGATATCGAGCATTGCAACGCTCTGTATGGCGCTATCATTTGAATATGGATTAGCTGGGGCGCGAGAGCGACAAGTGTGATGGCTTGAGAGTGACACTTTACAACTCAACACTCGAGTGATGCATGGCGTGTGCACTTTAGCATAGTTGGGGTAGGAGGTAGGGAGCTTGGTGCCAGTGGCATAGTGACGTCATTATGGTGTTCAGTGACGTAAAACTGCTATGATAGTGTTACGGAAGCTTTTCCTTAGATAGAGTTCGTAAACTTTATTTTGATATTCATATTCTTGAGCACTGAAGTCAGAGCGTTTGCTGCGACGTGCAGCGAGGTGCTGCAGGCTGAATGGTAGAATGCACCATACTTGAGGGTCAATTCAAAATGTCGTGTATACTTCATAGAGCTAATAGATGAAACTTCGGTAAAATAACTGACATAAGGAAACCGAAAGAAGTAACTGTTCGTGGTGATGTAAGGAATGTGTTTACCAGCTACAAACACAAATTCGTAGCTCAAGATCAGCGGTGGGAGACAATCATAGAGTTTTAGGATGCCAAAATGACCCAAAGCTGATCAATGTTGTTGCAGTTATGAGCAGCCAGGGCAGACGAATGTGCATTCTTGCCACTAAATGCATTCCTTCCATCACAACGAACGATTCATTTTATGAAGTCACAGTGTTGATAAGAAAAATTTTATTGAAGTTTCATCAACTAGTGGTAATACCTAATTGGTTGGAGTGGGCAGTCAGTCTACAGTGTGGTGACTGTGGTTTATGGTAATACATACATAGTTCACTCTTCAGTAACGGTGACTGAGTATCATTAACGTGCAAACAATGCAAATAGTTAAATTCTAAAAGACGAATTTTTGTCTTAAATAATTGTGAAGTGACTCGACTAACGTTGGCCGAGTTAAGAGAGTAGAGTGGTTAGCAGTTCGTGAAGTTATTCAGCAATGTTTGTGGTTAATACATTACACGCTGCAATGTCGATACAAACGCATGCTACTGGGAGCTATCCTGACATGCTGAGTCTGACACGAAATGAAAAAAAAAGAGAAATGCTCATTTTCACTGCAGTGTGCTTCGGGAAATCCGTATAGTCTGATATGAAAAAAAAAACATTTCTTTTGTAGCCTGGCTCTAGCATCATGGCACTTCTGGCCCCGTAGCACTAGTCCTAATGTATTACTATCGCTGCATCACAGTGCACTGTATGCACTGACGCCTCTGAACTGCACTTCAGTGCAGTGTAGGCACCAGCAGCAGTGCACTGCAGTACGGACGGAACTGCTCCTGCCACTCTCACACAATGGCCGCTGATGAAGCCAAAGAAAAGAAGACTGGCTGCAGGGAGCTTGGTGAGTGCTGTGTTCTAGTGTGCTGTGGTGCGCAGTGCTGGGGTGCGCAGAGGGCAGTGCTGTTGTGTGCAGGAAATAGTGCTGTGGTGTGCAATGGTCCATGCTGTGGTGTGCAGTGGACACTGCTATGGTGTGCAGTGGATAGTGCTGTGGTGTGCAGTGGACAGTGCTGTGGTGTGCAGTGGATAGTGCTATGGTGTGCAGTGGACAGTGCTGTGGTGTGTAGTGGACAGTGCTATGGTGTGCAGTGGATAGTGCTGGGGTATGCAGTGGACAGTGCTAAGGTGTGCAGTGAACGGTGCTATGGTGTGCAGTGGATAGTGCTGTGGTATGCAGTGGATAGTGCTGTGGTGTGTAGTGGACAATGCTGTGGTGTGCAGTGGACGGTGTTGTGGTGTGCAGTGGACAGTGCTGTGGTGTGTAGTGGACAGTGCAGTGGTGTGCAGTGGACAGTGCTGTGGTGTGCAGTGGACAGTGCTATGGTGTGCAGTGGATAGTGCTGTGGTATGCAGTGGACAGTGCTATGGTGTGCAGTGAACAGTGCTATTGTGTGCAGTGGATAGTGCTGTGGTATGCAGTGGACAGTGCAGTGCTGTGCAGAGGACAAAGGCTATGGTGTGCAGTAAACAGGGCTGTGGTGTGCAGCGGGCAGTGCTGTGGTGTGTACTGGACAGTGCTATGGTGTGCAGTGAACAATGCAGTGATATCACTTAACATACTGACAATGGTGATTTTAATTAATTATTTTTGACAACAAGCGATCAGTCGTATCGTTTGTATTCTTGCTCTGTTGAAGACAAATAACTACTGTATGTGTTGAAGAGGATCCAGTTAATTTTGGAATCTGTAATTACTCCACGAACTCGACCGTTTGAAAAATACAGCCAGTGGTGTTTAAGTTTGAATTATTTGTTTAATGTGGAGAAAAATACTTTTGCTGCGTATGTTGCCGGTTTATCTTGAAAAGATATCAGTTTCACAGCCGTACGCACTTTCTACATACAAGAGGCTGGAGGATTGGATAGCAGGCTTGTATATCATGCCACCTAGAGTTGTCTCGATTCACCTCTGTGGGAGATAATGTGAATGCTCTTTATTCTGTACGATTTGTTTTTGTGAATGTTAAATCTTTGTACCTGTATATTCTTCTCTTAT
This sequence comes from Parhyale hawaiensis, assembly GCA_001587735.2. Classification (NCBI taxonomy): domain Eukaryota; kingdom Metazoa; phylum Arthropoda; class Malacostraca; order Amphipoda; family Hyalidae; genus Parhyale; species Parhyale hawaiensis. The sequence goes on along the minus strand of LQNS02278143.1, from coordinate 43,687,454 downwards.
TTTCACCTCCCACTCTTGACTCGCCACCAAACCTAAATGAACCAAGTCTCCTAATTCGATAGTTTTATTCTTATCCGATTGTTAACGAGCGTCCTGGCGTGCCCTGAGAACTCCAAAGCACCGGGATTGGCTCCGTAGCCAACTTCTCTGCTGGCACTGGAAGAATTAGTACGGCAAGGGTGTCAATTTGTAGCTCTTGTTACAGGAGGCAGTGGAGTGTATGGTACTTGTCAGAGTTAGTGAAGTTATCAGGCTGATTTAGTTACATTGCCTGCCTGGTGACGACCCAAAGTGGGGCTGCTGCTGCTGCCTCGTCCGCTGGCTTAACAGGATCTTGGTGGCTGAAATGAATGGTTGACTGGCTGGCTCGCTGCTGCACACACCGGCGCCTATGATTGGCTGAATATTGTCTAGTATAAGCTTGTAGGTCGGTACTGTGGATAGTATACAGTGACTGCTACACACTGTGTAGGTCCAATAGCAGTTACAACTTATCGGGATCTAATCTCATTAAAGTTCATTCACACGGTTTCAATAATCTGTTGCACTGCACACTAACTTGGTATGTGGCACGGACACCCCTGGGGAATGATAAAGGGACGTAAAACTGCGGTTCTGGGGAAACACCCATGGTACAGTACACCCAGTATACCAGGGTTCTAAGATCGGTGCAGTAGACTAGTAAACTAAGGTGGCACGTTTTTCAACTTTTTTCATTTTCCATAGTGGCTAGTTCAGAAACGTTGCCAAAGGGGAAGAAAAAATTGTGTTAAAAGCAGCCTTTTCCTAGACGGAAATCTTCTATCGCCCCAATACCCCATGAAGCCGGAAAAAATGCTCCTGTGGGCGAATTTTTTTTCTTTTGCGCACTAAACAGCAGCTACACATCAGAGAAACACGCAGGTAAAGTTTCAGGCAGCCAGTGCAACGCTAAGGGGGTAGAACAGGGGGATGAAGGGATCAGGGCCTCTTATTAAATTCTGCCTGTGAGCTTGAATATCTACCGCCAAATGGCACTTTCTGCAGCACTTATACAATCTACATGGAGGTGGGGACCACAGCCGCCCCTACTTCTATTAAACATCCATGTAGATGGCATCAGTGCTGCGGAAAATGCCATTTGTCGCTAGACATACAAGCTCACAGGCAGAATTAATGAGAGGCCCAAGCTCCTTCCTCCCCCTGTTCTACCCACTTAGCGTTGCACTGGCTGCGTGTTTTTCTAATGTGTAGCTACTGTTTAGCGAACGAAAGACAAAAAGGAAAGAAAATATTTGCTCACAATAGCTTTTTTTCCCCAAATTTCAGGGGTCTTGGGGTGGTACAAGATATCCGTCAAGGAAAAAAATGATTTTAACACAATTTTTTTCACTATACTTGGCAACGTTTCCGTACTAGCACACCAAGGAAAATCAAAAGAAGTTGAAAGACGCTCTACCCTACAGTACATGTACTCGCACACAAGTACAGTACACCAAACACGCCCGAGCTATTAATCCAGTGTAGCAGATCTGCAAACGTACTAGTCCATAAGTACAGTACACCAAATATGCCAGAGCTCCGAAGCCAGTGTAGCAGACATGTACACGTACTGGCCCACTATCTAGAGTCTCTAGACAATACGGCCCACACGTACAACACAGCTCAGAGATATCGCTGGTTCCTCAGAATTGGCACATCGACGGCGTACAGCCACGACCCAACACTTGCCAGTTAGGTGCGGTCACGTGTACACCGACACCACCGAGGGAAGCCGGTAGTGACTTCAAGTAGCCCTTGTGTCTCAATAGAAAGATTCAGTCCAAACTGAAGCAGCGGTGGCAGCTCAACCGCCACACCTCCGCTCGTCTCCCTGCCGCATCCGACAGAGATTCAAACGAGCTCAAGGAAATTTGTCGTGGCTGTGTTGCCTGATAAGCCTGACACCTGCCTCGAGATGTGGGACTACGGGGCTGGCACGCAACACAGCTCTGCTCTAATGTAGCTATGGTTGTGGGCACTTGTATGCCCGTACGCTTCAACCACTGCTCGCCGGGTGAATTCTTTTACATTTATGCTAAGAAAAAGGATGAAACTGAAGTGATCTTTATCAAATGTTCGCGCCAGTATAGTCAAGGCTAGACTTAAAAAATCGCTTTGCGATAAACGTGAATATGCGAAATAAAGTTGAAAGATCACACGATTTCTCCTGTATCTATTGCAACTACGAAAAAAAGTTCATATAAGGATTAAGATTAGAAGCTTGATTACTTACCTAGCCCTAACAAGTGCTTCCTCTTCCAGTAGTTACAAAATAGGATGGAATTTTTAAACTTTTAAATAATAGAGGAAGTGCTTTTTGTTGGAATCCCGTAGACTTTTATAGCATTTTTGGTTCCGGTAGCGTGCCTCCGTGTAATTAGGCCCTCACGTGTTAATATAAAGCGAATAGTTTTGAGGCCACTCACAGCGCGTCTTTCTTTTCCATCGTATTAAATGCGGTAAATAGTGCCGGGTCGGCAACAAGTAATATATCTGAATATATGTAGATATGCGTAGTGCGCACACGTGCATAAAACTATGTATATACTATATATCTGTATATCTCACGAAGGCACTTACTCGACCTGTGCCGAAAGCTTGGCCAAATATACATTGAAATCTGTACTTGTCCTTAATAACCACATATGATATATATATATATACCTATATATATACAGTACATACATAATTAGAGAACAGCCCTTTTACATCACAATGGGTTACATGTAACTGTAGAGAAATCGAACAAATAAACATGCAAATAAATAGTAGAAAGTATTGACAACTTCCTAATGAATATATATATATAGGTGTGTCTGTGTACATAGGTATACATATGAACGGTAGACAGGTATCATATATGAATGGATGGGATGGTTCGCGCCATAGAGAAATAAAATCGTTCCGTAGCTCAACGTCCAAGGGCATTGCTGTGCCCACTTAAACAGCATGAAAATCAACAACTTTTTGAGTTGTAATTCATTCCAACCTTGAAGTGATATTAGAAAAGAACAACACTTGCTAAGGCATCTAATTCAACGGTTTTATCAAGTAGCCCGCAACATAACACTGGTACGATGAACTGATAGAGCACGTTCATTTGACTCTCGTATAAATTCACATAAAATAGCAGAGGTGCTGCGCGTAATGACCTGAGTGCAATGCTGGCCAATTATGCAGCAGAAAAAGAAGCTGGAAATGTCATCAATAAGCAGCGAAAGGGATGGAGAGGATACACAGGGCCACTGCCCACTGTACATCGCAAGTCAGGGATGGAGAGAATACACTGGGCCACTGCCCACTGTACGTCGCAAGTCAGGGATGGAGAGGATACACTGGGCCACTGCCCACTGTACGTCGTAAGTCAGGGATGGAGGGACATCACCGTACAGTGACCTTATAGTAGCCCTGAAAACATTTTATTTTTAAGCTCCCCGGACAAAAAGTTAGTGGTCTGTTACTAATAAGGTGTAAGACCTCTACGAGAACATATAATAGCAGCAATAATTCTTGAAAGCATTGAGTCTACAAGATTTTTAATGCACACTTGATCCATTTTGAACCACTCTTGCCTCAACTGATTCTTCAAATCAGCCATAATTCTCGATGGGGTTCATATCTGGAGTCTTAACCGGCCATTCTAGGTGGCTTGAGGAGCAAGACTGATTTTCATGCCAAAGTACGACCGATCTAGCCCGATGTATACGGCAGTTATTATCCTGGAAGATTGGCTAAGTAACAGTTCGATCCTCATGCAGATACTGTGCCAATGGTACCAACTTAGTTATTTAACAAATCAATATACATTTTCTCATTGAGTTTAATGGTTATTTAAGCCAAAGGGCTCACTTCTGAGTAATTAAAATACCCCAGAACATCGCCTTTTGCGCACAGGCTTCGTTGAAGGCTTCATGTGGTTTTCGGTGGACACGACGGCGGGAAACGTTTACATAGAGACAGAATCGTGATTCATCTGACCAGATGACTCTTCTCCAGTCCTGGACAGTAAAATGTGCGTGTGCTCTGGCCCATTTCAGATGAGCGGTTTTGTGGGCTGCTGTTAACATTAGTTGCTTACGAGCCACACGACTCCACATGCTAATTGCATGGAGTTCTCTATGAAGAGTCCGCTCAGAAATAGCAGTAGAGCCTTCATTGACGCTTTGCAACAATTCCACCCTTGATGTAAACGCGATTTCGGTCAACAAGTCATGAAATTCGGCGGCGATCACTATCAGTAAGCAGTTACGCCTAACATTGCCCCTTCTACCCGATTGTTTCCATTGTGTGAAGACTTGCAAAACAGTACGGCATGAAGCGACAGTAAACTCCGCTGCTATATTTACTTGATATCGCTAGATAGATTGATCAAATGCAAGAACTCCTTCTTGTCATTCTGTGACATCTTGCTTTCTTCCCATCGTTCTATAGCAGATCAGGAACACGTCTATACCTGGGCTGCTGTGAATGAAGACTGGTGCTTCCAGAGTGCTTCTACATAACCTAAATTTCTATGAGGTTCAAAATTCTGCTTTTATACTTGCTAGTGGCGGTCGTACACCTTACTAGTAACAGGTAACTTATTGTTTGTCCGGGAAGCTTATAATACAGTACAACGATACATGTCTCAGTACACAACAGTGTCAGCAAATACTGTAGGAGCAGTGTTAACAGTCAGCAGGAAACCGTATCAACACGCAGCAGTGTCAGCAGGCAACTGTGTAAAGACGCAGCAGTGCCAGCAGGCAACCGCGTCCATACGCAGAAGCAGTTTCAGCAGGCAGCAACCAACCGTGTCAACACGCAGCATGGTCAGCAGGCACCCGTGTCAACAGGCAGCAGTGCCAGCAGGCAGCAGTGTTAGCAGGCACCCGTGTCAACAGACAGCAGTGCCAGCAGGCAGCAGCCAACCGTGAAACACGCAGCAGTGCCAGCAGGCAGCAGTGTCAGCAGGCACCCGTGTCAACACGCAGCAATGCCAGCAGGCAGCAGTGTCAGCAGACAGCAGCAGACCACGCATTAAGCCTCACTAATACTCAGTTAGTCGGCCGCTAAGTGCCTCAGATTCTGATTTAGGACTCGAACGCGTCATTTAAAAGAAGCCGCTGTGATCAGAGAAAATCTCCTTAAGTAAAGTCATCGGCAAGGGAATAATTCAGCGCCGGGCCGCTCTGCAGTTCAGCGCCTTAACCTTACAGTGAGTGGCGCTTACAGCTCTCTATATCATTTATGCTATTATGTGCAGCACTTTATAATGTGCACGAGGAGTGCTGTAGCGCTGCCTCTTATGGTAAATCCCAGGCAGCGCAGGCTGAGGAGGAGCCCAGAACTCAAGGCAGCTGGGATGCCTCTCGGGAGTGGGTACATCTCTACATCTCTATGCAAGAGTGTCTGACACGTGTTGCAGCACAAGCTACTTACTACTAAAGCTAAAATGTATTCGTTAGAAGATGAAATATTATAAAACAATTGTTTGTATACATATATGTGTACATACAAATGTAGGTAAAGATTTAACCACCAGAGAGTGCTATAGTTGTTGGGCTAGAGCCATCTCCGTGAATAAAATTCTCGTTGTTGCGCTTCATTACAGAGGATTGTTATCATTCTATCCTCCCATATATATATATTCTATATTAATGTCTCCCACTTAAAACTACATACCAATCATTGTTAAGTAATGCATTAATTTTGTCGATGGACTTCAGTACTTAATGTTCAACTATTTCACGCTTAGCTGGAAATAGATTTAATGTGATCTAATTTCAGTTCTTCTTTAGGCCGGGCACCAAATACAACTATCTACAGTATATTATATCTATCTATCTAAATTATCCTAAAAGTCTGTGAACCGGTCTTGTTTACTTGTATCTTGTTCATTTGAGTCTTGTTTGACACAGTTTCTTTACTTTTAGATAGGGAAGAATTCGATGGACTAGGGTATGGCCTATGACCTATTTGTCGTGGATTAGTTCTTTAATTCGATTGTATCTGTGATACGCAAGTGATACCTGCCCCTCGGTTGCAAGAAGGGGCACGATAATTTAAAAGTTGCTCTGGAAAATACAACTGGAATACGTAACATATAAATCGAATTTACTTTCAGACTGAGTGTTAAATATTCGTTAGACAAGCATAGAATCAGTTGACAGTGAGCCGTATATGGGCAGTTCCTTGACGGGCAGAAAAGGACGGCTGAATAGCGTGTGGTCTATGACCAGCAAAATAACGCATCCTTTAGGGCGAAAGCAAAGACGATCGTGATTATTAATATTCAGAAGTTTAAGTCTCCGTTTCCACAACGAAGGCAATGTCACAGAGGAAGAATGAAGGGGCACGTAGTGTGATAATAGACACGTGGAACCCATGCACGAGGGTGTTCCCACACAGGAGCAACGCGCATGGGAACAGCAAGTCGAGAATGAAGAGGAAGAACAGATGGACGAAAGATCAGTTGGAATAAAAGGTGGGAAGGAAGCAAAGTGGGCACGAAAGACAGACAAGACGATTGTGATAACGACCCAACGGGTCACGGGTCGTCTAGTATTATACTAAAAGTCTGTGAACAGGTCTTGCTTGTTTATATCTTGTTTATTTATTTGTGTCTTGTTTGACTCATTTCCTTCACTTTTAGATAGGGAAGAAACTAGAGGTATGGGGGGTTGGCAGTGGCATTCTTTCCATAGATTAGCTCTTTAATTCGATTGTATCTGTGATACGGAAGTTAAACTGAGCGCGGCCTCAAGAACGGGCATGATCAATTCATCGGTTCCATGGGCAATACAACTGAAATACATAATAAATAATAATTTGACTTAGCTTACAACCTGAATATTCATTAGAGAAGCAAATAATCTGTTGATAGTGAACCGAACGCACCGCTCCTTGACGGGTAGAAGAGGACGGCCGAATAGCGGGTGGTCTACGCCCAGGTAAATAACACCTGTTTTTTTTTTGCGAAAGCAAAGGCGATCGCAATGAGGACCCAACAGGTCACGGGCCGTCTAGTAGGATTTTAAAACTCTTCGGAGAATTAAATTCTGAGAACCACCATGCGTAGCATTGATACCGAGCATGACCATATAGTTCCACCTTAAAGTGAAAAATTTGCCGAACTGGAATTTTTGAAAATCAAGATAACCTGCAATCGTTTTAGAGCTTACCAATGGATTTCGAATCTAATACTAAGAATGACCGTCGTGTGTTTATAAATATATTTATATGTTCGGTGTCACGCTCATAACGAAATATATAGGTGGAATTTAGCGCTGGCGGAGGCTGGTTGTCCTCTCAAGCTCCATTGAAAGTGATAGGCAGAAAATAGGCCGGGTTGCAGAAGATGGCAAACGTATCTTAAGCAGGGACAGTTGAAATTCCAACAATGAAGACAT
>LQNS02278143.1:43664326-43680007 GCA_001587735.2 Parhyale hawaiensis | reverse complement strand
TATTTCTTCTAGCTTACTGTTTTCCTCTGACGAAGCAGTTTTCTCTTCATAGGTCAAAATATGAGCACCTCAAATGAAACAGATATTTGAGGTGGAAAGACGGTATCAACGGTATCTTTACTACCAAGCGAACACATTGTATATAGGCTGCTATTTTGTTTAATTTTGTTGGAGTATTTTACTCAAGATGTTACTTCTGCCTGTCTATATAGAAGACTTAAGGATGCCAGCACGACAAAGGATCAATGAAGAAAAGAAGAAAATTAAGAAGCAAATTAGAGAAGAGAAGATTCCGCACCGGCCTAGAGGCAGTAGGCAAACGTATAGGTTATTGCGTGAATTTTTCACGCACGGGTCCACTAGTACTGTAATAAAATGTATAAAGTTTAATGTAAATAAAGGCTCTGATGATGACGACATGGAGCGTCGAAACGTTGATGAAATTCATTCTCCTGAGTTTTTTACATTATTCCGAACTTACGAAAAACTAAATAGGAAATTGATAAACGAAGAAAATGCCTTGTCATTCAATCAGCCATGTATTAATGAAAAGCTGTTTCGTTCCTACACTAATATTTGTAAATATATATGTCTGTCCCTCCAATAAGTGGTCGAAGAAGTTGAGCAATATTCATAATTTTTTGCAGGGAGTCTGGTGGGTTGCCCTCAATGTGACCCGTGCCAAAAAACACTAGAATTATCTGGCCATAAAAAAGGACAGCAATCAAATTTGCTTTCTACCCAAAGAAGGTAAAAGGAATTGAGCTATGTTCATAAATTTTTTGCAGGGAGTCTGGTGGGCTGTCCTCGATGTGACCCATGCCAAAAAACTTGGATTAGCTGGCCAAAAAACTAGGATTAGCTGCCCATAAGAAATAACGGCAATAAAATTTACTCCCACCGAGGGTGATGGTCTTACGCCATCAGGCGTTCTAGTATAATCATAAATATAAATTTGGTATAACTATGAATACTTTAGCGGTCTTGAGTAAGGGAGGGTGATGATGTTATTCTTGTACGACATTTCTTTGTGCAGCTTTGGGGACTGCCTAGCTGAGTGATCCGGTGGTTGCAATACTGCCTGCAGATTGTTTCAAATTACGGGAACTGCAACGAGCACAGCAGTTTAGCTAGTGATCTCTTTTTGAGGCAAGGAATGCTATATTTAATATTATATATTTATACATAAAAAGGGGTTCGGGGCTGCATCCCCTCAGGAGTATGCAGCCGTGAAAAAGTTTGCTGATATAGCAAATAATAACAGCAATTGTACAATCCTGACTCAATTCTTGGTCGCCACAGCGGCTAAAAACTTAAAACGGCTTCTCCGATGGCCAAAATTCTGTTAGAGATTAATTTTCTCCGCCTTGAAAGTTACGTTTCGTAGAATTTGTTAGTATATCGGTCTGATTACCATTCTGCCTATTACCATTACTTCGCTAGTCGCAAGTCTGCGCTCCTGCACTGCAGGTCAAGCCATGACTAGTAGTAACATGCAGCAAACAACGAGCTATCTATACCGTATAAAGCTCACCTATATTTTGATGCGCAAGAGCTTGCCTTCAATGAATGGAAATCATAGGGCAGAAAAATGCCTGTGCCACTTCGTGTGTGAGACAGAAAGTCCCAAGCATCAGCTGCAACGTGGCGGACAAAACTGAAACCCGCTTTTACATTAGTGCTCTTATTGTACAATATAAAGTTGCACCAACTGCTTCTGTTATTGCGCATTTAACCTTTGACCAGCCTACTGGATAAAAGTACGTAAATTACCAATTTGGATCGCACTTTGGTGGCGCACATACTACAACTGAAAAACATTAATTTCTAATGAATGAGCTGCCATAGCCAAGAGGTGATGAAACAAGCTGTGACTGGATAGGCAACTGGGTTAGTTTAGCATTAAGGCTATTTAGTATTAGAATACCCAGCCATTAAAAATGACCGTAACAATTTCGTAACGAAGCTATTTACTATTTTTACTTGCGGTGCGGATTTTGTTGTAAAAAGTATGATCTTCCATTAAAGTTATGGATGTTGCGCCGTCATGAATTTGAGAGAGCAAAACTTCCAGTCTGAAGTAAAAGCCTAAATATTAGTTAGGAGTTAAGTTGCTGACACACATTTTGACAAACATTAGTCAAACACACAAACAGACTAACTGTGCATTCACCGTTAAACTTTAATCATTATGTCTTTTAACATTTCTAGCAATTCCTGTAACTTTTTATCAAGATTCGTTCATAACTTCATCAGTTATATTGCTATCAAACATAAAATGAAACGTAGAGACAGACAAACAAACGGACTAACAGATCATCACAAAAATTTGCCAATTTGCTCTTCGTAATGTATCTCAGCTCATGTAATTATCACAAAGCTCCATCCACAATTTTTTGAGTTATAGCGTTAAGAAAAAGGAGGCAGACAAAGATATAGACAAACGGATCTTCACTAAAAGTTAATCATCTGTTCCTTGTAATATTCCTATTAATCCCTGTAAATTTCGTAAATATCCTTCTATATACTTTTGAATTATCTAGGTAACAGACAGACAGAGGAACAGACAGGTAAGCACATAAGGGATGAAAACACATAACCTCCTTGGCTGAGGTCATCATCCTGTGAGTCATTCTACTCTGTACGACGTTAAGAGTATGCTGTATATTCCTTCGATTTTAACACATGATTTGTTTATATTGTCTAGTTCTGCTCCGCTATTAGAAATTGTTCGATCATGACACAACGCTGATGGCTCACTGAGGCAAGTGCTAGTGATGACGTCACCAGGATCTCAGGAAAAGCTGAGTTGTACTCAGAAGCTGTCCATCTGTGTTTTCGTTAGTCTATCATGATTCTTTCTTCGATTATACTCGTAAAATTATTTCACTAGAGACTTGGCTGCCCACGGAAACTCTTGAATTAAAATTCAGATTTTCGTTGCTTCACTAGGCTTGATATACTTGATCAATATCGATAGCTATTAAACGTTCCCAAGTTCCCACGAAAATTTTTTCGTTCCTGAATATTTTACCTTTACTGTTCGGCAATCAGAAACATTGAGGCCAACTCTCACACGCTCACTAGATGCCGTCTTTGTGACGGCTGGGTACCCTTGTGTATATGTAGCTATCTAGAGAACACAGCCGTCAATTATGGCGGCAATAATTTTGTAATTTGATTTTTGCTGTTCTTGATTGTGGTACATGGTTTCCCTGCTGCAGGAATAGCCATGAATATCAGTTTGGAAATGCTCGAAAGTTGAGCAACAACAAGAAAATACAATAAAAAAAATACAAAAAATGCTCAGTGCTCTCTGTATCCCGAATACCTGCAAATAGTTTAACCTTCAACATCAAAATTTGGCTGGAATGTGAATTGAACATATCAAATTCCGGCTTCGGTTCAGCGTGAAGTTTCAACTACCAGAAAAATTCAGGTAAGGAAGGCATAAATGAAATGGATTATGCCCGCTAGGAACCAATGCTCCAGCCAAGAATAATTGAGCCTCCCTCAAGTCTACGAAGAAATTCAGCTAATAAAACAAGCGAAACAGCGTATGCACGACAGGATCGAAAGGTCTGTCAAAGATACCGCCCTTCATGTACCACACCGGAAATAAGAATCATATCAAATAGCACGGAGCTTCTTTTCAGAGCGAAGTGGGCCTCAGAAATGCAGTATTTCGATTTTCGAGCATATATTCTAGAAACTATTATATTTGTTTTCGTCATTAAGGCCTAAAATTTCATGGCATCTTATCTTGTTATTCAATAGATGAATTTTCTCCTATCTAAATTCTTCAGAGCGTACGAGAGAAAAGAACCAACCAAGGGGCAAGCAAGCAACCAACCAACAAAGAACAGTGTATTATTATATAGTGGATCTATAATATTACAGTTTGTTGGTTTGACTGCTTGGCCGGTTGGTTGGACCGTCTCTTCGACACAATTGTTAAGAAGAGAAAGGAAAATATTCAACTGATGAATCTGAGCGTATGAAGTATAGGAGGGAATCTGAGTCTCAAGTTACGAAGACATAAATTCCTTGAATGTTCTGCACACGCTGCATTTTCTGAAGCTCACACCACTCAAAAATGTAGCTGTACTGCTGACGTCTTTCTCTTGACCATGGAAGGTGATTGCACAGTTCACTTACGGAAGGTACTGTAGTTGTGGCAGATTTGAGTGTATGTGATGTGCGCGTTTGCGCGATCGATTGATCGCGCTGCGCGTTTGGTGGATGTTGTAGGTAATTTCGGGTAAGTTGGACTATTTTCGGGTTTAATGTCGGGTAGGTTAGGAGAGGCAAGGACTGTTTTTTTGTTTTCCATTTTAAAATTTGAACGATCCACCAAACGCGCACAACATATGCAGTACGACCCTAAATTTTCAGAGTTGTGATGTCAAAATTACGTCACACCGCTGTGAAAATGTAAAAATATAAAAGATTCCTCGCTGCAACAGTGGCGTGACGCAATTGTGACGTCACAAGTCTAGAAATTTAGGAGCGTAGCGATTAAACTCAAATCTGACACAACTACTTCCGTATAATGAACTGTGGGTGATTGGCTTCCGATATCTACGTATCATCGGTTTCTGCCGATGCTTTTTCACATGTACGCAATTTCAGCAGCACCGAATGCATCGCTTTATCTGGCGTCTATTTGTCTTTTTTTTTTATCTATTCTCCTCAACTGTCTTTCGTCGGTCGTAAAATGTTTCAGAAAAGATGATGCTACCTAAGTAAACTCTAGAACAGAATTTACATTTTCACTAGTTCACTGGGCTTGATATATCAGTCTCGGTAGCCATGATTCAGTTCCTAATAAATTTCTGCCACTCCTGAGTGTTTTCGCCTCAGTCCCAGCCAACTGAAGAAATGGGGCCAACGCTTATTAGATGTCGTCTTTGTGCGGCTGGCTACTCTTGTTAATTCATAATATGAAACAGAAAATGCAGTAAATACAATGATTGATATATTGGATTGGGTTTGCGCATTGGAAAAAGAAATATTGCCAGCAATAACATCCTACGCCGTGCGCCACAAGATGCAGCCTGCAGAGAGCTGGTAAGTAGAGTGAGGACGAAGCAGCGGCGCAACAGGGTAGAGAGCTACGGCCATTTCAGGACTCGATGTAATCTGCATCAATAACACAAAATTTCTCCCCGTTTGATGAGGGCAGACAATGCTCTCAAGACTTGCGTATCGATAAGAACCGTCGCAGTGGCCCCGCCAATAAATGTCCATCTCAATTCTCTTGTTAATGACCTCACACGGAACTCCTCTGAGCTCTCTTTCTATACGCTACACTTCGAAAGCGCCGCTCCAGCTTATTCTCCCTTCGCTTCATCTAACTCACTCTTGAACTTATTGGCATCGTTTCTCTTGCTCTTTACGACGCTATCAAAATGCCTCTCTTAATTTGTGATGTTCGTGCATTTTACCGCCGTGGATGATGTCATCTATATTTGCTAGAAAATCTCGGCATTTGTTGTGAAGCTGAACCCAGCAGCGGCAGACTTCGTTCATCTAAAATTGCTGAATGGCGACCTTAATTGAGTAACAAATGCGTAATGAGAGCGGCGGACTCAAAGCATTGACGTTCGCATGTGTGAATCAAGCACAACAGTTGCCGGACAATGCAGTCAACACTTCGTTTTACTTTGCCTTAAAGTTATATAGAGGGGAGAGGAAGCATTATCAAGCCGCAGAGATATATTAGTGCATCAATACAGACAGTATTTTCTGTCGATGACATGAATGTTCAACGCAGTTTTTATCTATCACGAACTGCGATATTGCATTGCTATCATGCATCTACTGATACAGAGGTGTAAGCTTTTTGCAGTTTACGCTGAGGCTGTTCTGTATCGTAGGCACAGTTACTGCAAAAACACAAAAGCTTTCATACTGACTTACAGCTTAGTTGACTGTGAACTCTGCACGTATCTCAGTGGCATACCACAATGAATTTACGACCGAGCTTAACTCAACTATCAAGGAGCTGTTCCAATAAACATTGTTTATGTCATTCACCAGAGACTTCATCGCAGCTGAATATGGAACGGCTGGACAGCAAAGGCTTCGGTTATCTACTCGTTCTAAAATATTCCCTCACGCGCTACATCCCTTAGTAGATAGCAGGATATCGCTGACACACGTCCTATCGAGACTGCCTTCTTGTCTTCCTTCCTTCATTCGGCGCTTTTTGAAGTACAGGAAACAAACACGTTCGGGCCACATAGCGAGGAGAAAGAGTTTGACAACGTGCCATGCAAGCCACTATTGCTAGCTGGAAAAATTCTGTAAAGTTTGAATTGCTGTTGCTAAAAGTATCGTACCAATGATATGTATCATACGAGCACCAACTTAAAATTATACCGTAGCAAATGAGCAACATTTTGTAAAAGAAAACTAATTTAGTACAATGGCGGCTCCTGCCCTGTTTTAGGTGGGGCTCGCCGTATTTTATGATTTTTTTTGGGGACACCATTAAGTGGAAAGACAATTTTCTAAGCTGAATTCAAGTCTTGCATGTAGTAAGACTTGAATTCAGCATAGAAAATAGCTTTTCCACCTAATGGCTTAAAAAAATATACGGCGGGCTCCACCTAAAACAGGACACGAGCCGTCCCCACTAAATATAGATATGCATAGCTCAAGAGTTATCTTTCTATGAAGGGGTAAATATTAAGAGGTTTTTAATGCATTTTTGACACGCACTTAGTACACAAAAATACTTGCTGAGATTTGGAACAAGATATACTTTTGTTTGCTGACATTGTGTTTCTAATTTCAGTAGCTTTTTCTGATGTTTGTTTATTTGCCAAAAAAATTATTTGGTGTACGACATTAACTCATACAAGAAGACGGAGAGATATATCGTTAGTTTGTGTGATACACCAACGTCGCCCTTTTGCCGAACATGTAAAGTAGTTTCAACTGCTTAACGCCACTGTAAAGCAACTAGTTGTTTGCTGCAAGCAGCCAGAAGCAAGGCGGCGAATAGTCAGCGATAAGTCGGGTCACGTAAGAACACGAGACTGACCACATACTTATGAGGTGTCCGCTGATGATGAACTTTCCCTTTCCTCGGCTCATATTGCAGAGCGTGAAGAACTTTCTCATTTTCGTCCTGCCTTTTACGGAGCTGAAACTGTGGCCGCCAGCCGCTGGGCACTGCCCCGCCGACCGAAAAGACTTAAGACTCACGCTCCAAAAATATCTCAATTCCAACAGTCACTTAAAAATATTTTACATTCTCTCACTGCATGCGAAGCAGAGGCAATAATTTTGTAGGTAGCTCGCCTGTGGCCGACCTGCAGTTTCAAATGGTGGAATTTAGAAAAATTGTATTGTTCAGCCTTGCTATATCTCATAGACGAAATGCGAAACATAATTATTCAGAAGAAATCCTTGAGATAGACTCGCAAAACAATCTGGCTGTGTGATGCACTTCCTTACTTGTATTACGGACAATGCAATTAATACGGGGTCAATCTTAGCAAGCGCACGCTCAACTTATTGCGAATGTTCATCTCACGCGTCGTTCCGCTACGCAGTGAAATGTGGTAGCTAAGATACAAGCGCAAAGTACCTAAGTTGAACGTCAGCTCATAAGCTGACTGTGTGATTGCAAAGTGTGGTTTCTCTAATGAAATCATTTGCCCTGGAGCGGCCTCGCGTGGCGAGTCCTCTCAAAATGACACCAGATGGAAGGTGGCGACTGCCGCTTGCTCTGCAGTCCTAGTGTTACAGCACAGAACCATGGCCGAATGTCCTCAGCTCATTCGCATGAATATCCGTTTTCTTACTTTACAATTACGACCTTGTATTTTAAACTCTCCAGCAGTGCGCATTTCATCTCACAAATATTTATTCTCAGTAATCGGTACCAAACGCAGCGCCACAAGGTCACTCCTTAGTAATAAATAATATTATTGTTACTAAGTTTTTGTAAAAAAACAAAAATAACCTAAAGGACATTACTGTTTTACGAATATTACCCTAAGGGATATTCTTTACGCAATTAAGCCTCTAGGCAAGACGTTGGTCAGTGCAACAATGCAGACGCAACATGGCTATTGACTCGCCGAACCAAACCTCAAACCGACAGTGGACTTACTGACAGGCAGTTGGGCGCACTCCAAGTCCTCAATACCCCAAAGATGCTCTGCATAAGATAAACTGCTTAATAAAGGTACTATAATTAGTACACTTCTCCATCACCTCCAAGCTACACTCCGTTTCACGATAATATTCTCAGTTTTATAAGCGAAAACTCGCCATAAAACAGCGCCGCCGCACGAAGCTTCCTTCCAACACAGCTAAACTTGACCCATAAATTAGCAGTAAATGACACCCATTCTATCGACCGACATTCTTTTTTTGCGACCAGTCGTAAGTCATAATATCCTAATTACTTTTTTTAGGCGATACCGGTTCTGCGGAGCGCTTATCCTGTTCTACGGACGCCTTTCATTGTTCTTAACGCGAGGAGTGCATGAGGCGGCCGAGCAACATGCTGGGTGTACGGGGCGCCGAGCAGCTCGTCTCCGGACCAGCAGATAAGGTGAATATTTAGTTAAGTTCCTCTACAGGGACCCTCACCTCGTGCGGGGGAAATGTACCGATAATACCATGCATTCCTGTTATGGAATTATGTATATATCGTGCGCCTAATAGTTTTGCAAATTGCTTGCAATGAGGTGCCAAAAAGAATGGTGCTCGTTCATGAAACTACACCCGACCAACTGAGTTGCCTTAAACTACAAAAGGAGAGTTGAGAAAATTTTTGTTACCCTAGATATATTGTGACGGCTCTCACCAAATAATTGCTTACTTTAGATTTTCCGATCTGCGCGATATGTCACAGGGTAGATACACCATGCATAAGGAGCATAAGTGCATCCTTTACTTTTTGTTTATCTTCTCCAAAAATTTGTCCTGCCGCCCTGCCTGCCTAGGTAACAGCTCTGTTCTTCCCCGACAACCTCTGGCACAAGAATTCTTTAGAAGCCCATCGAATTCCTTTGCTGTTGCATTATGTCTCCTGTAACCGCTGACATGTTACAGAGACTCGCGGAAATGATACTGTCAATTCCAAGGTTTTCCTAATAAAAATTAATTTTCCGAAGTTAAGTATTCATCAACATAATTTATAGTTACCAAAGTGGCTGCTCATGGGTGATTGTTATTTAGCAAGTTACGTAGAAGGTTTACTAAAGGCGTAGTCGACTCCCTCACTTCCATCGAGATAATCTAATCCAATTAGCTTTAACTTCTCCAGATCTTTCATCTGAATTGCTAAATAAGCCATTTTATATCAAGGCTATCTCACGCGTTATCTGCTTGCAATGAACGCCTGAAACTTGATCCAAAGCAGTTAATCGAACCCTCAGAATTGAAGTCTGGCAAAGATAACGCTGAACGAATTGGATGAAGTGGATGAATGTGGGACAATGAAAGGTAACTTAACGGCAGTCACGTACTTAATGCACAACGACGTTTAGGATTAATACTTAAAAGTTTTCTCTATCGAGCGATGTTGAGCTACATGAATTAGTTTATTGCTATTCCATGCACTGCAGTTCTAACCATGACACTAAGTATGGAAGCTTTATCACATGGGAAACTGTGTTTTAACTATTTATTGCTAGAACCTCAACACACTTCAGACGTTCTCGGTTGGGATATGCTCGCTCATGCACATAGTTGCCTCTCCCCCTCGCACCGCCCCCTCACTGTCCGGCTATTAAACGCTGATAGAGTTTTCTCTCGCACTCTTAGCTCAAAACGCCGGCATTTTTTGCGATGCTTGGGTCGTGTTGTGGAACTGTGGAAGCTCGTACTCGGCGAGCCGTAAACGTCAGAGCAGACATGACCGCCCTCAGAGTCTGCCGACACTCTCAGGCGGCCGGCGCACGCTGCAGTCTCCAGCTTTTTGTAATTCCTAGTTATTTGGCCCATGTCGAGGTGTTCGCCTGGACCTGCTTTTGGAATTTATAAGTCTTTGACGAATGCTAAAGCATTCCGGCTTGTTGCCTTGCTTTTCAAGTCTTTGATCAAAGTCGTGTAGGCGGCCTGGTCCTGCTTTTGAAATTTATACATCTTTGGCCAGTCTCATATTAGGCCGGCTTGTTCCCTTACTTTCTTCAAATTTCATGAATTTCCTGCCAGTCGCATGGTTCCTCTTTTGGAATTTACAAGGCTTTGCCTAGCTAACGCTTACGTTCCTGGCTTGCGTTCTTAGTCTCATATATGTGACCAAAGACGTATTTTTAGCCTGGTACTGGTTTTGGAATACGTACGCCGTAGACTAATGCTAAAGTGTACCGACTTCTCTCTTTAAGTCTTTTCGTCTTGAGTCAGCAACGAATGTCCTGCTGTGGCCGCAATGCTCCTGCTTCTGTAGCAGCTATTATTTTGAAGAGCTTTTGAATTGGCCTAGAAAATACAGTATCTCATACCTACTGGTAATAGTAGTCAGCTGAGAAATTATTAAAAAATTTTGAACTGACTATATAGAGATGGCATCAAAGTTTTCATAGAAAGCTAAAAACTAACTACTACTAATAGCATTAATAACAGATTAATAAGAAACTGGAATTAACGTTGATAGCTCAAAAAAATTCCTAGACTCGTTTGTGATTGGCTTCGATGGTGTTGCAATTTTGTACTCGACTTTACTGAGCTCCCACTAGAAAACTTCGAGACGGAACATAACTTTTCAGTAGCCAGTGGAAACTTGCAGCTCCGGCAGGCCAGAATGCGTGCACATTTCAGAAGAGTTTGTTATGCGGTCGCTCAGAGCTATACTTGCAGGCGGCTCTGATTGTAGAGCTGTGACGGTGAGTACCCGTACCGTATAATGCCTGCCCACACGCTACCTTCCCATCCGTCACTTTAGCAATTGGCGCACCTCCGACCTCTCATACACCCGCCACAGCTGAGATAATTTGCACGCACTCACCTCTTTGTTTGCAAGCGGAGCTGGTGCCATGACTGCTCTAACCTTGTAGCCATTGGCGTACTCACTTGAGAAATTACATAATTAATAATCAGGCAAATTAGAGGAACTGCGAGAATCAAGTAAATAATGATGCCTGGAGGTACCTTTTGTACCTAAATTACCAAGGTGTCTGCGTCAACTCCACCAACATCAGGTCTAATTGTTTAAAAGTGTTAGTCAGAGAGTTCACATTGTCATCAGTCACATACACCCTTCAAATTTTGTAACCCGCAAGGCTACTGGCGCTGTACGATGCTCATTCATTTTGGTACATCAGCATAAATGCTAATGTACGCACGTTGCCAGCTATGAGACTGAACTTTATTTTTTTAACCGCTGCGGTACCTAGTGTAGTGTTGACACGAAGAGTCAGGCAGTTCGGACAACGTTATAGAATTATCCAATAAATATAAATTATTAAATAAACGCACCCAATTCTACGGCGGACGTTGCTTGCTGCACAGAAGTGCTGAGGGTCCCGAGAACGATCCTCAGGCCATGCAAGCACCGTCTATTTCATGGGTGCTTGGCGAACTGAATCAGCAAATTTGCTTGGTGCGCATAGCTACCTTGGGAAACTTACTTTTGGGTGGGAGGGGTGGTGGGTCCTTGAATCTGCTGTTTCGGCGCCACAGTTCCTAGCAACCCAACATCGGCTGCAGCTCTACTTACTACTTTGGGGCCAGTTGACCTATGTCTGCCACACGAACTAACCAGGGCCTGTGGGTTAGGGTGCAGTGAAAACACAAACTTTCGAATTGCTTTTTTCCAATTATGTGATTTTGTTGCCATTTTATGTAGGATTGATGGTGTTAAAAGGTTTTTTCAAAAATCTAGCATCTTGAGGTGTTGAAATTTTCTAAATTTTATGCATTTTCATTAATATTTTGGAATTAAACGAAGTACTGGATGGTCAAAACATTCATTTATACATTTTTAAAAGTTTATTACATAATTTTTAGCATTTACACTACACTAAAGGACATGCTATAAGTTCTATTACAGAAATTTAAAAATCAATGAAATTTCTTCAAGAACATAAATATTTTATTAGCTTTGCGCCACCTGAAAATGGTCGAATAAACCTTGCAGACTTGAGTATGTTATTAGTATTATGTTTCATTACAATAATTTCGGTATTGGATGTAGCTTCACAGTTTATAATTATGATTTATATATATTTGCATTTTAAAAATTATACGAAATTCAATATTCGTGCGCCACCTCATAATATTCATCTATACGTCTAAGATTTTAGCAGCAGTGTTTTGAGGCACTTTGGATACTTAATATCACTATTGGAAGTCATATTTCATAAAAAGTTGCAAAACCCCTTTTTTGCTGCGTCCTACTGTGGGTTTCCCAGTGGAGGGTTCAGTCAAACTTCAATTTACCTTTACCTCCAAGCTGCAAAAGGTGGAGAGAGTGCATAGAAAAAAAAAAAAACACAAAAACACGCCTGAAACAAAGAGATGTAGATGCCGCCTACGACATGAGAAAGATACGGTTTCATAGCATATATTTTTTCGTTCATTAGGCGTCATAGGCGTTCCTAAAACGGAGAAATTTTTATCAATGTATGATATGCAGTTACTGGTAATGTGATGCACTTACATTAGATATTTTGCATATGATTGTGTTAGGTTGCTCATACCTCTGGCTTTCGAGTTTCATTCTTATTCTTTGATATCTTAATGCTTCCAATTCTTTGAAGAATTCCACAGCGCCATTGATCTAAATTTGCAAGAGTCAACATTTTCCTAAGGACGTATGTATTTGTTCTTTCGTTATCATCACTTCTAGTTCCATGCCCCGTCTTCTCCAGTTTTTACGCTCTTTTACTTGTATCGTTCTAAAATTGTTCAGTGTTTCGAATGCCTGTATTGTCTGTTGAGTTCAGATGTTTCGACACTGGACAACACAAAAACAAAATGAACAGACCAGGTGCATCGATATTGTATCCTATGTCTTCACAAATACCGGTAAATCCTTAACTTTCAGACGAATTAATGCATTAAAAATCAATGACATATAACACCAATTGCACTTGCTATAAAATTTCCTGCTTTGGAAGCATTGCTTTGCGCTTATTATTACGGTTATTATTATTATCATCAACATTTGAGAGGAGTGAAAAGGAAATTTGGACGCCAAATTTATCATTAAAGAATACGTATCATGTTTTTCCGGAAAATTTATATGTGTGAAAAATATGGGCAACGGATGTGTGAAAATAATTGTATAACAAATACTTCAATTAGTCAGCTAGTATCATGAGCATACCGAGATGTAAAGTTACTATTCCGAAGGCTGTTATTCCAACACGAATCTCAAGCACACACGTTTGAGCAATACCATCGTACGCTATACGCTTTCAAGTGATCCCGATCAATGGGCAGCATGAAGTTTGTATCAAGGACTGTGGTAACGATATCAGTTGATATCCGTTGACAACATTATTACTATACTACTCTTGGGTGCCAGGATCATGCACTGAAACTCTGAAAATTAATAGGAAATATTCCATTATTTTGTAATTCATATTATAATAATGGGAAGAATACTTTCTGACTACCTTACCTTGAATATCTTGATGATTCTTTGGACGTAGTTCAGGTGGCGTTATTTACACCGCCCGTCTTGAGCGAAAGTGATGCTGTATTTCATGGCCAGAGAGAGGGCTAGTAGCGAGTTATCTCTACAGTACACTTAACAGCTTATATCTGGTTTGTCTAGCGCTTTCAGTAAGTATTCGTCCAGTAAGTTTTCTAACTTCACAGTTTCACTACAGGTGGCGTTTCGAGTGCGATGGAGCAGTCTGTCTAACAACCTCGCACCCCAGGCAGAGAAGCTATTAGAATATTGCGTGGCTATCGCATCACCACCATTTCTGATGGGAATTCGCACTGTAAAGTGCAATCAATACGGACTGCAGGCATCTGGCAAGAATATGCCCATTGACATTCATAGTAACTCATTCTACAATTTTCCAAATGTATATAATCGTGAAGCCCTGCACTCTCAGTTAAATTGAAAGCAATTGAAGTTGGGCATGTCTTTTGTGATAGTTTAACTCTTGCTTGCCTCGAATTTTAGTAGTGAACAATTTTTGGATAGTCTCGTGGCGCTCTGGTTCCTTTCGTTTGCCCAGTATCCAAAGAGGTGAACAGTATTCTATCCTCGGTAGTATCAGTTGTTACCATTAGATGAACATCATGTCTGGCTCTCGTGTAGAGAAAGTCCGAAGAACCCATCCACTCCATTTCTTGCGTTTGGTAACAGTTCTAGCCAAGCGATCCTCAAAAGTGGCACTGCCCTGCATTTTCACTCCAATGTCTCTTAACATTTTCTTTCGATTTCCCTCTCATCAATCGGCGTGTAGGATGATTCAATAAGGGAAGAGTTTTTCCCGTATCGTAACAGTTGGAATTGTGTTTTAGTGACGGTCATGTTACGGTATTTTCCGATGACTAGGGAAAGATGTCGGATAAATATAATTGCTCAGTCCGTACTGCTGCCACTGACTGTAACGCAGCCATCATTTGTGTGTCGGCCGTAAACGAGGAGGGATCAGCAAACTTGCATTGGTGCTCTGTCATCGATCATGAAAAGGAATAGTATTGGACCAAGCTCAGCACGCTGTGGGACTCTATTGAGTACTGACTGAGGTTTGGGTATTTTATTATTACCAAAACCAAGGTAGTCATGTTTTGAGAAAGTTTGTTTGTTTGATCTCACCAAGATAACTTAGAAAGTTATGGGTTGATCTTTATGAAATTTACAGGAATTGTGAGGCATGTTAGGAGGAACAGATGATTAACTTTTGGTGAAGATCCGGTCAACGGTTTGCTTGTTTACTACATTTTTCTTAGTCTTAGATTTTTGTGAAATTTCGTTAGTTGTTATGAATATAATGAATAGTAAATAATTCCAAGTTCTGTTAAGACCTGTTCATTCGTTTGTTTGTCTCTGTGTTTAATTTTATCTATCTCAGCAAAATAACTAAAAAGTTAGGAACTGATCTTTATGAAATTTATATTATTTGTTAGTAATGTTAAAAGACATAAATAATCAACTTTTGCTGATGATCCTTTGGTCTGACGGCGTTTGACTAATGTTTGTCAGAATGGTTGTCAGCAACACAACCCAGAAGTTAGCAACGGATTTTTAAGATAATTACGCAAGCTGTTATTACTGTTTAAAGGCACAAATGAGCAGATTTTGCCTTGCTTGGAGAAGGTATGCGCTCTCAGAATGCTCTAGTTTCCTATTTTTCTCTTTCTTTATTATGATGATCGGTTACTGGTACCAGTCACAGTCCCTAAATGTAAAAAAAAAAAAAAAAATTCAAAGTTTTATGCAATTGGCGATGCAGTCTTAGGTGGCATGTTCTTCTTTTTACGCTGGCAATCGTGGAGCTAAACCTACACTGCTATCCACTGCACAGCTCTCCATCGCTGCTGCCCACTGCACAGCTCTCCACCGCTGCTGCCCACTGCACAGCTCTCCACCGCTGTTGCTGCCCACTGCACAGCTCTCCACCGCTGCTGTCCACTGCACAGCTCTCCACCGCTGCTGTCCACTGCACAGCCCTCCACTGCTACTGTCCACTGCACAGCTCTCCACTATTGCTGTCCACTGCACAGCTCTCCACTGCTGCTGTCCAC
>LQNS02278143.1:43643445-43664148 GCA_001587735.2 Parhyale hawaiensis | reverse complement strand
CACAGCTCTCCACTACTGCTGTCCACTGCACAGCCCTCCACTGCTGCTGTCCACTGCACAGCTCTCCACTACTGCTGTCCACTGCACAGCCCTCCACTACTGCTGTCCACTGCACAGCTCTCCACTACTGCTGTCCACTGCACAGCCCTCCACTACTGCTGTCCACTGCACAGCCCTCCACCGCTGCTGTCCATTGCACAGCCCTCCACCGCTGCTGTCCACTGCACAGCCCTCCACCGCTGCTGTCCACTGCACAGCCCTCCACCGCTGCTGTCCATTGCACAGCCCTCCACCGCTGCTGTCCATTGCACAGCCCTCCACCGCTGCTGTCCACTGCACAGCCCCCAGCGCTGCCAGGCAGAGCAGACCTGCCTGCTCATTTACCACGATAAACCGCCGTCTATAAGGCGTACATCATTGGTCAGAAAGGCGATCGTGACCTTTAAATCTTCCCTTCATGACCCCAATTGATCAAATGACGTCACAATGAGCCATCACATCGTTAAGATTCATGTTAGGTCAGCAGGACACCTTGACTTGCTATTCTTACCGAGGTGTGACTGACTCCAGATTCCATTGGAGTTCTTTAACAGGGAGGGAGGTTCCATAGGCAAGTGAATATGAGAGTTGACTTAAGCTTTGCTTATGCGACGGGGACAGTGCGCCACCATGCACCACACTTCTGTGCGCACCTGCAGGCCTAAGGTCATGGACCTAGTAATAGAGAAATGAGTGTTAGTAGCAATAGTGAAAATGATGATATGGAGAATTATTGACTGTTCATGAATTATTGCGAAACGGAGCGATTTGATCACGCTTGAATAATCGTAGTTTATGAAATTTGATCTTTTATTGCGACATTAAAGAGAGGGATAATAAAATCATTATGTAATTATGATATAGAATTACTGAAGCAAATAAAAGTCTTGCGAAGTAATTTAGATTTTTTTTTCAATGAGCCCTATTAGGTGATCAGCAGACAGTTCAACTGACACATAGTAACGTGCAGTCAGAATCCCTCAATGCTCGGCTAATTCAGTATCGTGTTGCTAGAAATTTTATTGCATATGAGGTTCATTGTCAAAATTGGCTCATCATAAAAAAATAATAATTTTTAATTATCATAAGAGCGCAACGGTAAATTTAATATATATATATATACCTGTAATAGGGAGAAGAAGAGCACACGGTAGGAATAGCAAATAATGACGCCAAGTAGGCTAACGGAACAGCTAACCAACAATGAGCTCTTACGACGAAAACCTTGTATGTTAGGAGGCCAGGACTGGTTCTTCTAATATTCTAAAATACGTTTTAAAACACCAATTAAAACACTTAAAATGCAGTACACTAGACGAACCAGTCCTTGCCTACCTAACCACAAGGATCTCGAGGTAAGAGCTCATTGGGAAGGGCTTCTGTATTAGGGTCGTGGTCCACGATGGGTGACAGCATCTCAGCATCTAAGCGAGCGTTTACTATCGAGAAGACGGCGGAACAGTCCGTAGATTTTCTTTCACGTCCTTTTTACGTAGCGATAGATATCCCTATTCAGGGGGAGGACGTGTGCTCATTTTCGTCGTTGTGAAGATGTCCCCTTCTAAGAACGTAATATATACATATATGTGCTCTTCTTCTCCCAACTAGGGGAATATATATATATATATATGCAGTAGAAAGTCACTATGTTTACGTGAGATGAAGACAAGCGTAAGAGTGACAGCTAGTTTCAATCTACAGTACTCGACTATAAGTACAGCAACTAAAGGCATGATTATTAGAATTTATGTTTGAGCAACAAGTAAGAAACTGTTAATACTTTACGTACTGTTACGACTTCGTCACGGCCAAGCAAAGTGGCTTCGATTTAAATAATTCAAAACCTGAACAATGAACTACTGTAGGTATGGTGAGTCATTGTAAAGTCTCCGTTTTGTAAAGTGCGCGACCAACTCGATATACAGGGAAGGTTTTCGATAATACCTCGAATAGCCTACATTGCGAGGGCCATATGAAAAGTTTTAAGCATCCCTGTATAAGAAGCGTTGGTGTATGGTCAAACCTCTGATGTTTTGAAAGTACAACCTTCTCTCTTTATTCCTGCCAAATTTTGAGATCCTAAAAAAGTCGAAAATAAAGTAGAAAAATAAATCATCAGAAAGTTCTCATCTCTTTTAAGCTTTCTGATGCTTAAAATTGTTCATACATCCCTCGTATAATATGAACTCTGTTTGTCTGTCGTTCACACGCGGTGGTGAGCTGTCAGTAGGTATCACAGTACGACTATTTTGGAGGCCTTAAGAACCTGTCATACACATTTCAACGGCAGGTTTTACTGGCGAGCAACACTCCTTTTCGACGCCAAGTGCATCAACAAGCTGTTCGACTGTTCATGTTATAGACAATAAACCATGAAATATTGAAAAATTAAGATATGTTCAAGTTATAGATCTATCCTTACTCTGTGTATGTAATTACTTGGAGGGCAAAACCCTAAGTTGGACTGCTTAAAAACTGCTTCAAATTCGACATCACGTCAGCTAAAACTAGGCCGCGTCTGAGTGCTGAGTTCGATGTTTATAATATCTATTTGCATCATTTAAATAAAAGCAAGAGCAGTGATGAAGCAACCTCCTTTTCAGTGACGAAGCTCTCGTTGGAGACGATAACAGCAGTAGGCTACTGTAATTACATCACGGTACGACCTCCGTGCACCAGTGGAAATACCGGTCTTGGCTAGCTTGTGTAACACGAAAACTGTGCCTATGTGAGTAGGTGCATGGGTACAACGCTTTTCTCAGTGTAGGTGCTCCAAGTGCTGGCGCTCGTCTCTAGTCCCGAAAAGTTATTGACACGGCAATCCAGTCTCAAGGAGAAAAGTGTTCTCCCAGAACCAGAAGGTTGTAGAGAATGTGTAATTCACCTTAGTAATGTTGGCAAACTTATATCATTCGTACTGCAGGTATTTGAGTGAGGTCTAAAAGCGCCGAGTGGTGAGTTGTACTGAAAAAACTTGAGGCTGCGGCTTACTATTGGGAAAAGTATGTCACAGTGGCTGCCATACTGCAGGGTGAGCTGTGCAGTATGGTGAAGCTACGTAACTGAAGCAGCTACTTGCAGTTAGCTACTTTTGGTGCAGTAGCAGGAGCAATATAAGGTAGCAGGTATAGAACCCTTGCTGCCCTGCGGCTTCTGTTAGTCCTGTCACTTATCCACGGGTGCTCAGCTCTGCCAGGAAGGTTGTGCTACCGACCTGCTGTGGTGAAGATGGTAGCAGCAGCACAGTGTGTTACTGCTTACCACATACTGGTCATCTGCACTTAGCTAATCAAAACAAAGATCGCTAACAGAAAAAGCAGCTCCGTGTACACTACACAAAAATAAACTAAGCGTACAGCACAACATCTGATCGCCCAGTGAAGGCTGAACATGCCATTGCCCGAATGAACTTGTGGACAGATTATTTTTTCACCAGTGGTGTTCAATCGGATTTAATTCTTGTTCAGTTAGCTGGATATGTAATAACATATTTAAACTTCATGCATCTTAGTAAACTCAAAATAGCAACTTTTTTACTAGTAGACGTATACAATTCAACGCAACGTATCTGAAAATTCACAGAAGATGAGGCGATTTCATGAGTTAGTGGGTTTAAGCAGCAAATAAGTCAAAGTAAAGCAACAATAAAAGCACTATGTTCAGAGCAGCAGTTTCCAGCTTGAAGATTCGTAGTTGCGAAGCCCGAAGTTATCCCGTGGCCCAAATTTTAATCCCACGGTACCCTGACTTTTTCCCTAGAATCCAGCAACATGAGAATTGTTTACGACACTCTCCGAGCCTGCTGATTTCTTCCAGTTAGTCAGTTCTAAATGTTGAAACTAACCACATACCATAAATACATAGTAACGACCACAAGCAGTCGAGTAGATGGGCGGCAGTAGACAGACCAGCAGGCCCATTTCCAGACAGACACCGGGGCCTTACGCACCGGCCCCTACAGTAACAGCAAGCTGGCCACTTCTCTCCAAGAATACGACGGCGTGCGCGTGTCCACCAAAAGCCTGCACACGAACATGACCCGCACAGCGCACCCAAGAAATTTGCTGCAAGAGTTATAAAGAGCAAAGAGTTTAGCCTGAGGCGGTAATTTTCATGCAGTTAGCTTTGAGTGAACACACGAGGTGTTCAATAGAACACATCCACAAACACTTTTGCACACGAGTCTGCACTCCGTAGCTAACACACACATAAGCTAATTATGATAAGAAGCTGAGTTAAGCGGTGCACATTATAGATGCGCAATAAAATACAACACAAATTTCCTCTCACACCAGCGCTGTCGCTTTTGAGCCGCACAACAAAAAGTGGCGTCCATATTGGCGTACAGACGGAGCGGCCGTCATCAGGTCTCGAGTGTTGACGGTAAGCCCGTACCGTGTTTTAAGAAGGACTTTTTTTTTGGGTGTTCCTTGAAGCGACTGGACGCGCCGGACTCCAGTTATGAGATGATCCATTGCACCTCTTCTTCTTTAATTTATCCCATAATTGCATCAATCAAGCGAGGCAAGAGGCAGAGATGATGGTTGAGCTCTTGGGAGGGGCGCCGTAAGGCCGAGTTTAGCGCTCCGCCTCATCTGTCAATTGGCATGCTTAGAGCCGCTCATTTGAATTTTATCTTCTCTTGCTCGTGAATTAAGGTCGCTTTTGGCGCGTTTACTCATAATTGGTTTTGGTAATTTGCGCTGAGCGAGGAGTGTTGGCGGCGTGTAACACTCACACCTTATTGACACTCCTGTGCATGCTGCGTATGGGCGACGGGGGCCGCCTGAGGTGTGGAGCGTGTAGACGGCCACGGACTGGGAGTGTGAGGTATAGTGATACTCTCTGCAGCGCTCTATGGCATAGCGTAATGAATTACTTAATGACTATTGCAATAAACTTGGATAGAAAGCACAGACAAATTCGTTGTTCATAGAATTCATTCAACTGCTGCCATGTGCAGCGTTACAGGAGGGATTACAGTCTCTTTCTGTTGTCTGCATTGTCTGCGATGGTCAACGAGTCACTGAGACCCACGACAACATCTTGCCAGATTTTCTTCAGATCAGTGATGCTAATGTACGATATTGCCGAAATGTTACGCTCAAAAATTGATGAAACAGCGAACTCCCTAAAATTGTTGCTGTTAGAACTGTAGGGTGGCCATATACATTTTTCTCCAATGAACCTGTAAAACACACTACTGCAGGCGCTCCAGACTGAACGTGTGCTACAGTGCACAGTCCAGCACGAAGACGTAATAAACATAATTATTCAAAAAATGATTTTATGAGCAATGGCAAAGCTTTATCCTCCTTAACACGGAGATCGGCTGCGTGTCACGGAGCGTTAGGTAAGCTAGGAATTCAAAATATTATATTTCCATAGAT
This sequence comes from Parhyale hawaiensis, assembly GCA_001587735.2. NCBI lineage: Eukaryota > Metazoa > Arthropoda > Malacostraca > Amphipoda > Hyalidae > Parhyale > Parhyale hawaiensis. The sequence continues at coordinate 43,658,719 of LQNS02278143.1, read as the reverse complement.
TTCACTTGATTAGGTGAGCTGCTACGACTGTAGCTTGGTGAGTGGTAACATTGTTCACAGGTGCCATGGAGTACTACTAATAAAATGAACACACAAGTCCACAATTAGAATTTTAAAGGTTATTGTAGATATCGAGGTAATATTCTGAGGAGTCTCGCGGACTCCGAGACTGTGAAAAGTTTAGATTCATTACTTTAAAAAATTGCTATATGGATTTCTGAACTGCTTCGTTCTTTATCAGTCAATACCAAGGGAAGGGTTCCTACATCAGACGACTCTGTCATTCGAATCATCGCACAAGGTTCTTCCTGTGGAGGAAATGCCTACTGGAGGTGATATAAAAATCAACACAGAAATTACAAAATTTATAGAAATCATCATTTGGAATTTCCTTCTTTGATTGTTCACCACAGCCTCCGAAGTGTAATTCTTTTCTTTCACCGCAAAGAAATCAATAAAATTGTCTTACCGGTAATTCAGTTACTTCCATGGTATGAGAGTCATGTTTTTATTTTGATCAATTAGGTATATTCTTAGGAGTCTCTTCCTTGTTAATTTTAAGTAACTCAAGGCTTAACATCTGAGTCACTCTTTCAGAAACAATATACAGGGTGTTTGAAAATTAGAGGTAAAAATTTGACTATAAGTAGAAAAATGGAAAATAAAGCGATTTTCATAAGTGAAAAAATTTCAAAACTCCTTTGTTTTCGAGAAATGACCTGAAATACTTAAGAGGGAAGAACCCCCCCAAATTTTTTCGTTTACTGATGTGCCGATTTGAATGAAACTTGTTACAGATATGTAAAATTGAAAATAACTGTGGGTTAGACTCGTGTGCTTTTTTCCATTTTTCACATAGAAAACAAGTTATTCAATGAAAATGGGAAAAAGGGGGGCTGGGGAAAACCTATCTAGTCGTACAGTTTTTGAGCTACAGTGATGATTTTGGTTTCAAAATAACGAATTTGATTCTCTACAAATAAGCGCTTGGGTTTTATGATCGTCGAGAAATGTTTTGAGAAAATTCAAACTAACAAAATAAATATTTTTTTTTTATTTTCCTGAAAAGTGCGCTGTTACTAGTCTCCTAATTCGACGATCAGAAAACCCAAGCCCTTATTTGTAGAGAATCAAATTCCGCTATTTTGAAACCAAAACCATCTCTGTAGCTCAAAACTGTAGCACTAGATAGGTTTTCCAGCCCGATTTTTTCCCGTTTTCTTCGAATATCTCGTTTTTATGGAAAAAATGGAAAAATCACACAAGTCTAGCCCACATTTATTTTCAATTTTCCATAACTGTACCAAGTTTCGTTGAAGTCGGTACATAAATTAACAAAAAATTTGGGGTTTTCCCCCTCAAGTATTTCAGGTTGTTATTTCTCGAAAATGAAGGAGTTCTGAAATTTTTGTCACTCCTGAAAATCTTTTTTTTTTCGTTTGTCTACATTGAGTCAAATTTTTTTACCTCTAATTTTGAAACACCCTGTATAGCTCTGGAAGATAGATTTGATTGGTTCATCCCTCAAGAAATGGATGTTAGTTTAAGATACTATATGCCTTAGGAATAAAAAAAAAGAGGCGGTTTAACTGCACAAGCTTCAAGAAAAATTTATGTTTTTTGAGGGTGCAATTTTCTACATTTTCTAAAATTTTAACGGTGATTTGCTAAGTTTTCAGAGTGACCAAAGTCAATTGACAAAAAGGCCATGAAAGATGCAGCAGAGGTCAATCCTATGATCACCAGTAGAGAATTAATCAAACAACTCTACACAGCTCATGCCAGCATTACGTCAATTCTTCGTGAACTAGCGAAGAGGTTCCTCACGATTTGAATGATACCAAAAGAAACCAAAGACTGACTGCACATATTTACTGCTAAAGAACTATGAAGATCGATTTTTGGAAAGAATTATCAGGGAGGACGAAAATTGGATTCTCATCAACAATACTCAATCCTAAAGACACTGGTCAGTCTGCAGCCAGTTCCAAGCAAGAAATTCACCCAAGGAATATCGGGCTTTAGTAGTTTTTTCTTCAAGACTCAGTATTTTCTGAAGTAGACACCTAATTGTCAGTGGACTGTAGGTTAAAGGTCATTGAAAGTCAGAGAAACTATAGTCAAGGATAAAAATTACTGTTTTATGATTTTTACACAAATCAGGCGTTTCGGAAAACCACGTTACATTCTTTTCAGCCTAATGCTTCCTCCAAATAATTTTATTTTTTCAAGCGGATGCAAGACGTGGACAGTTTAAATAACGTGCAACTTAACTATGCTGTATCAATAAATATTCACGTTACTAAAATATATATATATATATTTCAAAATATATCTATTGAGAGACTGCTTACAAACAACTTATTAATGAAAATTAGGAGGGCATAAATTGTTCGTACATTTCAAAGTATTTTGCAAGAATATATATAGATTTCGAAAGCTTCTTTAATTTAGCGAATAAAATATACTACACCAAATAAAAATGGGCAATGATTCATACGTTTTCCAATTTAAGAGGCATTAGAAAATGCTTTTACACAGAGTCTGTCACAATCTACTTGGTAGTACCTGTTGAACAGGAAATGATAATTACTGACAGTGCTGCGGTTCTTCCTCAGATATCGGCACTTCCATTAAATTGTCGCGTGCTGCGCTGTGGGCCGCGTCTCATTTCTCGATGGACAGTTATCATGCAGTTAGTTTCATAATGAATCGTTTGGGGCAGGAATTGCCGGGTCAGATGATCTTGTCTCACTGTAGCTCTCTGTAATGCAGTTTTGCGACAGACACCTGCACTTGAAGCTAAGTACTTTGGCATTATGCTCTGCTTGTTCAAATGCTGCTACCTCACACAGTCTTTGGCAGCAATGTCCCATTCATTAATGGTTAAGTGAACTCAAACTGTGAAATGTGCGCTACAACGAAGCTTCGAGCTGCTCGATACGAAATTTGCAACTCGTCATACAATACATTACAACAGCAGATAATTTTATGGATCACAAATGCCTTACTCAACATTCGGCACAAAGTGCCAACAACGTGCCTCCACTGCCACGCCATGCTCCTGTTTGCTATTGGCACACAATAACCAGCCACAGCCAGCTGTCTGCCCCACGAAAGCTACTACAGCCAGCTGAGTGTCACGCATGAAGCAGCCACAGCCAGCCGCCAAGCTTACATGAGATAGCCACAGCTATGCGTCATCCACACATCAACCAGCCACAGCCAGCTGTCAGCCACACATGAACTATCCATAGCCAACTATCAGCCACACATGAGCAAGCCAACAAGCCGTCAGCCACACAACAGCCAGCTGACCAGCCCCAGCGCACAATCCCCTGCCGCCGACAGCCAACAACTCGTTTAAAAGTCCCGGAATTTCCTTATCAACACAACACCCTGACACTCGCTGCCTTCTCACCACGGACGGATGCTCATGTCGCTCAGGGCGACACCTGTCCCTCTGTCTGTCTGTCCCTCCGTCTGTAGGACACAAGAAAGCCGCTACACCGCGTGTAGTTTCGCATACATAGACTCAAGAAGGTCAAACTGAAAAGGTTAAAATATAAGGGTACCTTGAAAACGGAGAACTGTTATGACTATTTACTATTTTAGAAATATTTAATATTCAACATGTTCTTCTCCTTCTAGATTATTGTTTCACGATAGCATTAAGAACAAAACACAAGAGAAATGCTTGTAGAGCAGTTGAGGGAAGAAAACTTTGTACATATGTAGATGGGTTTCTACTTCAATTGTTCCTTGCCGTATGGAGGTGAGCGGATTCAGCAGGCAACGGTGGTGCGGCGGACGATGACCATGTCCTCTTGGTTCATTTACATCTTGGGTTGAATTACTCTTCACTATAAGTGAAAGATCTCGAGTAGCAGATCTTAGCTCCTCATGGCGGCTCTCAGTACAGAACTATGCTATGTCAACGTCGGGGTGCGGTTGCCGGCATTAGTATATTATATGCATAACTGCAGCTTAGAGCATTTCGCAGTTCACGTTGTTGCAAATACTAACGGTGCAGGTTACCGGTTACCAAGGTTCCGACAAGATTCTGGCAGTTGGCTCTTAATTGCATCAGTTCGGCGTCGACAGATATACGCGTGTTTTTGTTCCATCGTAGAATGGAAAGCCAATATTAGCAGTATCGGATGCTAACGCAGTTGTGCCATAATATATGAGTACAGATATATTTACGCATGGTGGTCGCGGTACAAAATGTTGTATGAGTGCAAGAACAGGAGAGTATCTAATTTTGTGAAATAATAGTGGATAGTGGGGTGCGACAGCACGGAAAATATTGATACTTACAGATACCTGACGACTAATGAAGGTGGGGAGGGGGGGGGGGGGGGTCGGTCGTGGCCAATAAAGTAGGGTGCTGCTTGGTTTCAAAGCAGGATATTTGTCTAGTAATGCTTTCAGGAGCTAGAGTTCATGAGACGACCACAGATACCAGCGTATGGAGTCGTGTAGCACTTCAAAGTCAGCAGTTGTGAGCCGTCATTGTTTCAGAGTCATGAAGTGGTTCTGAACGTTTTTGGTGATACTGAACCCCACAAGTTTCATACATGCATTTATCGAACCCCCCCGTAGTTGTAAAAATAAAATGCACTATTTTAATTGAAATTCAAAGCATATATATGTATAAAACTATGTACTGTATTAGTGCGCAAACTGTACCATGCATCATTTGCACACAAAACCACGGTGTTCAAGGAACAAAGCTAGCAAGCAGAGAGGGTCGTCACGAATCATGCGAGTGTGATGAACCAAACCGCCGAACCCCTGAAACTGTCTCACCGAACCCCTGGGGTTCAATCGAACCCAGGTTAAGAATCAGTGAGCTTCAGACGATACCAGGGTAGGGGTGTGAAAACTTTCCGGATAATGAGTGATGGCAATATGTTTTCTAGAAAAAGGAGAACTAAGGGATTATCTAACGATGCGACGGAATTTATGTGGTTGAGTAGCCTAGTGGAGAAGTTTAAATAATTATTTATGCTGTTTGAAGCGATGCGTTTGCAGCGCGTAAGGCAACGTGGGGCGGTGGGCAGCTGTTCCATGACGTGTTCTGCGTTATGCTGGTGTATCTAGGGATGCGCAGTGTGATGCACAATTTGGTCTACAGTGTGATGCAGAAGGTGATACACAACGCGATGCAAAACGCAATGCGCAGTGTGACGTACCTTGTGGCTCTAACCCGAGCTCTCTCCAACAACAAATCGCACATCACACCGGCATGCTTTGACTGATCCCCTTCGTAATGCCATGCCCAGCGCCAGCTCGCCAAACAGGCTGGAGCTGTGCGGTGCAGTCCCGGCCTTAATCTGCGCAAAGGTTTAGGAAAGTGTGCTGGAGATGCTGCCAATGAAGATAACAAGCAGACATGCTGTACATGGGCTTGCGAACTGTTGATTGTTGACCCAGGGCAAGGCGAGGTGTAAGTCTTCACACCTAGCGCGTTACTGGTGCCACTTCCCGCGGGTGTGAGTGTCTTCGTCTCTGTGCTGCTCACTGCAGCTTGCAAATATGCAGTTGGAAGGTTTCTGCGCCCGCAGCGCACGGCAATAGCAACTTTCCTATTGGCCTGTAAAGCACTGTTCCTAAATTTCATTTGTGGTAGAAATAGCAGGAGACGTACGATTGGTGATTCAGACATATTATCATACAAGAAATGATAGATTTCACTTAAACTCGCAACTACTTCTGTTGTAGGTGCATTAACCAATAGTAAGCATGAAACACAAAAAGAAACAATATAATTTTCTTTCAATAGCAACTGACAACTATGCTAGAGATATATCTTCGAATGCACAGCACTGAGGGGGAGAGGAAAATCCTGGAGGACTAATTAATTACACCCAAAATACCACTACGTGATAATTAACACCCAGTTCGTCGATCAGTTGCTGGGTTAAACGGTCTCTACTTCGCCTTTTTATTACAAAACTATTTGGTCATCGGTATGAAGTCGATGTTCTGCTCAATTTAAAATCTAAGCATTGAAAACGCGTGAAGTACCTTTTAGAAGTAGCGGAGTAGTAGAGATATTAGATTTCGCTTCCTCCCATAGTAACGCTTATATACTCTGAGCTCATTCTACAGAAATTGAATGAAAGATCAGTGAAAGACAAGGGCAAGACAATCTTCTGAGCAATGCAAGGAAGGAAACGGAGGTTTCGCCGAAAATTTAGTTACTGCCCTCATTTCAAAATGATGAAGACCCCTAATTATTTAAAAAATACTAATACACAACGTTAACACAATCTGCGTCTTATAACTCACTTAACAGATGCAGCTCCTTAGGACGCTGATGCGGTCAAAAGCCGGTCATATACTGAAGACTTACTATCCAGCAGCGAACTACGGGGCTCTTCAAATTGAAAACATGCTAGTCATTTTGCTCCTTTAAAATCTAAAAAAAAAAAAAAAAACACTGGAACCAATATTTCGAGTGATGGCAAAGAAGTAGAGGGCTAATTTAGGAAATACGAAGCATCATAACTTATGTATGCATACGAACACTCTAAAAAAAAACTAAACAACTACTTTCGCACTGGGGTGGGCTTCTGGTTAGAGTGTCACAGCTTCGGTGCGAATTAGAAACAATTACTTTATTTCATTACTAACTTCTTAGCAGTTGTATTTAGAAGAACTGCCAGGCCAGAACAAAAGGATAAAATTAGTGTTGAAATCGGGAAATATTGTCAATAGCAAAACGGCTCTTTGTGAAACGAGGTAGGCATCTGCGTCCGATCCAACACAGTTAAATGATGTTGTAAGTTTGCAATTCCTGTAGCCATTCGACCTTTTTCTACGCTTGAGCATAAGCCGCAAGTAAAGCCACAACCAGTGCAACCTCTGACAGTATGTATCTACCTAAAGATACCCTGAGGAGCGAAGGTAGTAAGACAAACCGAAGTCCTGAGACATCCCGGCATACACGCGAGAGTTGGGAGCCGGGCGCTAACTACAGACAGTTCCAGTATCTCACGTCCCTCGCCACTTACGGTGCCTAACTTCAGATTGTCTGCAAACACGCGCTCATGTAAATGTTTAGCGCGGCTGAGGTGACAATATTTGCTTGGAGAAAAGGACCACAAGCGCGCGAGAGAACGCAACCGGTCAGTTGGTGGTGCGGGAAGAGAAGCATTACATGGCTGACTACAGTCAGGATTGTCTACGGTAGACTCACACGGATATTCAATTTGTAATTTGTAGGTTACAATAAAATTTGATAAATAAGAGAGTACCAAGGTGAATTACTGCTAGATTTTTGCATGTAGATGAAGCGAAACGAAAGCTGTGATGTACTGATGACGGTGCGAGGCTGCACTCGTGTGTCCGCATCCAACGGGTCATGTCTGTTCAGGGTTCGGTGACTCAAGGAGCCCTAACGTGAGGTTGTGCTGTGTTGCAGGCTGTGCGTTTCCTCATGGACTATAGTTAGCACTTTTTAAATAGTTTTACCAGAGGACCTTGCTCTTTACCTAACCAACTTCCATGTTTATTTTATGGTCAAGGTGTGCGATGAGGTCAAGGTGTGCGATGTACGAGGCATTTCAACCTCTGCATTTGAAACGATAGATAGCACTTGACAAAAGTGGTGTGGGCATTTGTCTTTAAATTAAAAATAGGTCCTTTTGATAAATCTGTTTTGTATGAAAATTTGAAGTTTATGTGTGGGTAAGCTTCAGAGTGTTTACCGTACTAACATAGGCTTTGTTGTAGTACGGAAGCGAGTGAAAGAAGTCTAAATTACCGATAAAAGGTTTACTAATGCCGGGAGCGAACAGTTTGTCTAGAAACAATTTGCAGTAGTGGTCCAAAAAATGGTGCGGATAACCGTCGTTTTTTAAAAATGTTCGAAGAAAGTCAACTTAATTTGAGAACGCAAGGTAGGAAGAAGACAAACATTATAGCTGAAATAGTAAACATTTTATTACATTAAGTTTAAATTGAGCGTAGCAATGACTGAAAAAACTTGTCCCTATGCCTGACAATGTAGGTTTTCTGTAAACTCCGGTGGTCGGTGTTGAGTCTTGATTTGTTATTAAAAATTACTTAAGCTTCATTGCATCTCACTGTAGTAACAACTCTGTCGTGAGCTTGGTACGGAGTTCGTATTCTATCTAGAGAGTTTGTTTTGTTGATATATTAGCCACATTTTTCTACGAGCTTTTGATAGACAAAAATTTTCTAGCTATATAGATAAGTGGCTGCAAGTAAATATTATTACAAATTGTGGGTAAAATTTTTGCCTAATGATGTACTTTTACCTTATAAAAACTTGAACACTTTAATAACTAGCTACTTAGAATTAAGGCTTCTTGGAATTTATAGTTGATAGATATCACTACAATAACTTCACAGTAAAACAAGGGCATATTATGATGAAACTTGAATCCTGAGGAGCTCTGCTATTTCTAGAGTTTCAAAAATTCTTGTTGCTCTCAGGAGTTTTTGAAGACAATGTTGTTCAGTACACCAAAATTTAAGCTATTTACTGGTAAACGAGTATAACTTACGTTGTGACATATTGCGCTGAACTCTGAGAGTTATATCTAAAAATATTCCGAAGTGTGTTGCAGTGAAGCGTTTTACGTTTGTCGTCATATCGCTCATGATAGTTTCTGATCGAAGGTGCGTTCCCATGATACTCATTCTGTATGTATTGACAGCTCTGATGCTTTCAAAACCTGTACAAAAACAACAAAACAACGACCCTGTCGTGTATTTCCTAAATGTTTATACCGGGTGCTCCTAAATTCTTTCCACAAAATGAAACTGAAGGTTCCTTGCGGTACAATAACCATATTTTACTCTATCGATGCATATCTGAAAATGTCTACTTTTAAAGGTACGTTAAGTTAAAATTAAACCTAGCCAAGAATCGGCGAATGTTGTAGGGTAAATGAACAATCATTGTCAGACTATGTTTATTTTAAGGAAAACAGGAGTTAATATGTTACATAGTTACAGAAATTGTTCAATATTCTTCCCATCAGCAGCAATGCATGCGCGAAGGCGCCGACGTAGGGATTGCCGAACCCGATCAAAGATGCCTGGAGTTTCACGAATCCTTTAACAGCCGTCAACGTTTTTACCGATCAGTTCTTCTTCGGGCGTAATTGATTCATGATCGTCTGAAATTAGGTACGGTGCAGATTAGAGTAACCAATGTCAACAAATGACCGATGTGCATCTTGATCTTCGCTGCAAAGTGCAGTAGTCCGCCGATTAAGAGAATCGTACTACCGAACTTTAAAGTCAACGAATCTTTAAAAGTAGACATTTTCGGATATGCATCGATGGAGTAAAATATGGTTATTTTACGTAAGGAACGCATAGTTTCATCTTAGGGAAAAAATTTAGGAACACCCGGTAAAATAGAGCAGCCTTAAAAAGATAGAGCCGGAAGGGTTCACAAATATGTTATAAAATCAAAACATTAAATAGAGACAACCATTTTGTTCTTATTAATAGTTTTTTGTCCAGTCGTTCCCCTCCCCCTCCACAGTGAGAAAGTAAATAACTCCCTTTTAAATTGCCTTCAACGAAGCAGGCAGGGTTCGGATTTTCAAAGATTAAGCGAGGCAGTACAGTATGCAAAACAAATTTTTGGTGCAACTTCCGGTATTTTGAGAGGAAAGGAGGGAGGGGCATTTCTTGTGACGAGTTTTTGTAAAGCTCCCTCCAATTTTCAGAGAAAAAAAATAATTAGGTACTTTTAAGGTAGGAATGAACATTCTTAGAAACTACAATTAGCTTCTGTTCGCTTTCTTGGTACTTTCTAATCAAAGATCAGCGTCGGCAGCGGTGGGTACAGTGCATCCTCCACAGCTGCATCCCAATTCCATGCATGGACAGCAAATTAAGCCAGTGTGAATAGTTTACCAGCAACTTTGGTGGATGTGTAACCTAGTAACACCATCGAAGCTACCACTCATATGTAGAAATTCGAGTCATTAAGAGAACGCTACAGTGAAAAGAATTTTTTTAGGTTTGAGTCATTCCCCTATGAATGATTCATGCAAACGACCGAACTTCCCCAAACATGAGATCAGATTCACACGGAGCTCTCACACCCTCAGTTTCCAGGAGTTGCGAATATTAATGCGGCAATCAAAGGATAACCGCAGTTGCTTAGGTTCCCACGGCCCATCGGCAGAGCATCAAACTGAAGATGTGCCCATTTTAATCCAGGGGCAAATTGCAGATCTGACAAGCATAATGATTCTGAGATAGGAAGTGCATGGGCCGTCAGTTCGTTTAGATAATAAAGCTTTCATAGTGTCGACATGACAGCTAAGTTGATGTAGTTTAGCCTAATTTAGTTATGATTATGGGCGTTTGAGACATGAAGGTGTGACAAAAATTCCAGGATCCAAAACATTTCTCATCTCTGAAAAATTAAGCACATATATAGCTGGGCTTGAGAAGAAAACAGCGATGATTTTTATCGGAGCTTGAAAATAGAACTTCAAAACAGGATTTACGTTATATGCATGGATAAGTTGGAAGCGTTTTCGAAAACGCCTACGGCTTTCAGCACCAATACGTAAGGTATACAATTTAATGTTCAAGGGTAAAATCTATATATGCATCCATTTATCTAAACCAATCAATTGAACTCCTGCGCTGCAGCTACATCTCGTCAATTCTCGGAAAGCTTTGAGGGCATGTCCAGCAATCACTAAAAAATAGTAATACTTATATATATTTTGAAATTAGTACACTGGTGAGTCTGTACAACGAGCACGAAGTACTGTCTTGGATGAGAATATACACTATATGCTCTCGCAAAAGCGTAGCTTCAGAAGACAAAGGACTAAGTAAGTCAGCGAGAGAAGACAACAAGCTTGTTGTGACACTGTCGAGTAAGACGGTGTAGGTACGGCCATAATCCAGTGGCTAGCCGTAAGCTGATGCCCTCCGTAGTATCGTGTAATGCTGTCCTTACATGCAGAGCGTCACCTGACACCGACATGTTGGGCGCTTCACAACTTACTGCTGTAGTGCGCAAGGCTCCTGCGCCCTGAGGAAGTGACGCGCTTACCACCTCAGGAGCCTGCTGCTCCCAGCACCGGTCTCCTACTAAATTGCATTCTACATTTTATTAAATAACGTTAGCCAAGGTGTTGTTTTCGTTTGTAATTGACTTGCTGTAGCAAGAGAGGTCAAAATGCATGAGTGCATTAGTGTTCATGTTTCTATGTAATGATGTGCGTAATGTGAGGGCTTTTTTTTAGAACAGATGCTTAATTACGAGGCCAACTCTTATCGGAGCTAAAGTGTTTGAAGAGTTTACCTCAATATTTTGTCTCCGGGGTGATTAATCAATAAAAAAGTAAGTTCGACCAATGCAATATTTATTTAAATATGGCACTTTAAAATTCGATCTTTGATCAAAGTAGCCACACAGACAGGAATCTTAATTTCCTTAGACTTTCATTGACAAAAACACTACAAAGTATTGTCTTTATAACTGAGAGCTACTTGTGATGAATATTACAGTCAGAGGTAACGTATCGCTGGTGTACTGCCACATTTACAAGCTTCGATGGACGGTGCTGTAAAGGAACTAATTGTTTTAGAGAAGAGAAGTAGCTCCATGTACGCCATTGTCTGCTATAAGAACAACGCGCATTAAAAACAGACGTGAATAATATGAAACATGCCGCTCTGTAGCAAGAAATATTATTAACCGAATCATGAACTATATATACTAAATAATAAAAACACTGAAACATTACAAATTTTATTACTATTTACATACACACTTATGTACATTTCTCACACAGTTTTCCTTAGAAGTTTTTTTTTGCATTATTCCTTTCTTAGAGAGGGACAGTTGTTACTAATTTGGGTCTCATTTTGAGTACGCCTGTACAGTATATTTATTACGGCGTAGGTACTTGCATCGTTGCTTTGATATTCAAAGTGGTAACATTTCTAATAACACCTTATTGGTTGCATCACTATGGAGAGCTCTGCATATATGCAGAAAGCAATCTGCCGCAGCTCAGCCAGAAACTTACCAAATTAATATTTTGTGCCCCAGAAAGTTCGATTGAAAAAAACTGCAGAATTTATTCTCGCAGCAGAGACAATTAATGTCTGCAGAAACAGACGACACGTCAGCTATTTTTGTGAAGGACTTTGTAGAAAATTCTCACTTCCATAGAGGAGGCAGAGGTTTGGCTGGAGAGCAGCAGGTGGCCACAGCAGCAAAATCAATGGGTTTTATGGAAAAAGTTTTTGGAAGCACAAACGAGATCGGTACCGGAAGTAGCTGAAAGACAAACATTGATTTACTGTAGTTCTACGAAGAATATTGCAAGATGGCGTCACAGGGAAACAAAAAAACAAGTAAAACATTCTCATAAATGAGCTGCAGCGGTCTGAGAGTGCATAACTCCGCCAAAAAAGGCAATGTTAACGAAAAATTCAAATTGGTCCTAAACCAAGACTTCGTTTTTATCATCACCAAAATTTGGTCATATTGGCTTCTTTAATGTAGTTCTTATAGTTTACTGGTGATGCGTCCTTTACAATTTGAGTTATGGTCAGATAAACAGTACACAAACATAGAATCAAACAAACGCATTGATAGATCATCACACAAATTTGGTCACTTGCTTTTCATCGTAACAGTTTGTCTCATAACTGCCTGAGTTCTGTTAACAAGAAAAGGCAGGTATATAAACAAACAAACGGTCTAACGGATCTTCGCCTAAAGTTGATACTCCGTTCCTTCTAACATACTTAATATTCCCTGTAAATTTTATAAATACCCGTCTATAAATTTTTGAGCTATTTTGACGGCAGACAAACACTGAAACAGAAAAAAACAGACAAAGTCAAGAAAAACATAACTTCTTTGGGGGAGATTATCGGATAGGAAAAACATTGCGCGTCTACACAAATATTCCAGGAAAAATCTTACATTAGTGGCCCACACCTGAAATAACACAATATTATCCAGCACAACTGAGTAATTATATACGATCAGTCGGATTAAATTAAGGTCATGGTAAACATAACTTTGCCGCACCTCCTACTGGTAAACCCACAGTCACTTGTTTGTGCTGCGGTTGTAGATCAGCAGGCTCCAGAGAAGTTTGCGGCTGCAATCGATCACGGCTCCTCAAGAGCTATGGTGCCATCGACCGAAGGTTCTTATGCAACGACGCGTGCTCATTCAACCGTCCTCATTTCCGTGAAAGGTAAGTGAGCCCACGGCAGCTGTGCATACCCATCAAGTGCTGAGTAAGCGCTGCAAACTTCGCCTGCCTGCGTTGGTATTCGAACGTGCAACGTCCAATGCCTTGAGTTCAACTCCTTTGGCAGCTGCTACCGCGGGTAGGTTAGTATTGTGCGTATTAACATGAAATAAGTATAGTGATTGTCAAATAGGCAATGTGTTACTTGGTGCTGGAGATTAATTAATTCATTTGTCTCCAATTATCCGTACGTTTTTAGCATAAAATCGTTACATATTTCCTACACATATTTTGCTCTAACCAGAATGGAACTTTTCTAAGGAGCGAGTTGAATGCACAGCTTTACAGCAGCGGAAGCAGTCACCGTCGAGCTCATTTTCGGCCACCTAACAATCCACGCGCATAGAACAGTAGCTGCGGCCTGGGTTCCTCCTCTGGAACAGAGTAACCAATTGCGGATGTCGTCTGCTCATTGGCGAACTGAATTCGAGGCTGACTTTGCATATCGAGTTGGGAGTTTAGGCCGAGCAGATATCTTTTCTTTATTGCTGCTGTATTGAGCATCGCATAGCATATTTTTACCAGAGTAAATTTCCGCAAAACGGAGCTTACCCATCAGCGTCACGCGCTTGACTGACTGCTTACTTCCAGCCTCAGATCTCTTGTTATCGTACAAATCGTCAGTGAGACGCCATTAACATATAATCTTCAGACATACTGTATGATCATTCAATTGCCTATAAATTATGATCAGGTTTGACACGTAATATTCAAAAGTGAGGACATTAACACAAGAGGTCGTGGCTTACGGCTCTTCTGCCCAGCTACGTGATCACTAAGTTAAGTGGGAAATTGGGATCTCTTACTCTTTGCAGGGCTCCAGAGCCTCACCTTCCTAGCTTCGGTTCCTACCCACGTGACGGCCATGGGAGCGAGAACGGAAGCTGTTTGTTGCCATGTATGCACGGGCCGTCCAAAACGTGGCAACAGTTCTGCGCTGGTGATCTGGTAACTGCCACAGTGTGGCCACAAAACAACAGGGGACATAGTTTTCCAAATGCCAACTTTAGCGAAATTTTTCATACGTTACTGTTCAGATTCCACAGTGTGCATGAAGAGGCAGTTAGGATTCCACCGTGCATGCACGAAGAGGCAGTACGGATTCCACAGTGTGCATGAAGAGCACAAACGCTGCAGTCGCTTCCATAAAGTAGCAATAGCAATGTTTTTGAAGTTTGCTCTTCCCAGGAGTTCAGGTGCAGAGAAAGCTGACTTGACCACTCCATGCAGCGAGCGGCGGGCCGGTGAGAGAGAGAGAGACAGCCCTCCCCTGAACCGATAATCTGGCGCTTACGGCACACTTGAGCAGCGCTAGCACTCGTAAAATTGGTTCGTAAAAGTAACATGAACGCGCGAAGATGAAACGAAACGATTCCTACCGTTACTCCTTGATTGGCTGTTTCACTAACGCTCATCCGGGAGCATGTGGGGGAAGTGTGGGGAAGTGCGGCCGTATAGTGCTGCTGTGTGGGGCAGATATGGGGAAGTGTGGCCGTGCAGTGCTGCTGTGTGGGGCAGATATGGGGAAGTGTGTCCGTATAGTGCTGCTGTGTGGAGCAGATATGGGGAAGTGTGACCGTACAGTGCTGCTGTTTGGGGCAGATATGGGGAAGTGTGTCCGTATAGTGCTGCTGTGTGGAGCAGATATGGGGAAGTGTGACCGTACAGTGCTGCTGTTTGGGGCAGATATGGGGAAGTGTGGCCGTATAGTGCTGCTGTGTGGGGCAGACATGGGGAAGTGTGGCCGTATAGTGCTGCTGTGTGGGGCAGATATGGGGAAGTGTGGCCGTATAGTGCTGCTGTGTGGGGCAGATATGGGGAAGTGTGGCCGTATAGTGCTGCTGTGTGTGGCAGATATGGGGAAGTGTGGCAGTATAGTGCTGCTGTGTACGTGGGGCAGATACGGGGAAGTGTGGCCGTACAATACTGCTGTGTGGGGCAGATATGGGGAAGTGCGGCCGTATAGTGCTGCTGTG
>LQNS02278143.1:43603483-43620807 GCA_001587735.2 Parhyale hawaiensis | reverse complement strand
CTGCAGTGCTGTGAAGCTGCAGTGCTGTTGTACTGTAGTGCTGTGGTGCTGCAGTGCTGTGGTGCTGCAGTGCTGTGAAGCTGCAGTGCTGTGGTGCTGCAGTGCTGTGGTGCTGCAGTGCTTAGGTGCTGTAGCGCTGTGAAGCTGCAGTGCTGTTGTACTGTAGTGCTGTGGTGCTGCAGTGCTGTGGTGCTGCAGTGCTTAGGTGCTGTAGTGCTGTGAAGCTGCAGTGCTGTTGTACTGTAGTGCTGTGGTGCTGCAGTGCTGTGGTGCTGTGGTGCTGCAGTGCTTAGGTGCTGTAGTGCTGTGAAGCTGCAGTGCTGTTGTACTGTAGTGCTGTGGTGCTGCAGTGCTGTGGTGCTGCAGTGCTTTGGAGTTGTAGTACTGTGGTGCTGCAGTGCCGTGATACTGTAGTGCTGTGGTGCTGCAGTACTGTGGTGTTGTAGTACTGTGGTGCTGCAGTGCCGTGGTACTGTAGTGCTGTGGCAGTGCAGTGATGCTGCAGTGCTGTGGTGTTGTAGTACTGTGGTGCTGCAGTGCCGTGGTACTGTAGTGCTGTGGTGCTGCAGTGCTGTGGTGCTGCAGTGCTGTGGTGCTGCAGTGCTATGGTGCTACAGTGATGTGGTGCTGCAGTGATGTGGTGTTGCAGTGCTGCAGTGCTGTGGTGCTGCAGTGGTGTGATGTAGCGGTGGCTGTGGCACTGCTGGGATGTGGTGCTGTCGAGCTGTAGAGTTACAGTACTGTGGTGCTGCAGTTGTACAGTGCTGTGGTGCAGTAGGGCTGTAGTGCTACAGTGCTGTGGTGCTGCAGTACTGAGGTGCTGCAGCGTTGTATACTGCAGTGCTGCAGTGTTGCAATCCTGTGATGCAGCAGTGCTGTAAGTGATGTAGTACTGTGATGCCGCAGTGCTGTAAGTGATGTAGTGCTGTGGTACTGCAGTGCTGTAGTGTTGCAAAACACTGTAGTGCAGCAGTGATGTCGTGATGCAGTACTGTTTTACTACTGTGTTCCGGTGCTGCGGTGCAGCACTGCTACAGTGCATGAAGTGTTGTGGTGCACCGTACATACAGCAGCACATGCACACACAGCAGCGCATATTTCAAATATGTAATAAATATATTGACTAATCATAAAATTAACATTTCGGGAATAATTATTTCCCATCATCAGAGAATTTGAAATCGTCTAAGCCTGTTAATAATTTTTTTTTCAATAATTTCAATTGCGGAGGGGAGCATAGATGTTGTCGGGGGAAGTCTAAAACGCGAATGAATCAAGCTACCTGGAGCAGCCGTACAGTTAGAGAATGTGAGCTAAGTCATGAATTGTGTGAAGCGGTACAGCCGAGGTCATAATATTGAGGCTGGATTTTGCTCTATGGATCTAAAGGGAGTTTAATGTTGTGAGCTCGATTGGGTTCGAAAAGTCTATGATGGAGAAGTCGTTCTTACTGAAGGGATGGTTGTTTTGCTCAGCATGGAGGCTGAATGTGAGGGCTTTACGAGTGGTAAACCATTTCAACTAGATACACCTAACGTTCGTCAATACGGGCTTTGAAATATTTTCCAGTGCTACCGATACACAACGCATTGCATCTTCTGCATTGGAAACGGTAGATAATACCGGATGGAATTGGTGTGAGAGGGTTGTCTTTGAATTTAAAGTAGGACCCTATGGTACGTGTGTTTTTGTATGAAAATTTGACGTTTTTGTGTGGTAAGCTTCAGAGAGGAATGGTTTCAAAGTATTTACCGTACTAACAGAGGCCTTGTTGTAGTATGACAGTGAGTGAAAGAAGTCTATTTTACGCACAAAAGGCTTAACAATATCGGGATCGGTATTGTTTGCAATATTGGTCTAAAAAGTGGTGCGGATAACCATTATTTTTGAAAAAAAAACTTCGGAGGAAATCTATTTCATCTGAAAACGCAAGGTAAGATGAAGAAAGATAGTATGCCCGGAATAGAAAGGTTTTTATTGCTGTAATTTCAAATTGGTAGTAGCAATATGGCTGAAAAATCTTATTCCAATGCCAGAAAATGTCGGCTTTCTGTCGACTTTAGTGGTCAGTGCTGAGTCTTGATTAGTTATTAGAAAGTCGAGAAAAGCTAAAGACTTGCTTCATTGGTTCTCGGCAGTGAATTTGATATTTGGGTCTTAGCTATTAAAATATTGCAGAAATAAGTCAGAATCTGCTGGGTTTTGGCATATGAGGAAAGTGTCGTCTGAAAAACTTCTATTATGAGTCGGTTTGAAGTTATTGGGCAGTCGTTAAGCCAAAGAGTTTCATGGTGGCATAAAAAAATAAGCTAGGGTGGGGCTGAGCAGGGAGCCCATGCAAACTCCTTCCATTTGTTTATAAAAAACTAAAAAAGAATCTTTAATGGCAACGCATGTACACACAGAAGCACATGTACACGCAACAGCCCATGTACACACACCAGCACATATACACACAACGAGACTGAGCCCCTCCGTTCCAAGAAGAGTAACTCTCCCGCACCATGTCGCTCCCCACTCACTATGCACGACTCAACATCCATTATCCGTCCACGCACTGGTACTCTTGATGTCTTATCTTTAATGGTCATTACTCAGTCTCTGACCGATTCCCTTCGACAACACGTACACTGAGTGAGCTCTGTCCGTGCCAGTGATAGACTTCAATTTTTAGACATGCTGCAAGCAAGCCTTGGGACTTGCTTCGAACATCGACTCGCAGCAGCATTCACATCGCCTAGAGTTTCTCCTATTTATTACACACTTTCTTACTTGTAATATGGGAGAGGAAGTTTATCAGGCAGATAGCAATCGCTGCCTAGGGAGTAGTATAGGTCGTTATTCTGTGGCCACCACAGTGCATCTTCCTGAACAAGTTGTCTATAATAATTAATAGTTGTTTGGGATATTTGCCTTGAGAATAGAAGCTGGTTTGGGACAGACATTCTTTCGTAGAATTTTAATGTAGCTCTTTATCGAATTGGCGTGGAGTACTTAGGGTATACTGTGTATGTTAATGAGAAATTTACCTCATGAAGAGCATCTTTCATCTCATAGTGTCAAGATTCAGGAACTCTTTTATGCGTCGTGGTTTACTGCCGCGAAAATTATATCATATTGCAAACAGTTTATGTATTTGTACTGTAAGTTAAGAGGCCGTCTGTACGCACAGCATGGGAATCGATGCAGTAGTGAGTGTTCTTTCTTGAGGCTACCACGACAGTGTACATCAGATACTGTATCGTAGACAGATGTCTGTCATTTAATTTTCTGATAAGTTTGTGTTACACTTCATGGATTTGCGTAGGCTACAAACAGTTAACACATATCATCGATACAGCTGGTGCGTGCGCGAGCTAGCCACTATACAATAAAGCACAATTTGTTGGTTGCTTGCTCCCTCGCTTGGTTGGTTGGTCCGTCTCTCTGTCACGGTGTTATGGCTTTAGACAGGAGAAAATTCATTTGCTGAATAACAAAAAGATATAGAGGAGATTCGGGTCATGACAGCACAACTTTCGCTACTTAAATGGAAGTTCAATCCTACAGGTATGAGGCATATTTTTCTGCAATACCTGTACTTCAAGCATCAACAATAAAAATCCAACTACAAAATTACTGTCGTAATCTTTAACAGTTTGGGTACTCTTGTACATTTACAAAGGGAAGATTTTACTAGCGAAAAACTTTGAAGTTACTTTTTTTTGCTTAATAACCTCAATGGAAGAAAGGAAGCACAGCAATGCTCTGGCAACACAGAACTGCCCGTACTCTGCTCGGCAGGCGCAATGTTATTTTCTGTTGTAGAATTACGCCCACGAATGCTAACAATGAAGGAACCATACACATTCTTTGCCATTAGCTTTGGCAGAAAGACGTGCTGATTTTGCTTGTGAAAAATAGTATACTAATGTTTCAAACTAAGATTGTCTTGCTTATAACACGGTTTCCGCTAGCTAATTAGGCCGGGACCCCACTTACACGAAACGCGATGCAATGCAATTTTTTGCTGGAGACATGGCGCTCTGTGAGTGATAGTGTGTCGCACGATCTGAATTGCGTCGGTGGGGACAGTAGATTGCTGTAGTCGACGTAATGCTTTTTCATCCAACCAGTTTGTACTGCTTCGATGGAGCTCCGGCCTAATCGCGTCAGTCGGAGCTTCACGTGTTCGAAGCTTCAGGCAGGCGCGCTTTCTTCACCACCTTGAAGCTAATAGCAGGCACTGACTCTTAATGAGTTACTTTTGACACTTCCTGAAAGTCAATATTGGTCCATGAAATAAATTTTTCACCCTGTTCAATGTAATCGCGTTGCTTCTAGCACTTGCAAGACAATTCATGAAAGTCACAAAGCTTCTGTATGAAGTCAAGCCTTGAGGGCTCATTTTCGGCTCACAACTGAACGCGGCCTTAGTTTGAGACGTGAGCGTTAATTGTACGCATTTCACAAGCTTTGTTATGTACATGGCACATCCCTGACAAGCGCTCGGGCATATAAGAGGAAATAACTGAGTTTCTTAGATACTGGCACCGAGTTCAGGAATGATCAGAACAGATCCGATGAACGGAAGTCTGCAAAAGCTTCATTTTCCCTGTCTTGTCCAAGCTATGAAACATAAAACAGCAGTCTCGGCCATATACGTACAGTACTGGACTTTTTGCTTTATCAAATTTCCAATCTAAGTGCTGGAGACATCTGAAGTACCTCATAGCACTATCATGGGTACCGGCTCTAATTTTCAGTTGTTCCCACGCCAAAGGTTTATTTACTCTGAGCATACAATGTTTACATGCACGGGGCCGATCTACGAAAGAAAGCGTAATTCATCCCTTTCAGAGCCGAGCTTACGCAGACGAGCTAAGTATGGGGGTTTAGTTGGCTTAGTAATTTTTTGGTGACATTTCATAATTACGACAGCTAGTAAAACATATTAATTGTTGTAAGTGCTATGTGTGCATGTCTTTGAACTAGTTTGAACAGTACGATGCGGTCGTAGAACTATAGCCAGGGGAAGTCATGATTCTGGACTGCAACGCTGCGTAGGTAACGATCCTTGCGAGGGCCGAGGGACTGCGGGGCATGCAGTGCGGTGTACTGGGCTGTGCCAGTCAATCGTGGCACATCACGACATTTTGTTGCTGTGTTTGTAATATTTTTTAACGACCAGCATCAAATTTCATCTTCTCTCAACAGAGCGCTTGCACGACAGCATCACTACTACATCCCCAACACAGTGGGTAAATGTATTATTACATGTATGTTTCCATGCATTCATGTATTGTTATTAAATGTGTTATATTATGTTACACCAGAGTACTAAATATAAACTATTGTCAAACAACCTAGTTTCTTCTATGGTGAACACTCATCAAAATGTTTTGTATCTAAAAAATTACAAGTATCTGAAGACGACAGCCTTCTTCACTTTTATCCCAATTAATTCAAGGAAAACTTTGCAGTTTGACAAAACTTAACAGGAAAGGTCAATTTGTTCTTTAAAGTCTCATCGGCTCATGCACTGGACCACTTTAGAACCTTCAATTCACATCAGCTAACGCTTAGGGTAACATGTCTAGTACCCGTCCACCATGCTAGTAGCCGTCCACTTGGCACTAAAAAATTTCCTGTGCGAAAACTAGCAGTGCTAGAAAGCCGTACATAGGCTTAAACTGTAGGCTAAGTAGTGCCGCACCATCCCTGGAAATGATGGGCGAAAAAAAATAAAATTAAAAAATGGTATATGGGGGTTTTCCCATTTTTTTCATGTTTTTAGTGAAACAATGTGAAAACCACCACTTATTTTTTTATTTGATTTTTTTTGCTCGTCTTTTTCGGGGATGGTGCGGCATTCTTAGCTTATAGTTTCAGCATACGTACGGCCTTCTAGCACTGCTAGTTTTCACACAGAAAGCTTCTAAGTGCCAAGTGGACGGCTACTAGCATGGTGGACGGGTACTAGACATGTTACCTTACGTGCATAATTTCAAAACTGCGCGAAGCCCTTAGGGAGCAAATTTTTACTGCCAGCTTTGCCCGCCCTGCAACTTTTTTTTTTAGGCTTTACAGCTGACCATTTCACAGGAGGCTTGGCTCTCAGCGGCATTGCAAAAATTTAATTGCTTGTAATAATGACGTATTTTTCACTTGCCGAGCCACAGATGCGCACGTTTCCATCATTCTTGTTGACTAGAGAAACATTCGGAAAGCGCATACTTCCTCCAAGCAGCGCGATGTTAACGAAAAAAAGGGAAAAAATCAAATTGTCCTGAAACCATGATGTCTATTTGATCATCACCGAAAGTTGGTCATTTATACATCTTATGATTCCTAACTGTTCCTGTAATTTTCTTGATGATCTGTCCATAAGTGTGTGGAGTCATGTTCTGGAAAACATTTTGACAAACATGCAGCTAAACAAGCAAATGGACGAATCGATCGTCGCAAAAATTTGGTCAGTTGAGTCTCTTAACGTTTCTAACAATTCTTGGAAATTTGATAAGATCCGTTCTTAACTTTTTGGATTATATTACCGTTAAACATATAAACAAAGACCGAGAGAAACAGACAAACGGACAAACAGATTATCACAAAAATTTGGCCATTTTATCCTGGTAACATTCCTAAACATACATGCAAATTTTATGAAGACCCGTTCAGAATTTTTATCAACCGCGAACGAAGTGAAAGATGATAATGCTTTCGTTGAAGATTTCCATCTCTTCCATCGTGATGTGCACTCTCTTCTGAGATTTCCTTCATCCAAAATTCAGTTGATACTCTTTTTTTGATATTCTGATAATTATCGAGACAACTGGTATGATATTCTTGAGCGATCAGCAGGTGCGTAAAGACCAAGATGTTCTCTCGACAGAAAATTATTTTCTCCACATCTTGGGTTCTTCTTACAGCAGAAAAAGTTTTCTCCTGAGGAAAAAAATTTTTCGAGTCCGAGTTGTATGCCACCCTCGAGTATATTGGATACGGAGCTCCGTATTTATTAGAAGCAATATCGACTGCGGGTAAAAACATCGCTTTTTTATATATCACAGAAAACAGCCGGGTATTATTCAGCCTTGCACGCTTATC
Source organism: Parhyale hawaiensis (assembly GCA_001587735.2). Classification (NCBI taxonomy): domain Eukaryota; kingdom Metazoa; phylum Arthropoda; class Malacostraca; order Amphipoda; family Hyalidae; genus Parhyale; species Parhyale hawaiensis. The sequence goes on along the minus strand of LQNS02278143.1, from coordinate 43,613,718 downwards.
TGTATGGTTCTCTAATTCAAGTTGGCAGTTGCTCAGCATCCTACACAAGGATGTTAATAAGAACCTTATATGTATAGAAGGGAGCCCAACTATCTACCCTAAATAACTGATAACCTGAGAACTCACAAAGTGCATGTCCCGTTAACACGCGGCACTACCCAGACGAGGAGCTCCCTTCTACACATGAAAGGCTTTGCCTTAATATCTTTGCGATGATGCTACGGGCAACATAAGACGGGTCTTCTCAAATTCTCCGCTGTCATTATTGACAGGGCGGGTACTCAATCTATCACATAATATTTTCCATCATGTGTTTATGTGCATTTATTTCCATATTTTGATTTTTTCGAGCCATGCTCATAACAAAATAGATACGCGAAAAAGGCCTGGTGAGAGATTTTAGCGACTCTGTCGCCTTCTTGATGAGAACAGACAGATAAAAATTAGACAAGGTTGAAGAAGATTGTCGAAGTAAATAATAATTTTCCTGTTAATGCTTTAAACTGGATGCACATCTAGTTCGGTGACGGTAGAAATCCCTGCGGTAAAGTTATTTGCAGCTTCTCTTGGCACTCTATGGATGATAACGTTTACATTCTTCATGAATCAAAACTTTATTTGTATCCAGTTCACGATGTGCCGATTGAGTAGATGACCAACGAAGCAAAGGGGATGATACCTTTCAGGGTGAAGTAGACGCAGCAATTCTTTTTTCTAACTTACTTTCTTCCTCTGACGAAACAGCTTTTTTCTTGGGCGTAAAAATTTCGATCGACTAAAGTTGTATTATTGTGTATACAGGATACGTGGCTGTATTTTAAATTCAGTAATGCTTGAGTGTTTGCTACTGATAACTCGTTTTGCAAGTTCACTTAAGGTGAGGGAGAATTATCCTATAGAGCTAAATTGAAACAGAGAGCGTAATTTGAGTCGGCAGTTGTAGCGCAGTCTTCATACGTAGGTAACGAAGGTATAATCAACGAAGAAATTTCATCACAAACTGTACGCAGTCATTTTTGACCGCACGGGCACTCTAGCAAGTTGTGACAAGTGGAAACGAAATTGTGTGAAACTTTTCAAATTATACTTTGTGTCGGTGAATGGGATGAGCTTGTCTGCAGATGAGATTTTGATTGTATCAACTCCAAGCGAAGGAGCCATGCAGAGTAGAGTATTAAAGATAATATTACTTTTTCATTAAAAGTAGAATATAAACAATCCACTATTTAATAAAACCCAGTAGTTGGTTGTTTGCCTGCTATCTCGCTTGAGTGCTTGCTCTTTTGGCTGGTCTTTTCTTAGGAGAAAATTCATCTACCAAATAACAAGATGAGATACCATGAAGTTTCAGAACTGAATTACTATAAAAAAACGCAGTTTTTGGGATACTAGAGTACTCAGCTATAAAAAATGATGGCAATACTTTCGTAACTATTTTTTTTTGTTCATGCATGCGGTATAGGCTTTGTCACAATAATTATGCTCTATTAAAGTAACAAAAGTTGTGCCGTCATAAACGAGTTTGTGAGAGTATAATTTCCCACCTCCAAATCACTTTGGAAATGCTCGAGAGTTGAGCAGCAGCAAAATGTATAGTTCAGTCACAAGAATTCACCGGAAATGTTCACTGATTTCCGTATCCTGAATACCAGCAAATAGTTGACTCTTCAAGATCGAAATTTGGCTGCAATGTGATTGAAAATATTTTGGCCCGGCACAGCATGAAATTTAACTACCGAGATGAAATTGAGCTATGGAAACGGATTAGTTATGGTTCATATTGGACTGGAGGGCCCGCGCTGTCAAAAAATGGCAGTGAAAAATTTTGTAATGACCTTCTTCATTGATCATACTTTCGTTATTACAATGCTAACATAAGCACCATGAGATAAGCGTTTACGGCTTTACAGCAGCTTATGCAGTATTGAAACTTTTCTTCTCTCTCTCTCTGAAATGGAGAAAATACATTGCTTATTGCAGGCCGATCAGCAACGCTCAAAGTAATGGCTTAGATTCCGTATTATGGATACGGTAGGATAGCCTATACAGGTCCAGTGGTATTTGCTTAACGAGAGCTTTTTCATCGGCCAGTGAATATTTGGGAGAATAACTGACGCAACGATATCATCTGTGGGAACAAACTAAGAATTAAGATGCATCAGAGTACTAATGGAAGCTTCAGATATCTTCAGTGCTCCGATTTCAACTTCTGCGATAAAAGGAGTGCATTCAGACATATAAGGTCGCCCGATACTTTGCCATAGATTCGATGTATGGAGAAGCTAATACTCATACAAATCAGACGAAACATTCGATGACTTCATTGTTTGAATGCCAANTCATAACTTTTTGAGTTATCCTGGTGACAGACAAACAGACAAACAGACAGACAGACAGACAGACAGACAGACAAACACGACGAAAACATAACCTCCTTGGCGGAGGTAATTAAGATGCATCAGAGTACTAATGGAAGCTTCAGATATCTTCACTGCTCCGATAAGTTGAAGACGCTATTTTCCTCACGTAAGTCTGTATATTCCAGCGGGCTATGAAACGGTATCTAAGCTACATACCTCTTCGATTATGAGTATGTTTAGTCTGCTTTGTAAGCTACTGAAGTAACAAACTTACGGTACTCTAGCAGATTAAGGGCCATCATCTGCAACCCGGCCTATTTTCTACCTATCAGTTTTCAATGGAGCTTGAGAGGACGACCAGAGCCTCCAACTTGGGCTAATTTCCGTCTATCTCTTGTGTTAAGGCGTGACAGAAAATGGACAGATAAACAAACAAACAGATAAATACACATCGGTCTTTATTATCTACAATCATGAGCCTCTCTATATTTGGTACGAAAATATTCAATTAATAAAATTAGCGAAGTAGCTTATGTACAAAAGGATAAAATACTCTGTCAAAGACATCGCCTTTCATCTACCAAGAACAAAAGAAGAACCATATCATATAGCACCGAGTTACTTTTCAAAGCGAACCGGGCTACAGAAAATTCAGTACTGGAACTTCGATTTTCGAGCATATATTCCAGAAACTATACTTTCCATCGTAATTTAGGCTTGAAATTTGAGGGTATCTCATTTGGTTATTCTGTAGATGATTTTCTTCTATCTAAATCCTTAAAAGCGTGACGGAAGGAAGGACCAACCAATAGAGCAAGCAATTAGCAACCAAGCATTTAACTGTGTATTATTATGTAGTTGAGTAGGTGGCTTGATATTGCGGTGGGGTGAGGAGTTTTTGTATATTAGCTCTTAACCAATGTGGACATACTAAGAGAGAGGAACTTTATACATACTTGGGCACCGTTGGGTCGTGCTGCTCAACAATGATCATACATTTAAGAATACTTGGAAGTATACTGAATGCTGGTCACAGAGGAACATTTTGGATTGGCCATGGCAAGTCCCCATTCTCCACCCAATTGAAAAAGTGTACAGGCGTTGTTGAAGACCCGGATGCATCAACGTCATCCTAAAAATTGGCGAGAGTTAGAGTCCTCCCTCCCATGAGAAAGGAAGAACCTAAGAAAAGGTGTACTGTAACAGATTATGCAGGGCTCTGGAAAGAGATTACACTAAGTAATACACTAGGTATACGAGAAGCCACACGAACATCTTCTGCTACTACTTGTTTTTATTCATTATGCGTGACTTGGTAGTCAATCAATTGGCATAAATATGTGTAGATGCGTGTATATATGTATATATTTATTCATAAAGGAGCTATGCTTAACAGCTCGAAAACATGGGGTCAATAAAAAACCCTGGTGACTTTCAAAAAACGCTTTTATGAATATACCTGAATGTGATCGTATATTTCAAGAAATTCAGAGGTATGTATTTACAAACCTTTCCAGTATGCTATTGTTTCATTACGAGTATGATGCTTTGTAAGTAATGTGCGGGATATTGCACGTGTGGTGTAAAGTTACGTACACTCTATGCCATAGCGGTAGGCGTAGACCCACGAGGCCCGTAGCAATTGCTAACAGGTACCAACGCGTGCTATTCGTGGAGAGGGCAATAGTCGAATGATTTGTGCTATAAGTTTTTGTTTCCGTAGAGGTAAATACATATGGTTAAAATGCATCAATACTTAATCTAATGAAGCGCAGTATTTGATGATAAGTTTAAATCTATTTATAATTACATTTTTGAAAACACAAGTGTATTTAAATATATTTTTGAAGTACTTGCCTATAAGGGCTTCCTGTCATTGCTGTATACTACTTGAATTATTGTCGCTGTGTGCAGCTTTACTAACGCAAAACAGTTTCAGGCGCTGTCTAGCTTCTGCTCACCATCCATTCTTTAATATGTTAATGAAGACCTTCAGACAGAAGCAGCACGAATATTTCAGGCAATGACACATTTTTAAAAATAATGTTCAACCATAATGTAAAAAAGTTATTGTGTGTATGAGTGCGCACACTCACATCAATTTAACCAACACAAGCTCATTATAGCACATATATGAAAATTTTAGCTTGTGTGACCGATTGTCTTCATTGCTTTCCGTTCTCGACCGGTGCACCGCATGTGCTGGTAACCAAGGCTCATTCTTTATTAATGATTTTTCTCCCTCTAGCAAGAAATGGACGGGGAATTTAAGATTTATGTGCTTTTCTAAGTAGTCATTTAGACGGCAAGTAGCACTAGCAGTCTCCCTCTACTGAAACTGCTGCCAGTCTTCACAACTCTACGGGTCTTTGGGGCCGCGTTGAAGCTCTCGGGCTGCTAGACCAGTCTTATAGCATGAGTGGCTGGCGGTATTTTCAGGTTTGATTGAAAAAAAGTCCTAAGGATGCATAAAATGAATCATAGGCACAGGGTTTGGATTTTCTCACCTAGAGACCCTCTTGGCCTGTATGTTACTTTAGCCTTACCTTGGCCTTCGGGGGCATTTTTTTGCTTCTCCACATTATTTTCTTCTATTTTGTAATCCTGCTGATGATGCTTTGTTCTGCTACTCTTCTTCTAATTTCATCACAAATTATTGTTTCCATGCGCGTTGATCCAATGTGGGAGGAAACTCGTGTATGGGTTGTCGCTGCTTTCGACGTTCCATGCGTCCCTTTCTCTTCCTCTCTTGGAGTGGCTTGGGCGACCTACACTGTTCACTAACGTACATCATATTATTGAAAATAACAATAATGCTGTGACTGAAATCTGTACCCTGACGTTCACTACTAACACGTACACAGAGGTGCCGTCCCAGGACGAACTCGTTGGCTCTATTTATGCTGTGGTGGGTCCTGTGCTTCTATAAATCCCAAATAAATCGTTTGCTTTCTCGTCATTGAGTCTCGTACATCTTCTCTCGCTCCTATCTTTAATATTTTTGCCTTAAATATTCAATTTTGTGTGTTGGGTGTGGTTGGATATATAGGTAGCCATTTTAGGTACTTGCCTTTTTCTCACTAAGCTTCAGTTTGTTGTTTATATGTCTACTGTAATTATATAAATTATATATTACCCGTCACTCTCTGATGAAGATGAATGGGCGAAATTTAGGTCTGATTGGAGATGCTGATGAAACTCAGAAAGCCTTAAACTTGAATGTACTTCTTGAAGCCCCAAATTTAAACCCTAAGTTTCGCAGACGTCTGGGCTGCATCAGTAGCGAGGTCGTACTTTCTGGAAGCAATGATACGCATATTGGGTGAAAGGTTAAGGTAGTAACAGTAAGATGTTCTTCAGAGTTAAACCACGAAGGGGAGCAAAGAAAACGGGGTGTCTGTAAGTCAACGTAATTTACTTTCTCCAACTAAATTTCTTCCCTTGGAAGCAGTTTTTCTTTGAAGAAAATAAGAAAGAAGAAGAAAAAAAAAAAACGAAACTGGATTAAAGTAATACCCATGTGTATCAAAGATGATCAGTTACAGTTGATATTTAGGTGATGTATTTAAGTATCTGTTTACAAGGAATTATTTTTGTGAATATTACCAAGCGGCAGAGAGGATCGCGCTGCTTCAGAGAACTAAGATCGCTGGCGCTTACATGTTTGAAGAATTAAAGTTAGCAATTGCAATCCATCGCTCATAACAAAATGAGTATTCCAAGTATGATCAGTGAAAAAGTATTACTCGCAGTTTTTCTCTTCATATTGGGTGGCTCTGGGAAATAATAATTAAAGAAGCAATCCGAGGGCGCAGACCTCCTCCAAGCATCGCTAATGAAAATTTTCAATTGGTCCAGAATCCAGATTTCAACTGGAGTATCACCAAAATTTAGTCATCTATTCCTCGTGATTGTTGTAGCAGTTACTGTAAATTTCATGAACATCCGTCGATAACTTTCTGAGTTATGTTGCTGACAAGTAAAATAAAGTAGAAAAACACGCAGAGAGATAGAAAAATGTAATGACGGCTAGTCATCAAAATTTGTTATTTTTTCTTGAAATATTGTTAAAAGTTCCTCTAAATTTCATGAAGATCCGTTCATAACTATTTTATTTATGTTGCTAAAAGACAAACCACAGAGAAAGATACAAACAGCCAAATGGACTGACAGTTCACCACCAATATTTGACGCATTTCTTTCTCGTGGCATCCCCAGCAGCTCCCGTAAATTTCATCACGATCCGTTTATAACTTTATGAAATAGGCTGAAAAAAACGGATAAAAAATGAACAAACGGGTGAACGAATCATCACGAGAAGTTAATCATCCTTTCTTTCTGACACATAACAGTCCCTGTAAATTACACGAAAATCCGTCCATAACTTTTCGGTTATTTTACTAACAGACAGACAGACAAATACCGGCGAACACAGAACTTCCTTGGCTGAGGTAATAAAAATTGTAATAATGACAAGAGAATTTGTTTCTATTTCATTGCGTTTGCAATATATTATGTACTATATAATAAAACACGGTTGTTGGTCGCCTGCTCCAATGATGGTCCGTCTCTCTTCACGCTGTTAAAGATTTGAATAGGAAAAAATTGATCCACTGAAAAGCAAGTTAAGATACCAAACAATTTAAGCCCTTGGAGTAACTGTGATAAATTAATTTGAGAAGTAGATGGTCAAAAGTGAAAATACTGAATTTTTTGAATCTCGCTTCGCTTTGCAAACTATCTCGGTACTTTTTCATATGACGATGACGTTTTTTCTTCTGAGCATGGTAGATGAAAGGCGGTATCTTTGATAGGGTTTGAGATCCTGTCGGGCATCAGCTACCTATATTATCGCAAAGCTTATCCTTTACTTTAGCAAAATTTCTTCGTAGCAGTTAGAGGGGCTCAGTCTTGCTCCTTAGTCTTGGAGTTTTCGTTCCTTTCGTGCACAATCCATTCCGCATATGCTTTCTTTAGCTGAATCATATCGTCGTAGTTGAATATTCACGCTGGGCAAACGCCTATTTATAATGGATTTACATCGCAGCAAAATTTCGACGCTTGAGGTTCAACAATCAGTCGGTATCCAGGTTAAGGTAAGCTCTGGGCATTTCCGGTGAAGTCTTCTGACTGAAATATATTTCCTTATAGTCACACCAGCGTAAGTAGTCCGATGGGCGCAGCTAAGAACTCAAAGAAGCGTTGCCAAATCTCAGTTAATCACGTCGTATACTTGTCTCAATCGGTAAAATTATATATATATAAACCTATATTCGAAAACTGAAAATGCATTAGATAATAAATTAGATTTGGCACTGCTGCGTTCAATTCATCTCCGCCCTCAAATGACTGCTTACGTTGGTTTGACTATAATGCATCTCAACGTTAGACCAATTCCACGCGGATATTCGCGCCTTATCTTCCAGGGGGGATACATTGCTCTCGGAGTACTCATGGTCGTACAGCTTGCGTTTCACTAATGGAAGATCAGGCCTGCAGGGATGAGACCTATTTTACAGCAAAACCTCTACTAGGAATCGGAACAATGAAAAACTTAATCACAAAATTATTGCCGTCATTTTTGACGGCTCATGAGCCCTCTATATATAGTAACTTATAATATATTGCCAACGCAGTGAAACAAATTCTCAAAGCTGGTTCACACGTTGGTTTTTGACTTTACAGCGTTCGAATGCGTTGGGGATGTCCGTGTAGACAACAGGGAAGTGTGCAGCTCTCTGAGTTGTTCCAAGTCTCACTCCAAATTTGATGAGACATGCAAAAGTTTGCCAGTGGCTACGCTGACGGAGCTGACGGTTGACAGTGTAAAGACTCTTTTAACACACTTGTGTGTTCAGAGGGACATCACGACAGAAGAGGCTAATGTTTTGATACATGACAGTAGTTCAAAAGACAGTCGTGTGAACCGACCGTAATGTGACATTACACTGTAGAAGATGACTTTAAATCTCATTAATAATCCTGCAGTAGCTAGCGTTACATAGCTAAGGTGACTATTGCATGCTTTATCTTAAGGATGTTCCAGATCCTTTGCAAGGATGTTAATCCAGAGCTTATAATCTACGATAGAAACTATTCGCAGAATAGATGTATAATACCAAGTATGCAAGTATGTCTTATCTTATAAACGAAATAACATGTAGCGCTTGCTTAATTTGTTATTAATTTCACTTAGGTATTAAGACGACTTTATTCAATAGAGGTATGCTGTATTTCTGGATATCTTTTTCACTATCTCTTCGGTTTGCAGCTCAAATTATTTAAAAAGTTTAAAACTGTTTGCATCTTGGATTGGGTCGAGACAGAATAATCCTCGGAATAATTCAGAATAATTTTTACTACGGGAACGGATATACTTTGACCTTAACTCTTCCATTCGTGCCGTAATACCAATGTTATAAACTTCAGTTAGTGTTTTTCCTATGGGAGACGCAAATTAATTTATGAAAGAAAGGGTTAACTTCTGGCTCTAAGCCCTCGAATTAACGTAACAAAACAACGGTTCATTATCGTAATTGTATTTAAATCAAACAGTGAGCCCCTTAGCAACAATATAAAAAATAAACATAATGAATGAATATAACTGTCATGAGCTAGAGAAGCAAACTATTTTTCGACATAACTTTCATTCCTTGTAATTACGGTAAACAGTGTTTAGTCTACTAAGTCTACGGAAGAAGTTAGTCGGTGAACCTGAGATGATGGTATGGACCGGCAACATCAGTAAATTTAAGCCGGCGCTCGTCTTTCGTCGCAAGTTAGACTCCTCTTTCAGAAACCCTCTTTACAAAATAGACTAGAGCTGTTCGATGGGATTGCGGTCAGGAATCATAAGACGCTGTCCTCTGATACCCAGAGTTCTAAGAATGTAGCGGTAACCTTCGTTGAATGAGCTGGGGCATTGTCCTGCATGAAAATCATATGACGCTGACGTGACGGTGGTAGGTCATCACGCCACGGTCACAAATGCTCAATTATTAATGATGTACAAGCTTAACTCGTAAGCTTGACACCCTATGGCACTCGGAAAGGTCCGATTAGGTCGTCACCTATGATACCTGCCCAAAACATGACACCTCCTCCTCCTTGCTGTAATCGCAATCGATGCTATATAGGGGCTCCAAGAGGACTCCACACTTTGTCCTATCCATCTGGGCCATCAAGAGTAGGTCTAGCTTCATCCGTAAAGAGAACACCTTGGAAGTTTATTCTAATGCAATTCGTGCCAAAGCAATGCGTTTTTCCTTGTGGGTTTAGTTTAATTGAGGCCTGGCGACAGGCTTAACATTCCTCGCAATGAATTAGAGACATTGCACGGGAATTTTCTGGACAAAGGAGCGATGCTAGCTTTGTCAAATTTGGCACGGCTGGTACTGTTTGGGTGCCTACTGACTTGTCTGCGTATTTTCCGAATGCCACGAGGTGAGAGGTTTCTTCTTGTGCTCTTATCTTTCCTTGGTTTGATCTCTCCCTAGCTCCTTGGCTCAATCTCTGAGAGATAAACCTTCGGCATGGTCGGCAACGATCCGCTCCTTTTCGGAAGACGTCAAGCGTCTTTTTCTGGGCATTTTCATAGACGTGCAATAACGCGATTGAAAATTAAAATTTGTTCGCAATACATAAAAATTGTTAACTTTTAGAATATTGCATGAATTCCAGGCAAAATCTGGTTACTCTACGTTTCTAGTTGTGATTTTCAGGGATTATATGGTAATTTTGCTGAACTCGCTGTAGTCTCTTCCAGTTATGACCTTGTGCTATGTTCGGAGACGCTGGTCTCAAGCCATCGTCATGTTTCTGAGCTGATGATCCCGAACTTTGAAAAGCCAGTGCTGCGGTTGCGAGACTCTTGCC
>LQNS02278143.1:43567623-43592399 GCA_001587735.2 Parhyale hawaiensis | reverse complement strand
GTTGGGGCACGTCAGTCCCTTGCTGCGTTGGGGTACGTTAGTCACTTGCAGCGTTGGGGCACGTCAGTCCCTTGCTGCGTTGGGGTACGTTAGTCACTTGCAGCGTTGGGGCACGTCAGTCCCTTGTTGCGTTGGGGTACGTCAGGCAATTGCAGTCTTGAGGAATTGCCGATCAAGACCATCAAGACCAGCGTTTGGGATATGTCAGTCAGTTGCAGCGCTGCGGACTCGTCAGTCAACTTCACCGTTGGAGGCCCATCAGTTTTATCGTAGCGTTGGGGACATGTCAGTCAACTACAGCCATAAGGACACGACAGCAGCGTTGGGAACACATCAGTCAACTGCTGTGTTAGGAACACATCATTCATCTGCATCTTAGATCAAAACACGCAAAGGCACGTACCCTCATCCACTGCAGCAATAGACATACTCCGCAGCTGCAGCGAGTCCCCTTCTCTAGGCAGCAACTGTATCTTCTTTTAGTACACGTGTCGGCCCCCTCTCGTTAGGGACACACAGACGGTCGTCTTCAGTAATTGTTGCTCGTCTTGTATTGCCCAGCGATTCCCGCAATTGACCTCTCACCTATTAAAGCCAAGCTCTTGTGAGAAGTGTTTTACGTTCTCACAGAGAGCGCGGCGTTAGTTATTACCTGGGTATCTCGTCGTCAAAAATGAAACGTCGTTGACAGCTTAGTCAGCACTGCACTGGTCACGCCCGTTGTACTGTTATTACGGTCGACTGATGACGAGAGGAGCGGCGAGCTTGGAACGAACATCAGTCATCCCAGCAAACTTAATGCCGAATTTCAAAGAGATAAGGAATTGCTGCTGTGATTAAACCCTCTTTCGTACCCGCAACGTTGAGCTCTTTCAGCATTCTACGTTAGTACCTTCAATAGAGAGGCATCTCGGATACAAACTTTCCCTGCGTAATCGGGATGACGTGCAAACGAGGGTCTGATCATAAGTTGGTGAGGCTCCAGCAGGACTATTACTCGCTCCTTCATCTTTGAACCTTGTCGAAAAGCTACGCGTCTATCGAATTGCCTATCAGTCACCTTCTTTTATTATTTTCATTTCCTCAGTAACATTTGTTGTGCCAATCACAACAAATGTCAGTGAGGAAAAGTACCATGGAAAGAAATGCAAGCATAAAATAAATGTAGTGGTAGCATGTACATATCCCTACTATCAGATGGCTTAGTAAATAGTTAGATCTTTGAAAAACGTTTACGCCGGGCTGGTGTTGATGTCTTCTATAGCACTAGCACATGCTGTATAATTTTACATTTTGTTACTAGCGAGCGGATTTATCGTTGAAAATCAATGCGAAGGCAGTTGTGTTGCGGTCTCGTTTCGCCTCTCACTGGTGAACAATCTTCCAGTATGTAGAGAAACATATTAATTATATTCTAGAAAGCATTCGAAAAGAAAGCTCCTTGGTTCTTCCAAAACACTTTTTTTCCTTGCACAAAGGAGAAAATTAACGAATATTGACAAATTACATACAGAGTCGGATAGTTTTTTCTTTCCAAAACTGCAGGTTCAGAACCATTCATCATCCTGATGCAGCAGGCAGTATCTCCCGCTGTAGCAGATCCAGACAATGTAACTTCGATATCTTGCCAAATGAAGAATGATCGAAGCTCGCATAATTAAGGCGACCGTAAGAAATGCTCCTCCGAATATTACGAGAGAGCTGAAGGCTTTCAAACAAGGACGGTCCACAATGGTGATGGCGCTGCCCATTTATCACTGATAGCCCAACTATTTCTTAATTGATCCATCAATGAGACAAAACAGTGAGGTGGGAACTCACAGAAACACGGCGGCCATTGCTTCACCTCCTATAAATCAAGCGTCACAATATCGTCTGCGTTTCCGGAATCTGCTAATTTAGTGTGTAGATATGGTGGTAGATATGTTGTAGACGCCGTACAGTGTATGGGAATGGCCTTGAAAAGCGTAGTTTGGAGGAGGAAATGATGGCGACAAAGAGGTTCAAAATCATAAGAGAGAGCATTGGACTGTCCGTAGTGATATTTATAGGGTAGTACGTATTTTCAGTTTCATAGGAAATGCCTGTATATGCAGAATATTTTCTACGCAGATGTGTTATAAAGTGTCCACAGTATGAGTCGATCTTGCAAGCACAGTATTTATATAAAATCGACGTAAACAGGTATTTCATTTTTTCCTTGAAACGAGTTTCCAGGGTTGACTCTCTTCGCGCGGCTGTCAGGACAACAGGCCAAGTTGCATGTGGGCGTATCATTTACTGGCTGCACGATAATCCTTACGCTCGCGCATTGGCCGTAGAGCACATGGCCTGCTAAACTGTAGCTGTTTTGCAGTGTCGCTACTAGTTAGCTGTGCTTAAAACAGTTACAGCTAGTTACGCCATAAGTGACTTAACTTTGGAACAGGGAGCCCTCCCTTTACACGGTATCATTATAACCAGCATCTCTTTACGCGGCAAAAACAAGTTCTAAGGCACCTTTTTACAAGGTGATAAATAACGGTTGCCCTGTAAGAGATGACAGTGTAAGCACTAAATCGATGAAATTAGATAACAGAAAATCACTGAGCCTCGGTGTGCATGGAGGTCTCTCTCTGCAACACACGTTCGGGTTTGAAACACAAATACAGACATGCCCTGTATACAGACATGTATGTAAGTATGAATCAAGTTACTGTGCATGTAGGTAGCAATTACTGAGGGAAAAAGTATTATTTGCAGCCAAGGGTATTTTGTTTTGAGTTGTATGATAAGATATTTGTGATGGAGACGGTTCGAGAAGCTGAGCCCTCTGTGCTGCGAGCAAAGACAGTACGTTTATGTAACCTATTGCACCGTACACCTTACAGCTGTGCGCTTATCGTAGAACAGATCTCGGGAGATTTCCGGTAATGCCAATTAAATACGTCATTGACTGGCACCGCGGGGCGAACTAAGCTAAGCTTTTGAACTATAGCTCATCCGGACCTTCAGACACTTTGGGTCGTGTTGCAGCTGCTAATCGTAACCCGGTTGCGCTTGCGATGGCAGAAAATATTTTGGACGGGAGATCTGAGTTTTCGGCCCACTAAAGAGCAATTGATTCTTGGCTTAAGGTTGAAAATTCGATTGAAAGAGACAAAGCCAATGCTCTTGAGTGGAGTTTCAGACAACTTGAAGCCAATGACGTAGCCGCACTTGCTTTCTTCTTGTCAAGCGATAGCGTCAGAACTATGCCTAAGACCGCAGCTGTGCTAGCGTAACCGTGCTGTATACATCTGGAGGTCCAAGCTGTTCCTCGCGCCAATGAAGGATACAAATATTCCTTCAATTCGTAAACTACAAATTTTGGAGCTTTTGAAACTCGCATGGTAGCTCGCCACGCTGTACATGAAGCGGTTAGAGGTACAACTACGGAATCAATCGATCCAGAACTCTGCCGCAGACTCCTTGCCGCAGTATAAAAAGAAATGCATCAGCGGACGCTAGTCCCAAAGTATATTATACACTTTCTAGCAAGTATCTAACTAGACATATCATCTAAGCAACAGAGTGCAGATACATATACGGCAAGCTATGGTTACCGTGCGTTCAAATTTTGTTTTACTAATGCAAAAAGCCTGACAGTTCTGCACTGCGATATTTATCAGTTTCGTAGCATATCCTCAATCAGATTTATGTTTATGTACCAAAACCGGACCGCTTATTTTCTAAAGAACGTTATTTTATAGATGATCTAATATTCCTCGTAGATACATCCTATTGCTTATGCAGTTTATCTGCCTTACCTGACGCATAATTTACTGCACATTTACTTTTTTCTCATACGTTACAGACACATAAATGATAATAATAGGTAGAAGCCAAACGTGTTCACTATCATTATTGTTTGAATTTGGCTTAAAAATGTGCTTTGAGTGTTTCAGGGGTCTCCTTATCTTTCAAAAACTTCGGTACAAGCACAGTGCATGTGCTTCTCACCAGCAATAGTCACGCAAACTATATGCTTCTCTAATGCTGCTTATTGCTTGCTGTGGTTTCAGGAACATTAAGAGTGGCTACTTAGGGTCAGACAAACCGAGAATAAAAATTTATAGAAGCACCAAATTTTGCATTGTGTGTAAAGAACCTTGGATTTTATTAAACTATGACTTGTTGTAACAGATGACACCAAGAGAGACTTCTTGTACAGGTACTGATGACGATCGTGGTGTACGCGACACCTGCTTTGCTATCTGCTGATCACTGCCAGCCTCTCCAGCCTAGAACAAAGAAGACAGCCACACCTTGTGGAAAGTTTTGCTGTGAAAGCTGTGACTTCGGTAACGAACGTATATTAAGAAAGGTATAAATGGTGAATATTTTCTATATAAGAGCACAGACCTGATGTCCAGTAACCTATTTATTGGGTTTGAGCTGTTTACAAGCACAATCTCGTGCGGTAACCACTGTCAGTATTTTCGGTCATTCAAAAAACAAAAAAAAAAGAATGCAACCTCAAAATTTTGATTATGTTTGGAGTTTGTTGTAAGTTTTCTGTCTGTACAATCTTTTATGGGTCCTTCACTCACACCTAGTTTTCTATTTCCAGCTTATGCAATATGAACTGTACTCGCTGTAGGCATGTGGGATACGCGACACCATCTTTCTATTATTTGTTATTCACAGACATCAGTAGAGATGAGCAGCATGGATATATCCCGCTAAACACAATACACGCCGTCACACCACCTGTAGTTAATTATTTAGTGACGCCAACGAGGACAAGCGAAAGAGACAAATTTAAGGCCAACAACACCAACTGTTGGTTTGGGCAGAGCGCAGGACGTACGAGCCGCAGCGAGCGCACTTACTGTCTCTGTCGGAATGCGACCAAGAACGGCAGACGTTCAGGTTGGTATCAGCCCATGGGTGTTAATGCAATGCTTGAAATGACAACCATCTTAATGTGACTGCCATTAAAGGCTTACGACATCCAAAACAGCGACCGGACGAGTGACGCGCCGCCCGTCCAGCGCCGTTGACGTTACAGCACTTCTGCTATCAGGAGGTCGCTGGAAGGTAGTTGATGGCGGAATTCGAGCTGATGTCTCTTGATGCTGCTGTAACGAAGAATGCCACGCTAATACTTTCTGTAGCCTTAAGAATTAAAGGAATAGACGGACTTACCTGTCCAATTGTTTGTGCTGCTACAAAAGGGACGAATGATCTCGGTGAGTGCCAGTGTACGCAAGAGGATTAGCTCTTCTACATTTATTTGAATAGACAAAAGCAATGAGAAGACATTCTTGAGTCGCCAAAGCGTTTAAGCGGCGCAGGCAGCACAGTCTCGACTGCACGTGGGAGCTGTGAACGCAAGCAGATCGTTTCCTTTATTTGCGCTGCGAAACAACAGCCGCGACTTGCACCGTGCCAGGCATATGCTCACTGAACAACATTATGCAAATTTGAAAATTTCATTTTCTTTAAGTGATGGGAATCTAATTTAAAACATTTGAAGTGTTGTTCTGACTTTAAAATATTTACAATTTAATTCTAATGTATTATGGTGCAGACATGAGGAAGAGTAGTAACTATAGTGTTCCTCGGGAACGTGACTGGTGGAGATTCAGACATATAGATACACAAACAAACAAAATGACAGTCAGACGGCGCTCTTGTTACAGCTAATTACTGCTGCATTTCCTTTTCGATCAGTTCGTGCTGCTCTTCAAAGTTTCGTGAATCTAGATTCCAAAGCGCGCCGTCGTTCATGTGATTGCTTTTCACCTTTTATTTTCCTCAGCTAACTAAATAATTTTGAGCATCGCTACTTACACCCCCCCTCTCGCCTCCCTAGGTCGTCCCAACCTTCCTCGTCCCCCCCCCCCCCAGTGCCGTGTCCAGCTCGCCTGACACGAACATTCACACCCAAAGCGGTCCGTCGACACGAGATTTTCGTGTTTATTGCTCGTCCCCTCCGCTTTCTCTCGTCCTCCTCCGCCGCCACCTTTTCTGATTTTTCTTTAGTTTCGTCCCTGGGGATATTGCGCTATACTTTGCCTCTTGCTTCTTGTTATGTGCGTGTCGCTTCGTTCATGTAACAGTTAATGGCTGCATTTCTTTCATCTCAAGTCGCTTCTAAATTGCCGCTCTTTGCTTCGTGACGTTCTCCTACGTTTCACCTTTGTTCCAAGTTATCATCCTTAACCTTGTTGCTTCTTTAATACTGCACTGCGGTTTCCCTTATTTGTACCACTAATGTTGTATATTCGCCACCTAATCTATGCGCTAAGTAGGCATAAACTGTTAATGCTGCAGCTACAGTGTGCTGCTGTTACCAATGTCATGAGATATTCAGCATAACATGCAGCATCGGTACATGCTGTGGAGCTGCCTGCGAGCCTCGGTGTACTCACTACGAACCACAAGTCTGTATATTCGCTACCTGCCGTCTGTGGCTGAAACATTTCCGTTTGAATCTAAAAGATTCTTCGTAAGAGTAAAGAAATAATTGCAACTGTCCTGACACTTGACACTTTGGAGGATGGCACTAAGTGCTGTCGTGATGACACTATAAGTTACAGTTTGTTATATATGCCTGTATATTTCATCGCAACTTAATGCTAAAGCGGAACTACACTTAAGCACTCACAAAATGAAATTGAGTTGAAAATAGTTGTGATATTCTGTATATTATAAATGTTAAAATGCAGCTCAATAAAAAAAATGTAGAGTAAATGGCTGTATTTATGACGTTCTGTCATAATTTCTTTCGAGACTGGAACTGTTAGCTTAGTGTTCTATACCAGGGTAGATCGAATTATACATCACTGTTATCACTACTATCTATATTAGTACTTATATTGAAGTTACTAAATATGACTAACATTGGCATAGTCTTTACTACTGCCTCTGATTTTAACATTTTCGCTAGTACACCAAAGACTGTAACATTAGCGTCCCAACTCTCTGCTTAATTAGCATTCTCGTTACTCTACAAAAACGAAGGTCATAATTACCGTCGTTGTTTCGTAGACTCCAGAAGAATGAATTTCTCCCGGAAACCCACTGCATGTAACATAACTCAACCTCATGCGTCAACAGTCTAACAAGCGCTGAACCCCCTAAACAGATACCGGGCGATTGGCACACTCGTAGCGCTGTACTGTCTCCGATACAGCCTCGCTTCTGTTTCGCTCCAGGGGACTGGAAAGACCATTGAGGCGGGGAACAAACCACGACGAATTAAGAGCAAAACGTTCATAATTCACAAGGTTTGAATGCGTTGTTGCTTCTGCCTAAACAACGGAAAGTTTAGAGCATTCTGAGTTCTAATTCAATGTAAATTGAAGAGACATCCAAACTGTCCTATAGGGGCACTTGCTCGGCGGAATGACTTGACGAGTAACATTTTAGCGAATCATTTAGAATACGACGCACAGTTGTGTATGTAAGGGCACCAGGAAACATTCAGATGTGTAGAAGTATGAACATTGGGTAAAAGATTCTCGTGCGAAGATGCCTTAAGTTGAGGATGTCACAGCCCCGCAGAGCACAGCCGCCTGTCCTCACCCTAGGATATGCAGGCGGTCGCGGCAGGCGACAGCTGTTGTGATATTCATCGCTGGACCTCGAGAACCCACTCAGAATGTTTCAGATAACCAGCCAATATTATCCAATGATCTTCTTCACAGACATTGGCTGTTTGCCTAACATTTTCCTTTTGGAAGAAGTCGTTTCTAACACCTGAAAAATTAATGTTATAGCTAATGGGAATACTTGTAGAAAGAGTCGAAATTCATGGACTTACATCTAGTCAATAATAACAATACAAATCATAGTTGTAATTAGTGCAAAAAACAATTTCAATAGGAAAAGCAACAAATGCATCAATAGCTGAAATAACTACAGAAAAAGTTCATTGGTAATCAGCAACAAAAAACTGACTGCACACCGTATTTGGAATAACTAAGAAGAGAAACACAATAGAACTACTTAGTGACTAGAGCATCCTAAAAGCGTATACAACCGCCAAGCTAGGCAACGGCAACGAACAATTAAAATTGATTCTCAAACTAAGATTTCTTTTTTATCAGCACCAAAATCTGGTCATTTGTAATTTTGATAGTAATAACAGCTTCTGTAATTTTCTTAAAGATCCGTTCAAAACGTTCCGAGTTATGTTGCTGACAAGCATTCTGACAAACATAGTCAAACACACAAACAGACCAACCGACTATCACCAAAAATTTGATCATTTAAGTCTTTCAACATTTCTATCAATTCCTATAAATTTCAACAAGATCCGATCACAACCTTTTGAGTTATCTGGCTAACAACCAATCAATTAAACATTGAGACAAGCAAATGAACGAACACGCAGAGCATCACCAAACTTTATTCAAATACTATACGTGATATAACGGACAGCTCCTGTAAATTTCATAAAATCCGTCGGTAACTTTCTGAGCTATGGTACTATTTATATATTTATCATATATTTCTCCACGAGCGGGAGG
This sequence comes from Parhyale hawaiensis, assembly GCA_001587735.2. NCBI lineage: Eukaryota > Metazoa > Arthropoda > Malacostraca > Amphipoda > Hyalidae > Parhyale > Parhyale hawaiensis. Next base: position 43,583,898 of record LQNS02278143.1, on the reverse strand, counting down.
TGTTCTTAGATTATTCTATTACAGCATACATTAAAATTTTCGTGTACATTCATTTCTTAATCATATTACAGCCATCACAGACCAAACTAGTTAACTGAGCTGGCACCCTAATCGTACCAGCTAACGATTATCCTCACAGGAGGAGCAATATAATAACTAGAGCACTGTGAGAGCGCATACCTCCGCCAAGCGAGGCAACGGTAGCAAAAAATTCAAATTGGCTCTGAAACCATAATTTTCTTTGCATAAACTCCCAAATCTAATCATTTGTGTCTTTTGATAGTAATAACAGCTTGTGCAATTTTCTTGAAGATCCGTTCATAACTTTTTGAGTTATACTGCTAACAAACGTTAGGACAAACATGAGTCAAACATACAAACGAACAAACCGATCAGCACCAAAATTTGATCATTTATGTCTTTTAACATTACTAATAACCCCTATAAATTTCATAAAGATCCATTCATTATTTTTTGTCATTGTGCTAACAAGCATAAATTAAAAACAGTGACAAACGAAGGAACGAACAAACGGACCATTACCAAAATTTGATCATTTACTCTTTGCTATATACCTAACAACTCAGGTTAGTTTCAAAAATAATCCATCCATAACTTTTTGAGTTAGGGCATTGAGAAAAATGAGGCAGATAAACAAACAAACAAACGGATGGACCTATCTTTACCAAACGTTAATCATCTGTTCCTCCTAACATACCTAACACTCCCTGTAAATTTCGTCCAAATCGGTTCAGAACTTTTTGAGCTATCTTGGAGACAGACAGACAAACGGACAGACAGACATACAAAGAGACAGGCAGACAGACAGACAGACGGACAAACAAGACGAAAACATAACCTCCTTGGCGGAGGTAATTATGTTTTCTGCTAATATTACAGCTTATTACATAAAAATAGGGCAAGTGCAGTCATTTCTTCTCGATGAGACATCTGCATGGCTTGACACTGTTTCACCTGATTGACTTAATACTATAACATACAGTTTATATAATAGGTATGACAGTACCATACAGCACGACCTACAGTACAAACATGTAAATTCTAAATCATGCATTTATATCTCATTATAGGACGCTACTAAGAAAAAAGCAGACAAACAAACAAACGGCTGAATGAACCTTCACCAAAAGTTAATCAGCTGTTACTTATAAGATGCCTAACAACCCTGTAAATTCCGTAAAGATCCATCCAAAATTTTTGACGAAAACATAACCTCGTTCGCGGAGGTAATTACGAATAACAAATTGTGGCAAAAATCTGAATTGCTATGAAAGACATAAAATTCACTGGAAATCAGTATTAGGAAAAATAATACATGCGCTGATTGCAATAGCTGCACAAACAAATGTTTATTACTGATAAGCAGTTCAATGAAAATATGCCTGCAATAACTGAAGTCAGAGTACTACAAGAAAATAAAACTCGCTGATAAATAGTCAAAATTAACCAGTGACATATAACAAATTTTAGTAATTAACAATAACTAATGACAAATACATGCACTCTTTTATAACGAATAAGAAATTACATGCAATACCTGCAGAAAATGCGCACCTGTGCGAGGCTCCGTACACTAGTCGCCCAAGAAGAGCACGCAGACGATGACCCGTCCTCTACTAAATTAATGACCGCGGAACAAAGGCGTGCTATTATGCGGATTAAATCGTCAATCCTGATGTCATCCGCAGTAAAATTCTTCCTGAGGAAATGTTGCTTAGATGATCTTCATTCATCATTGCTCGGGAGAATGGCTGGGGCAAAAGTTGGAAGAAAGACTTACCTTAATTTCCTGCGCATGGGAGACTCCTGAAGTTTTTTTCTAGCAGGACATTTGGAGAAGCTGGGGGACCCTGGGATCGAACGGAACTCTAAGAGTTAAACGTTTGCCTAACTTTTTGTTCCTGGGCTACCAGACAATTAGTAAGGTTGTGTCGGGGCAGGCAAGTGGCCGGGAGATGTACTGGTGGAGATCTACTACGTGCATATGTTCCAAGCGTAGAATTGCATAATCTGCCAGTGAAGTTTTATGCTGTTGCACGCATTCAGCATATCGATACGCGCTACAATAACTAAATGATATACTTCAGCTCTCTCTAGAGTAATCTTATTGAATAATAGGAACATTTGACCAAAGAGATAAAGTCCTCGTGGCTTTACAGATGAAAGGTTTTAAGTTACCCTTAAAAAGTTTTCTTGCTAATTAAAGAGAGCTAAAATTAGAAAATACAATTACCTAGCCGCACATGCTGCTGGACCCAGAATGAATGCTGTCACCAGTCAAGTTAGTAAAGAAGTAAAATCCTAAAGATTAGTGCGGCTGGTGGCGCTGTGCTGAGCAAAAATCCCATGTTTTCGGAAGCTCAGTTTCGGATAAAAATTTGGGCAGCTGTTACGGGCCGACGGGCCGGCGCCTTTGCAACAGATGTAGCAGCTCGCTTAGCTGTCAGCAGGGCGGCTGTTAGTATCTGTGACAACTTCATAGCGTCGAGCTGTGCTGAGCATAGAATTTAATGCGTTGGGAACTGAGAGTCCCGCAGAGCGCTGGCAATGCTAAGGTGTCGCATTCATTAGAAACTCTCAATAGGAACTCTTTATCAGAGAACCACTCCAGTCCTTGCAGTTTACTGCTGCCTCAGCTTCGCTTATCGAAACGCTCCTCATAAACTCTTGCTCGTTCTGTCTTCCTAGCGACTTGTGCCTAGGTGTCTCGATGCTGCTCGACAAGCTTGCCTCACCTAGCTGAAGCTAACCTAACAGGCTGTGGAGGAGCTTGATTGACCTGCCTCATCTAGCTGGAACTAAGCTAATCTAATGCAAACCAGCTTTATTTAACTTAATAGAAGTTAAATTCAGCTAACTTATCCTAAGATGAGCTAAACTGACGATTACACAAATCCAACCTAACCTAGACCACAAAAGTCCGGCAGTCTGCTCCTCCTCAACTAGTTACTGGTACTGTCAGTAAAATGAGCAGAAGATCGTCATTGAAGCTGAAGAGTGTGCTGAGGGTACGAATGGCGTGCACACTAGTTCTGCTATAAAGTTTATTCTCGAAATAATATCCGGGACATTCTTTTGAGACATTTTGCAATGGATTCTTTCGAGCCGCTGCTGCAAACCGAGCGCTCCGATGACGCGAAAGCGAACTTCAGTTTTCGGCACACCAACCATCGGCAGACTTGCTCAAGTTATGGCCATACTTCCAAGACACCAGTAACTCTGCCACACTAGTGCTGAGAGTTATTTCTTATCTACAATACAGCCGTTATGCTGTTGGAATAGAGCAGCTTTGCATGCAATGCCCCAGCGCCTGTAGGATACCATACAACAATACCACACTCCTTAACGGCGAAAACTCCTGATTGTGATAAATGTGTCACAATGTAAAATCAGCATCTCAACACTATGTGCATCGTTTCAACGGAGAGAGCAAGAAAGCGAAGGAAGTGCCACAATGCAGGTAAATTAGAGCCGGTACCGTGTTAGCTGCAGCAGTTTTGATATTGGCCCACAAATTAAGAGCCACACCCCTCGCCCCTCACCGCCCCTCATGCTTACTATCTGCGCCTATCAACAGAGGAAAGTTGTCCAGTTTTTGCTGGTGGCGAGCGCAGCTATCAGCAGATGTGTATACGAAGCACAGCGCGACAGCTTCTAATTAGCATAGCCGGCCTTCTCACTAAAGCTTCATTGTCTCCCTCAGGTCTCTGTTAAAACTTCGCCAGGCAGCTTTTTTATCAGTTTCTCTGCCTGCTAACAGTTCTCTGCCAAGGGTGATATCTTCCTTGCTCAGATTTGAGCATAATAGCGGACTTGCTCCTTAGGTGCGAGGCTCGATGGTCGCCGCAAAGTTGTGCAGTATTTGGGACTCGGTACGGGACCGTTCCAGCCATGTCAGCTCTTTCTTTTTTCACACAACATGTAAACCTGTCCCGCTATGTTACACTTACTGTACATCTCAGTTACTGTATTCATATATGTATATACTATACATTAGGGCCAACAATTGGTTTTAGTTTATTTTCATAGTTTTCTGGTCTTACTCTTGCACGCTTTGTTTTTAACTGAAAATTCTTCATATTTAAATCAACTGGAATGCAAACAGGTCATTGAGGGATATGGTAAAAATGCTAGATATAAATTTTTGAAAAATCATTAACGAACTGCAGTTTTACTGCATCGCGCACATTTAGCACTGATCATGACAGGGAATCCGCAAGCTGTAGACAGAAAAGTGCACAGTATCAGCAGGAAATCTTAGCACTGTGCAAAACAAAGAAATTCTCTAGAAACTCGGCGCACAGATCGTATCAGGTACCGGAGCAGAGCGTTACGTTAGCAACTGCACAGCTAACGAAATGCAGCAGGGCTACTGAGAGCTCCCTGCAGCTCCGGGTTATGTTTCCAGATTTGGATAAGATTTCAGTTATCTTGACACGGTGGCAAGTGTCTGCCGTTACCATTCTTGGTTACTAGTATGTATCATAGTAAACTTTGCAACGGAGAGCATGCAGTGACGCCAACGACGCTCTGCGGTCTAGGTAGCTTACTGAACTCTACCGTAAGGTCTGTTGTCTTTTTAGGGAAGCTGAAGGTATGTAATATAAAGCGATTTGTTTTCTGCCACTTAATAGGGAATTGTGGTGTGACACAAATGGTCGCATTAGATAATGTGCCCTCCATTTGTGTGGATATTGGAGGTAAAACAATTTTTATTCCATACGTATAGATAATGGGGATAATATGGCCTCCATTGGTGTGGAAATTAAATTTAATGTGTCTCCAAATTTGTGCGGAAGGTGAAGATAATGTTTGCCCATCATTTGTTGATACATTGGAGGTAATACACACACACACACACACACACATACACCAATTTATGTTGCTGATATTGGTGGGAGCGACGGCGAAATGCAAAATTTTTGGTCTGGATCTGCGACCTAGGAAAAATTAAGCAACTTATATCCTGTATACGGTCTTGGACGTACTGATAAAGTTTGTGATCAATTTGTTAGGATTAATCTTGTTGTTGCAGTGTTGGTTTGTAAGCCAAAAGGAGTAAATTTTGTATGTAGTTTCTAGCAGAACGGGATGGAGGAGAATACTACGTTACTGAAGCTGACTACGTCTCGCGCTTAACTGGCATGCGCAATGAATTTTTTTTACAGTAAACTCATTACTAAAAGCATGAGCATCGAAGAGGTGCCAACGCAAATCCTTTATGGTCTCTTTTGAGGGTTCACTAGTATAAGCATCAATTCTTGCATAAGTAAAATTTCCTTAACGTAAGGGATAGTTACGGTGGCACTGACACCCTCCGCACTAGGATTACCATAGAATGTCAGAACGCGGTCTGTTCTCACCGAGAGAACGCTCACTCCCAACAATGCAACAGCATTGGTTTTTTACACCTAACCAAAATTTATTTGGCTATAGGAATAAAAAATACAGTGTATTGGCAAATTCCTTTAGCTGCTATAACTATACTGTAGAATCATAGTTACGGCTCAGTAAAACAAATGTTTTGGATAGGGGCGCAAAAGTTTGCTTATTATAATCAAAGCGTGTGCTACGAGCAATACCTGACCTCTGTATTTCACCTGGGTATGGCAGCTACGAGGTCTCGTAACACAATCATAGTGAGGCACTACCAAGAATAGGACCGACGAACAGAAAAGTTAATAGACCGAGACGAGGAAGCACATGCTAGTATATATGTAGAAAGACACCTGGTTTGCGATATATGCGAGGCGTAACACTCGTGAAAAAACTCGTAGAAGGTGAACTGACATAATATTATATCGAACCTATTTTTACAATATTAAAAGGAGTTACATTCCATGACCCATATTTTACCCTCCCCCCGAAATGTCAAGTCTGGCCTTTTCTCATACTAATACTGCACTAAAGCAGACCTAAACACAACAGTAATGGTACATTACAATAATACATATGAAGAAACTGTGTAAACAAAAACTAAGATACTGTATTGTTATGACTCCTCACTCTGCGAAGGCAAGTGGGCCTGTTCTAATGTCACAGACGGAGCAACGCGCAGTAAAAGTCCTGTAGTTCACAAAAGGGCTACTACCTCAAACTACAGAGATTAAGAGAGCAGCAGGGTACGGTAGGTTTCTGGGTATCATATATCGTGCCTGACCCAGTTCAGGTGGTAGTACCAAGTTAGGGGGGAGGGGGAGCAGACCTCAGGCACGGGACAAGACCAACGGCTGTGGGACCAGACCACGAACCAGGGGTGGGAACAGACCCACAGGTGCGAAACCAAATACCTGGGGCAGAGACTAGACCCGGGGAGAGGGACCAGAAACCCAAGTGCGGGACGAGGTAGAGAGGTCATTAAGTCTCCATAGTCTCAAGAAATTTGCGATAAAAGTAACTAAAAAAAGTTCGAATAACGTGGCCAGCCTTCCGAAGAGTAGAGTGACGATACTGACCAGACTCTTGCGCTGGATCCGCTGTAAGGCCGACATGAGCCACCAGTTCACTGGATCGAGCAGCCGGTCATCCGGAGGGAGCCACCGGTCAGCCGGATCGAGCGACATGTCAGTCGGATGGAGCCACCGCTGTGCAGGAGCAAGCCACCGGTCAGCCACCGGTGGCCAGAGCAGCAACTGGTGAGGCTGCAGAGAGCGGCAGGGCGCACATGTGAACTGATGAAGGCTGTAACTGCCCGTCTTATCGCAGCCTTAACTAGCGAGCTATCAGTTGGAGCAGCGTCTTGACGCCGTAAGTGGCAGCACTTGACAAATTGATCCAGAGTTGTGTGGAGTGGTGGTGACTGTGGGATGTGGTGAGGGGAGTGTGGGCTTGTGTGGTGACGGAAGTATGGTAGTTTGGTGAGGGGAGTATGGGAGTGTGTGATGAGGGAATGTGGGCTTGTTTTGGGTGGCTATGAGGTTCAGTGACTTTCCTACTACGGTCAAAGAGACAAAACTCCTGCTCCCTCGAGGGCTGTTGCAGATAAATTCACTAGTGGCCTTCCTTGATGACGCAACTGTTCTCGTGGCGAGACTCACTGCGTGGCTACAGGCCTCATGGCAGCAGCCGTGCAGCCACTGCAGGCGCCACAGAGCAAAAGTACCATTAAATTGAACAGTTTAAGTCTTCGTTTTCACAACAAAGGCGATCTCACAGAGAAAGAAAGAGGAGACATCCAGTATATCGATCGACACGTGGAACTTATGCCCGAGGATGTCCCCACACTGGATCAACGCGCATGGGAATAGCAAGTCGGGAAAGAAAAGGAAGAACAGAAGAAAGTAACATCAGTAACAAATGAAATGAAGGTACGGTAAAAAAATGACACGAAGGAAAGACGTCCCTTAGGTTTAGCTAAGGTTAAGGGAGTCTACAAGATTCCCTTTGGAGAAAGGGGGGGCTGCTTCTCACAACGCATGATAGGCGAACCACACCCGCAGATCAAGAGGAAATCAGTGATTCTGCTTCGGTGCTGAGCAACGCCGCCAGCAGAAGGGTGTAATGGGAATTTTGCTGGGGCTACCGCAGCACAAACTATGTCTACATTTTATATACCGTAACCCTTTCGACTGAGACTCAAAAGCGCCATTTACCTGCGATGGTAAATGCCAATAGCAAGCATATATCTTCCTGATGGCATTTCAGCAATTTTTGAGGTTTTCACTTACGTGTTACTTGCGTCACCGCAACCCGCGTGCCAATCGTCGTACCCGCTCCTCAGGTCGTGTTTGCAACGTGATTTTTGAGCGGCCGGTGACAACGTAACGTTTGGGTCGTCATCGCTACGAGCCTCTGCACATAGGGCACGAGTTCACACCGCAACTGTTGCTCAGCGAGGTTCTGTAGCTTGCCACGAGTTGCATTTGATTTGCCGCAAAATTGGAATGACAAAATCTAATGCCTAAAGAGGGTAATATAATTACTGCACTCGCCGTAATGGCAGCGGGCCCACCCATGCAAGTAGTCAGCGTGTCAGCAGACAGTCGCCAGGCCTCCAGTGATATTCCTACGTCTGTTTTCTTCGATTTTTTGGGATTTTTCTTATCATAGCTTTTATGTAGCAATTGCTACCTGATAAGGGAGTTTGAAACATAATGTTTCTTCTTCATCTCTAATGTGGTTCGCTCCGAAGGGCATTGGAGACAAAGATCTCATAGCTACGTTTTAATGTGGATTGCTTCTATGAGAAACTAAGGCGTTGTTCTCCCACGTCTTAGTTCGGCTTGCCGCCAAGGAAAAGCGAGTCGTCGTCTTTCCATTTTAAATTTTGATGTGGCTTGCCACTAAAGTGAAGTTAAGACGTAGGTAGTCTTTGCTGCGGCAGCTCGGTTTAAGTAGAGTCGGCAGCATCACGGGACACTCTCTATCTGCGGGGCATCTCAGCAGCTCTATATGCACTCAGCCATACAGGCGCAGGAGACAATGGTGCTCTAACGAGTCTTGAGATGGACGGGCTTTGGAACGGTGTTTATCAGACAGCCATCGTCGGATCATCGGAGGGCCGTCCATGCACTGGCGTCAAAAACAACCAAAACACAGTTTGCGCTTTGTTTTGTCAGGGCAAACTTTTTCTTTCTCGTCACCGCGGCGACCAACACAGAAGGGAACAAGCGCGCACTCAAGACAGAGTACAGTCGTCACACAAGTGTCAATAACAACCCTGCTCTCACTCGTACCGTAGCAGGCTACGTGCGGCACACGTGCCTGTGGGTGCTGTGCTAAGTAGGGTTCGCTCATATTCTTATCGTTGGCCTCATATAAAAACTTAAGCGTCCTCAAAGATGCCGGTGATACTAAACAACATATCTAACAATCTATCTGACGTCTCGAAGAATATTCTACCTCAGTTAATATAGCTGTCCACCTGCATTAAAAATAGAGAAACATTGGGCTAGGCTGACGAACTCTAAACCTTATCCACTTCAAACCAAAACCACGAGAATATTCGACGTAATTCCTTGTAATTTGTTGCAACACCGTCTAGTGAGAACTCAATAGCCTATCCAAGCAACTTTTCATCTAAGTACCTAGCATATGTAAGTAAACAAAAATTGCCAGGCCTTTGGACTGGCCAATGTTGATACTGCCAATAGTCAAAGAAAGAAATGAAAAGTTCTGGTTGGTAACTGAAAATCGATGCTGGCGTAAAACGGCACCGCCAGCAGGGAAAAGCTGGGCAACACTGGCAGTCCCAGAGCTCGGAATGGTCGAGTCTGGAGATATATATGCAAAACCAACTTGTGCACGGGTACAATGGCAACAATTCTTCAGCCATTAGTGAAATATTGTTTTCCATCCTTTGGGCCACCCGACGGCACGTTGTTGTGGCCAACAGATAGGCACAAACGTGTTTTAGTCGACCCTTAGCAGTTTGCTGGGTTATGAAGAGTCCTATATGTAGAGAAATAGGACAAAAAATTCATCACCCATAATTTACGTAATAAGCAGTATTTTCTACATGCTTTGCCTTTAATAAATAACTGAAAATTTTGATAAATGCATAAGAGAAAGGTTTTATACATGCATGCCATACAACAAATGCAATATATATATATATAAACAAATATAAACAAATGTACAATGTTATAACCACCAACGTGTGTACGTATATTTATAGATTTGTTAATACATTTGTATCGTTGGTAACACGCCCTGAAATTATGAATAGGCAAAAGTAGACCAGCCTGCACGTGATGGCAAAGCAAGGGCACTTCAAGTGTGACTGCACTTCTTGCTTCATTTATTTTTTAATCCAGGCCACGAAGACGCCTAAAGTGTACAATTCCAATAGTTCCTGCATTTTGCTTTCTCCCTAAACGAAACTGTGATTTATCAATGCCCCACTTGAGCAGAAGATCAATGAAGCAAAGTACCAGGTCTTCTGCAGAGCTCAGTAGCACCTTGAAGAGGATAGAAACAAACGAGGAGGGGGGAGGGGCTTTCTCTACAGGGTTACATTAACTCACTTAACTTAAATCATGAAGTTCAGCTAGAAATTTAGACTGAAGAAGTACTGTCATTATGTATCAGTGATGCACCGCCCGAGCTGATGCTTTGAGCGCTGTCGCTCTGCCTGCTTCTGAGGAATTATTTATCCCCATGTCACAGAACGGGGAAAAAAAATTCTACTGTTTAGCATACAGAAACCGAGCTCGCTCATCTCTGTTGATCGATCATTGTTGTTGGAAGTTCTAGTGCAACCTTCATAATAATATTAAAAAAAATTTCCTTACATAATAAAACGCTTCATGCATTTATTTATTTCGTGTCCGCTTTGAAGGAAATAGATAGGCGAAAAATAAGTCACATTGTAGATTTTGCAAATCCATGAAGAGGTTGCAGAAGATGGCGACGGCTGATCCTTATCCCTTTCTATGAAGACACTTCTAACTTGAAACACTTCTTGAATAGGAATACTATGTACGCAGCTTCTGGAGTTGGATTTTATAAAATTTTTTCTCTCAGGTCAAGACGTATAAGTTCGACAGATAGTCAACGAATCGCTCTGGAAGGGGTGATTTTTCACGGGCAGTAGACAATAATTTCTTCCAGTTTATTGTTTTTCTTACTTGACAGAGCTGTTTCCTCTTCTTTTTTCTCTGGTTGCGTTCCCATTTTCATCTGGGGTCATTAATTGTTTCTCGCAATTCTCGTCGACAGCGCCTGATCTACCACCCAATCGTCCTCCAGCTGCTTCTTTTCACACTCTGTCGCTCCATCGCAGTTTAGCTCGTCCACGATTCCGTCACCGTTTTCTCTTCTTCACTGGCCAAAATTTCAGCACTTCAAATGAAGCAGATATTTGAGTTGGTAAGACGGTATCAACGGTATCGTAGCTACGGACCGCTGACATTGTATATAATCTGACCTGACTGGAGTTTCATTCAAATTTATTAGAGTGTTTTATTTAAGCTTTTACTTTTGTCTATCAATAGAGACGACCTAAGGATGAGAGCACGAAAAAGGATCAGCGAAGAAAATGAAGAAGCAAGTCAGAGAAGATTCCGTAACCGGCCTTTAGGTATTAAGCAAACATATCGATTATTGCGTGAATTTTTTCACATACGGGTCCACTAGTTACATAATAAAATGCTTCGTGTATTTATTTATTTTGTGTCAGCATCTTAATGAAATTGGTGAAAATAGGCCAGGTTGCAGATTTCGTAATCAAGTTGCGTTTTCATGGAGATCGATGACCAGATTGCAGAAGTCAGAAGTGAGATCCTTATCCCTTATTATCTGAATGAATTTCTTGCCACATTGGAGATTTTGGCTATCCTATTCCCTTCTGGTGGAATTCAGTCAGCAGTAATTAAACCAAGTTGCAGAAGATAGCTGAATTGGGAATACTTATCTATAATATTAATAGCGTTGTACCTTCGTGTGTTACGCTCTTCAATAATAGATAGGGGAAAATTCAACTTGCAACAAGCTCCGATTTTCGCTTAAAGGAAGTTCAACCACAGCTGTTTTCTTTCAGCTCGCTCTTGAAAAAATTTCTGTCAGTTTCGAAGCAAAGACATGAAGTTCATTTATGCACGTATCATACCTGCCATGATACCAAATTTCATTTGTTGTAATATTCACGTTGCTGGGGTTGCATACCGATCCAAATATGGGATAATCCGATCGTAGCCATAATACGGTTCAAACGAAACTGTTCTCAAGTGCTTCATTCTAAACTGCATTTTTGAAGTGAAAGTACTAACAGAAAAAGTACTTTCAGCGACATGAATCATTTCTTTTTAAATTTGCTGAGTGTTGAATTATGTTGGCAGGCTATCGCACATCAAGTGTAAAGCAACCACGGGTTCCGCGGTAGAATTAAAATCATCAAATACACCGATGAAAAATGGAAATGTTAAAAACATGAAAGTCTAAATAATGCTATCTTCAGACGATAAGAAACATAGGATAGCGAAAGCGTGTAAATATAGCAGAAAAGCAATGAGAAAAGTACCTCCTAAAAGCGAGATTGCTGTATTTGCTTACATTGTCCTTATAACGCTATCATTGTATACAGGGGCGAAAACTTTGCTGGTAAAATGTCTGCGAGTTCCACCAGTGATACCGTGTGTCCGGGAAAAACTTTCCCCTCAGTAATATGACACTAACGAAAAAGCTACAATTGTAGATGGTATCCATGAACTTTTAAGATATTGGTTGAAGCGCCAGTCATTCTGATATTCAAAGCCTATTTCCAGGGCACGGATTTAACCAGATACAGTGACGACCAGGGAGTTCACGCTTGTCACACGTGGCTTCCATCTTTGATGGCATATATCAACCTATCCATGGTCGACTGCAGCCGTGCACTCCTTTGGGGCCTACGGTGGCATTTATTTACAGCACAGACCAGTTCATGTTGAATCCTAGTTCGGGGTCTGTGGACGAGGTGGCTTTATCATTTGCTTTTACTTTAAAGGGAACGAGAAGCTGTTCATATTGTAGATTTTAAAATGTACTATTTTCTTTATATGAGTTAAGAGGCCCAGACAATCTTTTGTAAATAACACATCGGAAATGCATTACAAATATAAACATTTAAACTAAATACGTTATTCAGCCTAGCACTGCATGCGCACCAAGTGACCAAACTTTATGGAGTGTAACTCAGTGCAGGGAACTAACAAGCAAGCATCCCAGCAGAAGCAAAGCTCTCCGGCCAAACAATGAAGTATCTGCCACTTAGGATTAAGAACAATGGAACACGTCGGATTTCACGAGATTTCTCAGAAAAGGGCAGCAAAAAACAAGGCCCGCAATGGTAGCTCGGGGCTGTCTGACTTATCACTGCTGGTCACAATACTTTGTGACGCCCTTATGTTCAGATTAGACCTGCTGGTACCTGGTGAGCCACACGTCTCTTAGGATAGCTCAGGTCTCTGCATGAGAGTAAATGTTATTTTGGACAGAAGCTGAGTTTATTGACTTCAGGAACTTATCAGCGGCTTAAGATTTGGTGACTCAGAATAGGCCCGCGATGATTGTGTTGATGTTTCTTTTAGGCAGTCTTGAGTTAGCCCTTTTCGGACAGGGCTGAGTAATTTTGAAACAATGATTAGTTTTGATGAAACAAGGGAGGGAGACATCTAGTTGTACGGAGGGTGTAGTGGTAGGTGAATCAAGACTACAGTAGGTGTGATAGTGCTGCTGTATTGTTAGAGGAGCTTGTGCTGCTGTATAGTTAGAGCAGCCTGTGCTGCTGTATTGTTAGAGCAGCCTGTGCTGCTGTATTGTTAGAGCAGCCTGTGCTGCTGTATAGTAAGAGCAGTCTGTGCTGCTGTATTGTTAGAGCAGCCTGTGCAGGTCCCCCTCGTCTCGTGATGTACTAGTGCAGGCAGGTCCTCCTCGTCTCGTGATGTGCTAGTGCAGGCAGGTCCTCCTCGTCTCGTGATGTGCTAGTGCAGGCAGGTCCTCCTCGTCTCGTGATGTGCTAGTGCAGGCAGGTCCCCCTCGTCTCGTGATGTGCTAGTACAGGCAGGTCCTCCTCGTCTCGTGATTTGCTAGTGCAGGCAGGTCCTCGTCTCGTGATGTACTAGTGCAGGCAGGTCCTCCTCGTCTCGTGATGTACTAGTGCAGGCAGGTCCTCCTCGTCTCGTGATGTGCTAGTGCAGGCAGGTCCCCCTCGTCTCGTGATGTGGTAGTGCAGGCAGGTCCTCCTCGTCTCGTGATGTGCTAGTGCAGGCAGGTCCCCCTCGTCTCGTGATGTACTAGTGCAGGCAGGTCCTCCTCGTCTCGTGATGTGCTAGTGCAGGCAGGTCCGCCTCGTCTCGTGATGTGCTAGTGCAGGCAGGTCCGCCTCGTCTCGTGATGTGCCAGTGCAGGCAGGTCCACCTCGTTTTGTGATGTGCTAGTACAGGCAGGTCCCCCTCGTCTCGTGCTGTGCTAGTACAGGCAGGTCCCCCTCGTCTCGTGATGTGCTAGTGCAGGCAGGTAGCCCTCGTCTCGTGATGTGCCAGTGCAGGCAGGTCTGCCTCGTCTCGTGCTGTGCCAGTGCAGGCAGGTCCTCCTCGTCTCGTGATGTGCCAGTGCAGGCAGGTCCGCCTCGTCTCGTGATGACCCAGCAGTCCAGCAGCCTCTTGATTAACTGAGCGTCCAGCCGTCAGGGATTAGTACCGCAAACGGATTATCCTCGCGATTAATTGGCAAAGTCCAGCTATGGATTATCACCCCGGATTTTGATGAAACAAATGAGTGTGGGCGCCGCTAGATCATGAATGATGCGAGGTATGAGATTGATGGCGCTCGAATGCCTTATATGTGAGCAGGGAAAGCGTCAGTTGTGCCGGCGCCACAGTGTACGTGTTGTCGGCATAGTACCGATCATATTCTACCCGTGTGTCACCGGCTACTTACGATGTACGGTACACACGGCATTGACGCAGCGCTTGGCAGATCCAGGAATTATCAATATGCCTGCGTTTTGAGTTACTATTCAGTACATGGTAAACTGATGTGGCTCTTACAGAGTCAGACGATCATAACTGGGGTTTGTCGTAGTCCGGGCTACCACAACCTGAAAAAAGGTTACCGTAACCCGAAAAGTGGTTCTGAGAGCGCCATCTAGCGTTGAGCGGTGTAAGCTCAACGACATTGAAATTCCGTTTTTATTGAAATTTTGTCAATAGAAGTTCCAAGTAACTGATCTGATTTACTTAATCTGGTGTACAGAGTTTATTTGTTGCGTTGACTGAATTTAATGCTCGTTTTATTCAAAATCGACGTTTGCGCTCGGTCACTTGTATCACCGTAACTCGTGTTGCAGTCGTCATGTGAGCTATGATTGCGACACGAGTTGCGACTGGCTGGGTCACCGGTGTAGCACCGGTGACCCAGGAATGCTGATTGCGACACAACCCTGCGTGCATTCAGCAGTCTGCGGTGCTTTGAGAGCAGGACGCTTGTGTTCTGCTTGCAATAATTTCCCTTATAGAGAATTGCTTAACATTCTATTTGTAAATTGAAATAAATCTCCTTAATGCGGCTTTCGTGATATTATAGCTTCTCTAAGTTCAGCACTGCAATAAATATGGATCAGCAATATTACGCTTGGAGAATGTCTTTCATAAGTGCAGAAACATCTTCAAACTGGATTTAGAGAATGCTTTCGAACGGCACTATAGCATACAGCTCCACAACATACGGCCAAACGCCAAACGGTTCCACAATACGCGGTTACACAACAAACAGTCCCACAACTAGCGATCAAGCAACAAACGGTCCCAAAACAATCAATCAAATAACGAATGGTCCCACAACGAGCGGTTCCTCATCAGTCTCACAACAAACTGTGCAGCAATATCGGTCCCACAACAAACGCAGCGGTTCCTACAGCAAGCAATGCCACGACAAATGGTCCCGTAAAACAATCCCTCCCCAAGACAAATTGTCTGGCAACAAATGGTTCCATGCAAAACGGTCCCACAGCAAATAAGCCTGAAGCACACAATGCCCGGCAAACACTTTCGCAACAAACGGTCCCACAACAAACAGCTTCACATCAGACAGGCTCGCAGCAAGCGGTGCCAGAACAAACGGGATTGCAACAAACAGTCTCGTTACATGCGGTCCCACAGCAAAAGTAGTCGTCTGAAGCACATCCATGGCAGCAACGCTTTCCCTGCTCGTCACCGCTCGGTGGATGAAGCACATCCATGGCAGCAACGCTTTCCCTGCTCGTCACCGCTCGGTGGATGAAGCACATCCATGGCAGCAACGCTTTCCCTGCTCGTCACCGCTCGGTGGAAGTAATGCAGCGCGACGGGCCTCCAGCGGAGCGGGCCGTGCCGAGAGGAGATGTTAGAACCAAATTTCGCTTAATCCATAACGTAAAAGCCTGAATATAGCAGCATGCAACTATTTGAGCGATGTAGCACAGGAGATGAGCCCCAACAAAAATTAAGGCAACTTACAACGGGACATTGCGATGCAAGCAGCTTTGAAGATCCGGGCATTGCGAGTTAGTAGAAGCGTTGTGAACAGCGATGTGAACACGTGGAAGCGTTGTGAGGTAACAATAGCCACACTCTCCGACTGAACCACACTGCACCACACTCACTTACTGAACCACACTGCACCACACTCACTTACTGAACCACACGGCACCACACTCTCCGACTGAACCACACGGCACCACACTCACCGACTGAACCACACGGCGCCACCCTCGCCGACTGAATCACATGGCACCACACTCACCGACGGAACCACACGGCACCACACTCACCGACTGAACCACACAGCGCCACACTC
>LQNS02278143.1:43521360-43567272 GCA_001587735.2 Parhyale hawaiensis | reverse complement strand
CGACACCACACTCACCGACTGAACCACACGGCACCACACTCACCGACTGAACCACACGGCGCCACCCTCGCCGACTGAATCACATGGCACCACACTCACCGACGGAACCACACGGCACCACACTCACAGACACGACTGAACCACACGGCACTACACTCACCGACTGAAACTGAACCACACGGCGCCACACTCACCGACTGAATCACACGGCGCCACACACACTGACTGAACCAGACGGCACCACACTCACCGACTGAACCACACGGCGCCACCCTCGCCAACTGAACCACATGGCGCCACACTCACCGACTGAACAACACGGCACCACCCTCACCGACTGAACCACACGGCGCCACACTCACCGACTGAACTAGACGGCACCACATTCACCGACTGAACCACACGGCGCCAACCTCGCCGGCTGAATCACACGGCGCCACCCTCGCCGGCTGAATCACACGGCGCCACACTCACCGACTGAACCACACAGCGCCACACTCACCGACTGAATCAGACGGCGCCACACTCACCGACTGAACCACACGGCGCCAACCTCGCCGGCTGAATCACACGGAACCACACTCACCGACTGAATCAGACGGCGCCACACTCACTGACTGAACCACACGGCGCCAACCTCGCCGGCTGAATCATACGGCGCCACACTCACCGACTGAACCAGACGGCGCCACAGTCAGAGACCAAGCCACACTCACGCTTAGAGCTGCCACAAAGCCACATTGCCATTGCAGAATGCCACTAATTAGGAGAATGCCACACGACACGACGGATGCGGCAGCAGCTAACTGAAGGGGGCAGTAGGCCCTGCAGCCTGTCACATTCAATCGCTCAATTACCGCATACCGCCCAACATAGCAGAAGCATGTGCAACAATGCGACAGGCATTGGGTGGTTACAAGCAGCTTTATTATTGGCCGCTGTCATAATCTCGCTGTTTTTATCAGAGCCGCGTGAGGAGCACCGCATATTTGGAGTACGCTTTGTTGAAGTCGCGAGCGCAAGAAGCTTTTACGGACTTTTCAGCCTCACCTACAAAAGCGTTTGCAGCTTAGATCAGCCTAACGTCTCCTGGAAGTTTGGAGAACCGTGCCATGTTAGCTTGGCAGCAAACACCGAACCAACGGTTAACTGCCGAGAGTTTCTGTGAAGCCGCGTACGCAATCTCTGTACTGAAGCTTTTGCCCTCGGCCGCATTGGCACTACGTGCGTTACTGTAGTGTGGTGAAATAAGTGAAAAATCAAATTATTTCTGCACTACCAGCGTGAAAACTCTACGGCTGTATAACGTTTATCAGTAGCGTATTACTACAGACTACACCAGACTACTTCTATGTGACATAAACTGAATACCACAAGGATACATCCAAACAGTTCCTATTCTATCTTATACCATATTCCAACAAGAACTTTATTTGCGACAATCTAACTTCATTTTCGGCGGAAAATGCTCGCTGGTGGTAATGCTAGTTGTTCGATATTTCAAGTTATGAACAATGCAGTATTTTTGTTGGGGTATTTCAAGCTGAAGAACTAAATAAGAACAAGGATGATACCATGTAACATACCTGCTCAAGAAGTAGCACCACTTTTAGACCTGCTATTAAGACTGCTTGCTTTACTAGCAATAGCTAACGCTTGTTTAGAGACACCATCAGTAGTGAACAGGGAAGCGCTTAAGAAGAAATCAGCATGGCTGCAGCAGCCGCTGATCTGCACATATATGATCAGTAAGCCCAAGTAGAGTCATAGGCTAATTACCTAACACGACATATCATTGCCCGGTCAGGGCACAGCAGACCATGGGTGCGTCTGAGTCTCACTAACCTCCGATTCACTCATTACTCATCACAGCCGACCGGTGCGCCACTACATCATCGTCTAGCAAAGTTACTCTACCTGTCCATCACTCGACAACGACTTCGCTCTTCAGCCCCCCTCTTTTGCGGCACTCCGTGCTGCAGCGCCCCCCCCCCCTGACCCCTCCTCTGCTTACAATCGCCCTTCATAAGAAGTAATCATTCATCAACGCGCAATCAACAAGGACGGCTGCCGTCAGCTGAGGTGATAACAAACAGTGATGGATGGAGGGAGACGCGCGGCCCCTCACTCATAACATGCGCCCTGCAATTTTAAATACCCGCCTCCATGCTCGTATGGGGCCTTTTAATATAATTATAGGGCAAATGCACATGTTCGTGCGTTCATTTTGATACAGTTATATTGCTCTCAATGCTTGTATGGTGTTGCCCGTTCTGCCCTTAGACCAACCTGTTACTGTTGTCGGCTGTGAAAACTCAGCCTCGCGAGACACTGAGCTGCAGCCTCCGCAGTCTCATCTCGTTCCACAGCACTGCAGCGCCCGGCGAGACACCGACGCTTATGTAAAGCATTGTCTTATTTATTACCTAGCGGAACAGGAGCGATTAGCAATGGCTAGCTTTTGCTCTCACTGCACGACAGAGCTGCGCTAACTGACGAAGTTGCTGCGAATGCCAATATTTAACTCTTCCCTCCTCATTTCCAATAGTTTGGAGACTACTAACCTAGCTGACAAGCCACGAGGAAAGTTTTTCAAAATGGCTGACTTACAAATGTTATAATGGAACTTTGTCAAGGGGAGGAGTTGCGTCACAAAATAGCAGCAATAACTGGAGAAGCACTCTGAGACCGCATACCTCTGTCAAGTAAGGTAATGTTGACCAAAAGTTCAAATCAGTGCTAAAACTGTGATTTCCATTTTATCATTACCAAAATTTCGTCATTTGTTCCTTTTAACATTTTTAACCATACCTGGCAATTTCATGAAGATCCCTCCATAATTTTCTGAGCTATGTTTGCACAAACATTGAGACAAACAGAGGTAAACACACAAAAGGACAGACAGATGATCACAAAAATTTGATTAATTTCTCTTTGTAATATTCCCAACAATTCCTGTAAATTTTATGAAGATCCGTTCACAATTGTTCGAGTTACATTACCAAGAAAAAACGGGCAGACAAACAAAAAAAGCAAATAAACGCTTGAACGGATTCTCTACAAAAGTTAATCACATGTTCCTCCCAACATACTTGACATTTCCTCTAAATTTATTAAAGAACTGTTCATAACTTTTCTAGTTATCTTGGTGACAGACAAACAGGCACAGACAACAGACAGACAAATTCCGATAATAATACTAATCGTCATTCGCAAAGTGCTCCGAGCCTTGCGTTGCTGGGTGCGACTCGGCGCTAGAGCGTAGAGCTAAACATCTCTCAACCAATCCATTTTTGGGTTGTGAAATTCCCTCGATAATAATAATAATAAATCTTTACTAGAAGCACCATCAGAGATTCAACAATGAAAACATGTTGGTGTATTCAAAACATGGCAGTTTCAACATTGGATCACGTTTACTTGCACCAACTCATGAGGCATGGGCTTCGGCAGCGTCCAATAGCAGCGGCCAGCTAATGCTGATTATAGTAAGAACTTATTTTTTCATCTATTTGTGTTTCTATCACACTGTAGCTGCTGAGTCCCGAGCACATTGCATTGGAGAATTGCGAATCACAGTGTCAAACTAGTGCACTCTCAGAACAAATACCTTCGCTAAGCAAGGCAACGATAACGAAATATTCATATTTGTTCTGAAACTATAATACCATCTTTATCAACACCAAAATCTCATCATATGTGCCTTTTGGCAATAATAACAGCTTCTGTGATTTTCTGGTAGATCCGTCCATAACTTTTGGCGTTGTTCAGACGAACATTTTGCAAAACATTACTTAAACACACAAACAGATAAAACTGTTATTGCCAAAATTTGGTCGTTTAATTTTCGTTAGATATCGAACAACTCCTGTGAATTACATAAAATCCGTTCATAACTTCTTGAATAATGGTACTAACATAGACTGCAGCAGACGAGACTCTTAAGCTTGACGCTGGCGGCCAAAAGTCGGCAACGGAAAAATAGGCTTTTCTCACGAGCTATTCTTTTCCCCCTATCTAATACTGAAGAAAACAATACCAAGGTACCCAACATTTTTCTTGCGTAGAAGGTATCTTGGATACGGCGGGGACGTACTTGGGCGCTTGCCTGCATGACAGTGTCTGGACATGTTCATAATATTGGAAGCCCATGGCATCCAGGGAGACTATTTACGATGGATCAGGGCATGGCTTACGGGTCGGCAGCAGCGAGTGAAGCTTGAAGGAGAGACCAGCGCCTGGACGCAGGTATCATCAGAGGTTCCACAAGGTAGCGTGCTTGGCCCGCTTCTGTTCTCAATTTACATCAATGATTTTGATCTTAACATCCGTATCAAAATCAGTAAATTTGCGGATGATACTAAACGATATCATCCTGCCACAAAAAGAGCCGAGCTCCAACAAGACCTTGACCCCCTCATGGAATGGAGCAAAACGTGGCAGATGAACTTTAATGTCGACAAATGCTCAGTAATGCACATAGGGTTGGTGAACCCTTCAACCCCATTGAAAATGAACGGGATGGTATTGGCTACTGTCACCCAACAACGCGACTTGGAAAGCACTATTACAAACAAACTACAACACAGTCAGCAAGTTGACATGAGTGGGAAAATGGCAAGCAGAGTACTCTGATTCATCACCAGAAATTTTGAATACAAGGCCAAGGACATCATCGTTCCCTTGTACAAGGCATCAGTGCGGCCACACTTAGAATTTGCGGTTCAATTCTGGTCGCCACATCTGTGCAAAGATATCAATAACATGGAAAGAGTCCAACGCAGAGCAACGAAATTGATACCTCAGCTGCCAAACAAGCCGTATGAATGTCGCCTAAAGGAACTGGGTCTGATCTCTCTCGAGCAAAGACGAATCAGGGGGCAACTAATAGAAACATTCAAGTATCTGAATGTCTTCAACGATGTACCTACAACGGGACTCTTTGAAAGAGACCTCAATGATCGCTTGCGAAACAACGGTCAAAAACTCAAGCATAAAGCTCGAAGAACGACCTTAAGTCAACAGTTCTTTCCGTATTTCATTGTCAGCATTTGGAATAGACTCCCTTCCGATGTTGCTTGTGCAGAGGCAGTCAACGCGTTTAAAAATCGTCTTGATATACATTGGCAAAGACATCCGCCACAGCTAAGAACTCCTCCTCCAGGAGTCGCAAACTCTTAACGGCCAAAGCTTCCGAGGCCACCTTAATCCGTCTTCTTCTCTCTCCTGCTCCAACTACACATTTTGACATCCCCAAGCTCCGTATATCAGCGGCTCTTGATCGTGCTTGCGTGCATTCATGATTGTCTCTTTGGCAGGGATTCTTTTCCCTTTTTTTCTCTTTTCTCCAGTTCTCTATATCCAACTAACATAATGGCAATAGCTCATAGATGGCCGGGGGGGTAAGTTCCGGTGTGGTGTTTCTTTGGGATTGGCCTATTGGTTCGTCTACTGCCGCCTATCTAATCTAATCTAATAGCTCTTAAGAAAATCCCTTTTTTCCCATTTTGTCCACCAGCGTCAGAGGCCACTTGGACCTAAGAGTTTAGTACTGTTGCGGTCTATGGTACTAAGAAAAAAAGGCAGACAAACAAACGGTTCAACGGACCTTCACTAAAACATAATCATCTTCTTCTCCTATTATGCCTAACAATCTCTGTAAACTTCATAGAGATCCGCCCATTACTTTTTCAGTTATTTTGTAACAAACAGTTAGACAGACATAGAGACAGGCTAACTAAAAAAAAACAATAATAAAAATAGTCGCCTTGGCAGAGGTAATTATCGAATCGAAGCTTTTGGAATATCTGTGTAGTAAATGGAGGAGCAATGGACTCAATTGCGTGTGTCAAGTATGACCAAGCAGAGTAAAGTTTACTCAGGGTGAGGATTTCATAATAATAATCTGAGAGGACAGTTCAGACAAAAAATATGGCAATCAATACCTATTTTCTTTACCAATTCTAAAATATAAAGGTAGCCCTCGATATAGGGTACCCTTACTTTATGCCGTCTTATCATTTATGTACGATATTTTTCGCCTACGAACAAAGCGAGAGTGTTGATAATGTTTTCGTTTAAGATTCAAGTATATATACATGTTTGTTTGTCTGTCCACTCAAAAAGAGCGAGGAGTTGAGCAATGTTTATATTTTTTTTTGCAGGGACCTAGTGGTTTGACCTCTATGTGAAAAATGTCAACTCTAGAGTAATCTGGCAATCAAAAATGACGGCGCTGAAATTTTCCCAAGCCGTAGGGTGATGGTCTTACCCCCTTGATCGTTCTAGTTGTTTGTTTGTCTGCCCACCCATAAGAAGGTAGAAGGAGTTGAGCCATCATCGCAATCTCTTTTCTGGCTGTCAGGTGCACTGAGATGTGAAAATGCAAAAAAATTAGAGTAAGCTGACCATGAAAAATAACGGCGTTGAATTTACAACCCCACCCAAACACAGGCAGAAGGAGTTGAACCGTCATGACAATCTCTTTCAGGCAGTCAGATAGGTTGAATGAGATGTGAAAAATGCCCATACTCTAGAGTAAGCCGGGCATCAAATACGACGGCGTTGAATTTGCTCCCACCGCGGGAGATAGTCTTACGCCACTAGACGTTCTAGTTTTTCTTTCAACTACTCGAACAGGTAGTTTCGATTCAAAAGCGCATCGTGTCGGGAACCTGATGTAGAAATTTGGAACTTGAATGATTAAATCGCGTAAACTAAAGAAGGTCCTCGAGAATTGCGTGTAAGCACAGTGTGCTACTGAGGCTCATGAACACTCCACACCTGCGTCTCCAATGTATATAGTATGTATGTAATTAACTTCCTGATTTATTATTCCGTCCTTTGTTTGATAGACAAAACTGCTTTCTGGCTTTCTGCAACATGATAGGGTTTACAATCATGGAAAATTTCGTCATATTTGATATTTTTCACATGATGGAAGGTATGTACCAACTCTCTGAAAATACCATTATTGCATGAAAAAAGCGTTCCATACATTTTTACTGATATATTCTACTGGTACATGGGTCATATAGCTTATCTAAGCTACTTTTCATGACTTCTAATGCAGGGGCTACACTATGCAGTCGGAAGCGCAACTTATGAGCAGACCTTCATATCGCACGCTGTCCCGGCACACAGTGAATGCAGGTAGTAAAGAAACGGTAGTATGAACGACGCGTCAGCTGAACATTGTCTCATTAAGTTGCGAATACGGTAGTTAGTGCGACCTAAGGCGTAATAAGACTGCAATAACATTGAAAATGTTGTAGCTGCTAACATTTCCTTACATTATAAACCTCATTTTTCTGCATTCACATGCAATATAAAAGTGTCATGTTCTGGACCAGAGAATATGGCTCTCGCTAATTAGTAACAAAGCCAACATCTCATGTATATTGCAGTAGCTTCCAGAACAACGATCCATAGATCTTGCTATTACGGCTGCATCAACACGGGCCAGAAGACTTGTAACTGTCACCCGAAAGCTGGGCCTCCACCCCAAAATCATGAAAGACCACTTACTTCCTCTACTATCGTTCATCTTAACAATATGCAAATTCACTTCGTGTAAGACATCAAAACTCTCATTTACTTATCTAAATGACTGTCACAAAGTGTGTAGCCGGAGTCAGAGATTATTATATGCGAGGCTCAAATCTGCGTCGCTGCCGCATTCATTGGCCAGGGATGAAAAACGTGCGGGCTACGTCCATATGTACAGTGGGGGGTGTGGATGTGCCAGCAGCGCTGCGGGGCTGTATAGGTGTGGATGTATTCGCAGGAGGCTCTCCGATCAGCCGGTGCAGAAATGCAAGTGTAGAGGTTTGGGCGGAATTAGCATTGAAAAATCTTCGCAGTGCAATTGTTAAGCGCACCCGCGATATGCAGAGAGAGAAGTGAGAAGGCAATCGTGCCCTAATTTGTTATTCGCGACCCAAAAAGTAGCCCTGCGTATGTGCCCGTGTCATAGACGTGTTGAAAAATACGATTTTTGTTATGTTAAGTTTAATAAGAATTTTTGAGTTACCTACATTGCCGCTGAGTGAACTTTCACTGGCTGCTATGTAAATTTCTTCCGGGACATTTTTCTGCCTATAGCACTAGTTTGTTGGAATCTATATTTTCTAAACGGAGTTATTTATGTATTTAGTAACTATGATGAAATTTCAGTCTCATGTACCAAAAACTTTTTACAAAACTTTCGTTATGGATACTGAATAAATAATATTTTGTATTATTAAATGCTGTTTATCTCGTTAGCAAAACTAGTGATATGGAATTAACCATAGACAGGCTAGGCCAACCTGAATTAGCTGCAGCTTCTGAAATCCACATTATCGGGAATTAGGTACCTCTGCAAGGCAGAAGTAAGACAGGCACATTTCTCTTTTAGGCTTATCATTTGCAACGTAGAAATATTGCACATGGGTGACTATGATAAATTTACTACGAGATCATGACAGATGAAACAATGAACTGGCCTCCAGGTTCAGCTGGAGCGAAAAGCAAAATATTGTAGTTCAGCAAATCAAATTTGCTTTAAAAATAAATTTGATTAGTGTAACCAGAGAGCTATCAGAGCGCAGGTTGAAATGGTAATATATCATTATTCACTGCATGGCTGCTTTCATACTTAGATCACATTTTTTTCTCTCGAGATAAAATTAATGAGTTGTGCCAGAACACTTCCTATAACAAAGAAAAATATATCATTAGTTGATCTTGAACACTGAAAGGTCACCCTTGGTCGAAGCACAGGGCTAATGAAACTGGAGTAACAAATACAGAGCAGGAATCGTAGAATCCAAGTAATCCTCACATTTGTCAAACATGCAGGCGGAACTTAGAAAATTTTACAATACACCACAGGTAAATATCGACTATCTAAGTAAAGTTAAGTCTACTTTTTCAGTTAAGTACAATTCGGGGATATTTCAACCAAACATCAAAGGCAGATATTTTGCTCCGCAATACGTCAACTGAATATGTATCCAAATGTAACACACCGTACATGAGTGGTACTGTAGACTTACATTAGCCAATGTAAAATAAAAGGTAGCACGTTCACTCTTTGTAGCTGTGAGGCCTTTCAATCATTTGATTAATTTATTCTGATCTGCTATCTTTTTTGTCATCTTGATAACAAGGAAGTCAATATTTTCCAATTATTTATGCATCGTTCTCTTGTCACTTCATTAATCAATTGCATGATATCAATGATATATCAGCATGCTCTCTTAACTCCAACTTGTTGATCTAATTTTTGAAGCCAATGGCCTCATTCTGAGTAAGCTTACAAGATAAACTTCAATTCTGATGTCATTTTCATCCCTTTAGGTGAGAGAAGTGCGACGCAGAATGGATGGCCCATTTTTAATTTGCTACCGAAACCCACAGTTTTGGGGCTTCAGTTCTTGCTTTCTGTTTTTACTTACTATAAATGCGTTTACACCTGACTGATTTATCAATAAACGGATATTGCTTAAACATTCAAATTTTCTGGTAGCTATCTTTTTCAGCTTGCCTTTCTTTGATACAGCTGTCTCATTTCGAAAATTCTTTGTAGGTGAATCAGCTCATAAACAAATGAAAAAAATAAAAACCAGGAATTTTAAAAGTATTTTCGCAGGAAATTTTGCGACAGTGTTGGCACTATTTCGTATACTTTATAAGTTTGTAGACAGGCTACTGGCTTTCTAAAGTTCTCCATGGCTTGCTAGCACTGTAACAGAATCTTCTGGAGTCTACGAAATACTTTGTTTTTCCTCGTGAGGAAACAAAGTGATATTAGACATTTACAGAACGTGAAACAAATACATATAAATTAGTGGACCCGTGCGAGAAAAAATTCACGCAATAATCGATATGTTTGCCTAATGTCTCTAGGCCGGTGCGGAATCTTCTCTTCTCTTATTTGCATCGTAATTTTCTTCATTTATCCTTTATCGTGCTCTCATCCTTAGGTCTTCTATGTATATTGACAGGCAGAAGTAACATCGTGAGTGACACACTCCAACTCGGATTACGTATAGAGGGAGACGACATAAGTCCTCGGCAGTGGGACAAAAAATTGGTTCACGGTGGCTGTCTCATGGTAGCCTTCTGCAGCGGCGTCCTGATGAGCTCTGTTCTCGAAGTCACTTTAGATATGAGACTCAATTGCTTGGGCTGCATCCGTTCAGCAGCCATTTGGGCAAGCATGAGCAGGTTGGCGGCACCGGCTTACAAAAAATTATTGTTCAGGAATCACAAAGGGTTGCATCTAGGATACCGAAGACCAATTAGCTCCAGTGCACCGAGAGCTGAAAATCTGAAATTTTTCTCGCGTAAACGGTCTTTGCAGCTAAAGCAAATGAAGAAGAGCACGATTCTACTGCTTTACATGGATCTTGTATCTACGCCATGCACCCATCCCAGCCAGCCATTCAGCCAGCAAGCCAGCGTGCAAGCCAGCTAGTGGGCCAGCCAGCTCGTACGATGAAGTGGCCCGCAGGCTGCCGTGCAATATTTGGGGAATGTCGTCTCCCTCTATACTAACTCCGAGCACTTCAACAAATGTGTTCGCTCCGTAGCAATGATACCGTTGATACCGTCTTTCTACCTCAAATATCTGTTGCATTTGAAGTGCTCAAGGAGGTTGTATAGAGAAGGAGGGAGCCAGTAGCCTAGCCCGCTGAAGTTCAAGAGTCTCTTATGGCTGTCAGCCAGTTGTCGTATGCACCAATCGCATATCAGTAAAGAATCTCTTTTGGCTGCAGCCAGTCGCGTAAGCACCAATCGCATAAGCACCAATCGCATATCAGTAACTCGGTTCGTCTGCTGCTCCCCCGTGAAACTCAGTGCTCCCCCGTCTTTTCCTCCAATGAGCGTCTCACAGCTATAAGAGATCTGGTCGACTCGCTGGCAAGTCTGTAACTGGGCTACAAGGCTCCCTCCTTCTCTATTGAAGCTCCTTGGAAGTGCTCAAATTTTGACCTATGAAGAGAAAACTGCTTCGTCAGAGGAAAACAGTAAGCTAGAAGAAATAATTGTCTACTGTCCGAGAAAAATCATGTTTCGTCAGTTTCGTTGACAATTGTATCGAAGTGGGAAGAATAGCTCATGCAACGAAATCATCTGTGGAAAAAAACTACGAACTAAGATGCATGAGAGTGCCAATTGAAGCTTCAGATATCTTCAGTGCTGAGATTTAAGCTTCGGCAATGCAAGAAGTGCATGTAGACTTGAGGTCGCCGATACCACAGACTAATGAAACACAGACGGGCAGTTTCTAAGCGCAGTGCAGCTCTTCCTTGAGCTTTTGCTACGTCATAGTTAAGCCATCAGCGTTGTGCCTTGAACAATTTTATCTAACGAGAATAATATTTTGATTCGGCAAAACGAGAAAATATTAGCTAATTTGATTTAAAAGCCGCCTGGCTTCAGAGTTTTGAAGCCAGGAAACATCGATGGAATTTCGAGCGGCTGTAGCTATGAAGATGAAACTCGTATCTTGTATACCACCTTAGGATGAAAACAACAAATTGAGGACTGTGACGTCATCTTTCAGCCAGAAATTTCTTGTAAAAATACTGAAAAACTGCCAGTCTGTGTCTTTCTTAGTCTGTGCCGATACTTTACCATAGGTTCGATGTATGGAGGAGGTAATACTCGTACGAAAAACACTAAGCCTGTGATATCTTCATTTTTGAATTTCAACTGCCCCTGATTAAGATACGTTTGCCATCTTCTGCAACCGGTCTATTTTCTACCTATCAGTTTTCAATGTAACTTGAGAGGACGACCAGAGCCTCCAACCTGGGATAATTTCTGCCTATCTGTTTTGTTAAAGCGTGACAGAAAATGGACAGATAAACTAACAGATAAATGCACATCAGTCTCTATTATAATTGTAAATTTTTACGAAGAATTCTAGTTCCTCAATAAATGTTCTCTCTGCTAAAAATTGCAGTCATACATAACTCTATCTACTAACTACAGGACAAAGTAGGAAGGAACTGTTAAAAGACTTTTCAGCAGAAACAAGCAAATACATATAGTCAATTTTCAAATTTAAATTAGTTTTTCCACAGCTGTTCTCTTTCTGTTTTTTTGGCATGAATGAGGGATACTGTGTTAAACTTCATATCCGAGCTTGTAAGTTATAATTCCATGATGCTTTAGCTCACGGATAGAACGTAATAGATGCTCGTTGGTGTAAAAAATGTAAATCTAGAGTTGGAAGTAATAACGATATTTCATGTATAAATACGTTTTTCCAAACTTATGGTATGTTAGTTATACGTGCTTTAATTTAGGAATGTTAGATTAATAGGCATAGCTTAAAAACGCTAGTCTGATTATGCTCGTATATAGCGCCAACTGATAAAATGTTAACGCATTGCTGCCTTTTTCCTAAATAGCTGAGGATGAATGCCATCTTTACCCATACTGCACAAAAAAAAAAAAAGTCGAGGGCAGATGCAGTCAATTTGCTACGAATACTTAGCAATTTAACACGTTTGAGGATAGATTTCTATCTTCAAGATACTAAAGAGAGCCTCTTGCCGCTTCTTCATTATCGTTTGGGAAATGATTGCCTTTCCCCTCGTGCACATTACTTTCATACACTCACGCCCAAGAGCGAAACTAGCCTCACCTGAGGTCTCCATATGATATTTTGGACTGAGATTCGCAGAAGAGTAGCAACCTATAGTCACGCGATGGGGCTACCTTTACGTAGTTATATTATACGTATTATGTATACGAAGTGTCAAAATAAGTTCAGAGGTCATGACCTGTGAGTTTAAAAATGGAACTATACTCCTGCACTTTTCCTACGGAGATGACATCCAAAATTCCTTAATTCATTCTATCTCATATCGAGAGTGTAACAATCGTACTAACGCAGAAACTAAGGAACGAGCTAAGGAAGCAAGGAACGAAGGGAAGATCAAGAAGAACTATAGCACTCTGAGAGCGCGTACCTCCGTCAAGTGAGCCAACGGTAGCAAAAATTCAAATTGGCTCTGAAACCATAAATTTCTTTGCATAAACTCGAAAATCTAATCATTTGTGCCTTTTTATATTAATAACAGCATGTTTATTTTTTTTGAAGATCCGTTTATAACTTTTTGAGTTATACTGTTAACAAACGTTATGGCAAATATGAGTCAAACATACAAGCAAACCAACCGATCTGCACCAAATTTTGACCATTTATGTCTTTTACTATTACTAACAACTCCTATAAATTTCATAAAGATCCATTCATTATTTTTTGAGTTATTGTGCTAACAAGCAAAAAAATTAAAAACAGTGACAAACAAACAAACCAACAAACGGACCATTACCAAAATTCGGTAATTTACTCTTTGTTATATACCTAACAACTCATGCTAATTTCATCAAAATCCATCCATAACTTTTTGAGTTATAGCACAAGAAAAATGACGCAGACAAACAAACAAACAAACAAACAAACGGATGGACATATCTTCATTAAAAGTTAATCATCTGTTCCTCCTAACATACCTAACAATCCCTGTAAATTTCACCTAAATCGGTTCATAACTTTTTGAGTTATCTTGGTGATAGACACACAGACAGACAGACTGACAAACACACAAACACGACGAAAACATAACCTCCTTGGCGGAGGTAATTATAATAAGATTAGATTGCCCGCTCTGTCCAAATGACAGCGAGAGTTTGTGATGACTCTTTTTTTTAATTGGTTGTACTTTCCTTACTAATATACTTCTGAAGGATACGCTACAAGGGCCAATACAAATTATCATAAGAGATAAGTGTTCTCTATTGAAATTCATCTGAGCAGCCCACTCTTTTCCTCCTTTTGCTGTCACGCAAAAAATAAATTTAAATTAGCAAGTTGTTAAGTATCACTGAATTTAATTAAGTTCCCCTCCACGTATTTCATTTTGTTTACTGAAGATATGACTTTAGTATATCGATTTTTTTGTACTCAAATAAAAACAGCTCTGTCAAAGGAAGAAAACAAATTACAAAAAACAATTGCTACGCTACCACAAAGTGAAAAATTTCTTCTCCTGTGCTTCGTAGATCATATACTCAATTTATACGAGGGTTGTTTCAAAAGTTCGTATTTTTTTGATCCAAAGAGTTGAAGACCTACTAAGACACAAGTGGCACCATTAAAACAAGCGCTTACGTGCTCCAAAATTTATTTTTCTATGTAGCCATCACCATTCTCAATGTACTTTTGTCAGCGGTGGCCGAGAGCCTCGAGGCCACGGTCGTAAATGTCAGCGCCTGCCGAAGCGGCTAATTTTTTCATGGCTGCGATTAAGGCATTGTTGTCTGGACAACGCTGGCCACGTAATGCTTCCTTCTGAGGTGGAAATCCCAGAACAAGTGGAAATTCGAAGGTGGCAGGTCGGGACTATACGGTGGGTGAGACAGCACCGTCCAGCCGAATTTCGTTACACAGTCCGTGGTCTTCAAACTTGTGTGTGGTCTGGCGTTGTCGGGTTCTAAACGGAACATTTCCTTTTTCTGTGGCCTTGCCCGGGAAATTTTCGCCTTCATCTTGGTCAACGTTTCAACGTGACGGACAGAGTTGACACCCACATCCAACTCTACTTGCATTTCCTTCATCTTTACCCTCCAATTGGTACGTATCAGTTGATCGAAGCGTACTTTGTTTTCCGTGGTGGTGGCGGCTGCGCATAGGCGTCCGGAATGCACTTTGTCACTCACATCAATGTCACCACTCTGAGATCGGCGAACCCATCTGTTTTGACATAAACTACACCGGCTTCGTAAATGTTCACCGGGAGCAGGTGAATATAGATTTGTTCAATTTTTTATGTAAGGAGGAATTCAATGAAGCATTTCTGCTGCTGATGCACGTCCTTGACAGAGATTGCTTTCTTCGAGTGTCACACTGTCAATATCTGCACGAGAGAGATGAAACTTTCAGGTCATGAGTGCACGAGTTCAGTCACCATACCAATACAATTTGCATTCCCCTGTGATCCTTTCGGACGCAGTAAAGAAACAGGAGGCATTACTTTTGGAACCACCCTCGTACGTCGTGAACAGAGAGCATTTACATTTATGATATATGGAGAAAATCATAAAAAGCAATCTCTACGGCAGCACTATAAGAGAAGCTGGAAGTATTTTCATTGTCTATATTTCAACGTTGGATGAGAAAAGAGTGCATTTAGTTTACAGGATGAGCATTCCAACCTTGGCAATCTTCTGCAACCTTCCCTAAGTTTCGCTTATCGATCTCCATCAAAGCGGAACATGATTCCCATATCTGTAACCTGGTTTATTTTTTTCCTATTTATTTCGTAAAAATGAGCGTGACACGAAACATATAAATATATAAGCATATAGACAAACATCGGTGTTTCTTATCTTGTTTTGTTGCTGATAAACTGACGCAGGCACCTGCAATGTTCATATCGATTGCACATTACAGAACTGATTTTGATGTTATGGCGGACATAATTGAATAGTGTTGAGGCATATGACAGTTATTTTACCGGCCTAATCTGCACTAGACAATGAATGGCGACATGCAGAACTTGTAATCCGCGTTGTTTCTGTAGAAACATACTGCGCGTCACGTAATAAGGGTGCATTGTAGTAATCGCACTGCTAACATATACTAGAGCAGCAGCAGTGTACTGCAGCCAGAGTCGCAGTGTGTGTAGCAGTACAATACATTGTAGTCTTTAGTTGCGGTGGGTGAAGCAGTACTCTGCAACCCAGGGTCGCATTGTGTGTAGCAGTAAACTGTAGCCCAGAGTAACAGTGTGTTCAGTATTTACATATTCTTTGCTTGCTGTAACTTTCGGTTTACTTTACAGCAATGGAGAAAATTCATCAAGGCAGATGACTCAGCAGAATTAGGCACACTACTGCCAAACTTCCATTAGTTTAATAATGGCGCGATGTAATCTACACAGCCGTGGTGGCGATCGCATGGCCACCACGCAAAGTAATCAGTCGATTTAAGGACACAACTTGGGACGATCAGTCCACCGCCACCGATAGTTAAGCGATCAGAGGTGATTTGTTTTGTCTGCTGCAGAGACACGGAAATTGATGGTAGAATATCGGGAGCTGAGGGAGCAAAAATCAGCAGCGAAATTTCCTGTTTCAAATAAACTCTCCCTGAAAATCGCCAGGGAAATGGGGCGCAGCAAGGCCTTCATTTGGCCTGACTACTTCTTGTAAAATTGGTGTAGCAAATCTCAAATTCCTACGACAGTGCGCTTCCCAGCGCATTGTAGTGACGGTTGTCTCAAGATTTTCTTGATCCGTCACATGCCGTCACGGTCATGGTTGATCTCGATGTGATTCTTTGATTCGTGTGCTCGGTTGGAGGAATCCATTTGCAACTTCACATCCATATAACAACGGCTACATTAGCCAGCAGGTCTATGGACGTTTTTTAATGAGATTTGAACGAATTCTTGAGAGGCCACAAGCCTTCGGATTTCACATCTCTTCGCAGTTACGTGCACAGTAGCGAACGCTGGCCATCATGCGCCGAGTGCTGCTGTGCAGACGATGAGAAGCAGGCGATAAACAACTTGGTTCCAGCCTGCTGTGGTGAAGACAGTGCAGTATTGGCGACGGCATGGTGTGTGTCCGCATTGCGCGCCTCGAAGAAATGTCCATTCAAGGCTGAAGGCTCAGTGTATATCAGTCTTTTGAATATTGTATGACACTAAGCTATATTGGAGCCAAGGTTTCACGCTTGTCTTTGTTTGTTAGCTTACAGCTTGGTGATCTTCAATTTGGACATGCGATCCTTCCTTTATGCCCGCCTTTATTGTTACATCGAGGCAAGATTTCCCTCATTTCATAGTGGTTTTAATTTGGAAGTTATTACTTCCGCCAAAGGGGGTAAATTTTTATCGGAGTTTGTCCATTTGTTTATATGCAAGTTTCTTTACCTTATACCAAGATAACTTGAAAAGTTATCGATGAATTTTTATGAAATTTACAAGAACTACTAGGAATGTTATAGAACAGTTGATAAAATTTTTGTGAAGATAAAAAAGATATCCTAGATTTAAGACCAATTTGACATTTTCGTTTCCATTTCGTTACTTGGCGGAGGTTGGTACTCTCAGAGTGCTGTCTATTACTACTATTATTATACTATAATTTATATCATTTGTCCAGGCCACTTTACACTGCCAATGAACCTTACTAAATTTATGCCCATACTTCACTCCCTCGCAGTTCATCTGTAAACTATTGCGTCCTGCCATCACAAGTAGCGGCAAAGCATTTGCAGGGCCATGCCACTTCATTGTTGCTGCTCACAGAAGTGATACATTGCAGCGGTCTGCTTGGTTTGCAATTTGAAACATAGTAGCGCTCACAGTTGGGCTGCCAGCGCTGCCATGCAGTTGGTGAAATAGCAACATATAGGATCACAAATTTTTTATGATGCGTAATTGTTGCTTGGTATATTAACGTATGTATTTCAATGAATATCATTGTCTGTATGAGGGCATAAAAGTTGAACGCGAGTAATTGCTTCAGGCTCTCTATCAGTGATATCCACAGATTGCACCTTCCAAGTATGCTAGGGCTATAAAAATCCACAGGCTTGTCGATAACTACAGGAAATATTTCGAAAAGTCTGGCAATGTCATCGAGGCAAAACTACGCTGTATGACAAGCGCTGCTTGCTGAACTTGCGCCATTTGAGACAGCTATAGCTAGCGACCACTGCAGGTCAGTGTTGACTGACGTACAACAAACATGATGAAATTAATATAGAAATACAATGAGCATGCAGAAGTCTGGCAGGTACAGATGGCGACTGGCAACAAGATGACGCGTATCTCAGCCCGGCCCAAGTCGACAGAGCCGCGTGGATTTACTCGCATGTCGTCCGAAGCACTTGAGAAACACCGCACCAAAGCCGCCATCAGCGCAGGAGACAAAAACGCAGGCAGGCGAGGGCGAGAGAAGCAGGGCTGTGCAAGGCAGTGTATCAGAACTGGCGCAGTGCAGAACGGTGCCGAGCGCTCACTTGTTTAACCTGTCAATGAGCGTAACTAATTGCAAATGAGGAGTTGTTGGACAGGCACTCGTGCACTAGACACATGTTACCGCTCACAGGGAAGCTCTCCAATACAGGGGACTTGTTGTGTATAGCCTTCTCTGTTCGCACTTCTTCTGCTCTTCATGCAATCATATGAAATGGACTACGGACGCTAGCACGCGTCTGGACAACGGGTAAGGGCAGGTGAACTAGGCTAGTTAACGCCGTGAAGTGTCACGCTACACGCCAGGAATTAAGCATTTGCCTAAAAAAGTCTGATTTGAAAAATTTTTAACGAGGGCGACCGAGCAAATTCCAGAAGGGACTATATAGCTACAATATGGTACTTATATACCTACCATTCAGTGGGCGTCTGTATGCCCAACTGATCGCCCAGTCCCACCCGCTCAGTAGCTGTACGGCAGGTGTAGCTTAGTGGGGGAGACCTGAGCGCGCAGCAGTCTAGGGAATAGTCATTAACTCATTGCAATTCAAACCCCCATTTACAATTTGCTCGATCACCCCTTAACCAATCAAACTACATATAAAGTAAGCCCTTCTCGGCAAAAGAGCTCTACCAATACCTCCCAAATAACTTACCTATGAAGTGACTTCATCATACGCACATACCCACAGAACTTTTTTTTTCATCACTAACGTTTAGATAGGCTAGTGAAGCATTTGTTACAGAATTCTGAACAGCTAAAAAATTTTGTGGTGGTGTTAGACTTAAGCTATACCTGTGTTTTTCTTACCAGCGACGTTGTAGGGGAAATTAACTGTTTATTTTATTATTTAATTTTATCCTTCTCGTAGGACCAACACTATTTGGAACATGGCATATATGACACACCACGAGAGAAAAGGCTAGCACAAACCAAGAGGTGGTGAGCGTTAGTTCTAAGTACGGAGCTCTGCGCGCAGCAGAGCAGCTTCCAGGGTTTGGACTTCCTGAACAAACTTTTTGTCTCAGATTGACAATAAGCGATTACAGTTCAGCTAATCAACCCTTTCAACTTCTTCCAAATAAACGCAAGGAATATTTATTTCTATTGCTACGGTGATGCAATGTAAGCTACTGATTAATAGTTTTATCTTGGAAACTTTGGGTAATATTTCCTAGATTTAACTTGGCGCCAGGGAAAGAGTTGGGAGTAATCCTGAAGCTGATCGAGAGCCAAAAAGCTATCAGAGACGACAGTTAAACTACGTTAGCAGCACCGAGCATTGATGGTTCTACCGTTTGATTTAAATTTCCAGTAGCAAAAAGAAACATTGCCCATGCCTGCAGCCAGCCAGAATTGCGGCAGTCTCAGCCTCGCACGGGTGGCTGGCAATGACAACTGCAATATTTTGAAGCAATTACGCGTGACCGTCTGATGGCCGCTGCTTAGCATCATAATTAGACGGCACGCTGGCTAAACATTTGTTTACAAGCCTTGGACCCTTCATTAGGACTTCATCTTCGTCCTGCCACTTGAAGTGAATGAATAAACGAGTTAATAATATTGATGACAAGCTGTACTATGCAGTCGCTAATGTAAGGGTGCCGGTCGGTCTGCACCTACCAGATGTATTGCGAGGTGGTCGCTGACGGCTGTGCTCGCTGCCGGAGTCTGGCTTTGTCTGGCTGTCCTGAGAATTTGTTTTCTTGCCACTGTTTGTGTATTTCTTGATAAGTTGTAGTTCTTACTGATGGCATCTGTAGATACCATCACCATTTTATTTCGGTTAAAGCAACTCATTGTTCCATTCTCTGAAAAGTTCTGTTGCCGATAAAGTTATCTGCTTTTTATTAACAATTTCGGTATTCATTAAATGTCAGTAAATACTGTAGAAGCATTGGTATGACCCACAAGAAGAACATTTGCCTGGCAAGAGAGACATAGCTGTTGGGGGAGTGAGCTTTCAGTTGGCTGTTTTGATGGAAGTTGATGCATAAATTCAGCGATGTAGACACTAAAGGTTCGTGTTGCATCTGACACGAAAAGGCAGCTTCCCTGTTTTTACTGTTGTTAATTGTTAATGGCGGTGCTTGCTAAGCCAGCTGGGTAAAACTTCGATAGCTTTAGTTCTAATGGTGTAAATGAATATAAAACAGGTTCGTGTGTATTGCTTTACACAAGCACGTTCAAGTCGGCAGCAGTGCACCACATCTCGGTCCCAGGCGGCTGTAGATCAGAAAATACACACACACACACACACACACACACAACACACACACGGCGGCGGAGCGGCTGTGTCCCAAGCAGCGCAGCTAATGCCCGCGCGTAAAACAGCCGAGACGATTAACGTGTCGCGCTGACGCTAAACGGCCTTAATCGACCGTAATCGAATACTTAAGCCAGCCATAAACGTCTGCTGAGAGTGAAGGTAAGCAAGCAATGCCCGCTTAGTGTCAAAGGTGCGGTACCAGCAGAAAGATGGCGCGTTTGTGCACCATAAGTATTTTGATGCATTCGACATGACGGTGCGCTTAGCTACAGGCTCTGCAGACCTGTGACAATTGGTCGTGACGGCAGGCCTGTGGACGGTGCTGGACAGCTGGCTGCATGGTGGCAGTAGACTGGGGAAAATGAGGGTAAACTGGGGAAAGCAAGGGCAGGCTGAGAATTCAAGGGTAGAGTGGGAAGTCAAGGGCAGCCTGGGGAAGGTAAAGGTAGGCTGGAGAAGACAAAGACAGATTGGAGAAAAAAAGGAGATGCTGAAATAGGCAAAAGCAGGCTGGGGATAATAAGAGCAGCTGGGAAAGTAAGGGCAAGCTGGAGAAATGTAGGCAGGTTGTGGGAAAACAAAAGCAAGCTGGGAAAAGCAAAAGCAAGCTAGGATGGGGAAGGCCTGGATGGCTAGAGAAAACAAGAGCAGAGGGGCAAATATATGGACAGGCTAGGGAAGGTAGGGAAGGAAGGTACAGGTACGAGCAGGGAAAACAAGGGTAGGCTGAAGAAGACAACGGCAGACTGGGACAGACAAAGGTAGGCTGGAGAGATGCAACCAGGCTGGAGAAGACACGGGTAGATTTGTTGTAGCAACGGCAGGTTGAAGAAGGCAAGTACAGGCTGGATATGACAAGTATATTCTGGGGAAAGCTAGGAATGGTTAGGGAAAGCAAAGAAGACATGGGAAAAGTAAAGGCAGGCTGGAGAAGGTAAGGGTAGGCTGGAGAAATAATGGCAAACTGGAAGAGTGAGGGCAGGCTTGTGAAGGTAAGGACTGTCTGAGAGAGGCAGATACAGGCTAAGGAAGACCAGGGCAGATTGGAGACGTCAAGAGCTGACGCCGAAAGGAAGGGTAGGCTAAGAGAGGAAAGGCCATCTATGTATACTTTAGGAGAATCACAGATGCAGGACAGTCTGGGTACGTTGGAGAGAGCCAGGGCAGCTACGGAAAGCAGTAACGGGGTGGGAAGGGAAGAATGAGGAGAGGAAGCAATACTTGTGTTGTCAAGGTGCTCTGGATGCACTTGGACCACTCGTATACAACCAAGAACTGCAGAAATGACGGAACCTATTCGACTTCTGCTTCAAAGTGATTTGCGTAATAATTTGTTTCTGATAAAAATCAAACTGCTCCTCTCTGCCGAGTGTGAATCACAGCGCGAGGCTGGGCCATGCCCCGTTTGCTGAATGGTCTTTTGTGAACTTTACCGAACTTAAGTTGACACATTGCTGCAGATGTAACCTATGTAGGTAGGTGGCGCACACGACTCAAGTAGTGTATTGCTAAATCCTAATGTCAGTTCTGAGTCCTCGCATGTCTTACAGGAGTGTAATGTTTGGTAAATCGCGTACAGCTGACCTCGCTTGACGTGAGTCTACGCATAAAAAGACGGCTAAAACATAGCATTTTGCATGATGTCACAAGAACACTGAAGAGAGATCGTATTGCGTGACAGGTCGTTTTATTTCGAACACATACTTCACTGAAAAAAATGTTGGTGCATTAGTTCTAAAAGCTATAGTGTATATCTTATGTGAAATCTTGATATACCTCAGCACATTCAGTTGAAGTCGTAATTCCTTTTAGCCGCTGACACTGCGTGGTACGTTATTTGATTAATGTTATTACCTCCGCCAAGGAGGTTATGTTTTCGTCGTGTTTGTCTGCCTGTTTGTCTCTTTGTCTGTCTGTCTATCTGTCACCAAGATAACTCAAAAAGTTATGGACCGATTTTGATGAAATTTACAGGGATTGTTAGGTATGTTAGGAGGACAGATGATTAACCTTTGGTGAAGATATGTCCAGCCGTTTGTTTGTTTGTCTGCGTCAATTTTCTCGATGCCATAACTCAAAAAGTTATTGATGGATTTTGCTGAAATTAACATGAGTTGTTAAGTATATATCAAAGAGTAAATGACCAAATTTTGGTCATGATCCGTTTGTTCGTTCCTTCGTTTGTCACTGTTTGTAATTTTATGCTTGTTAGCACAATAACTCAAAAAATAATGAATGGATCTTTATGGAATTTATACGGGTTGTTAGTAATGTTAGAAGACATAGATGATCAAATTTTGGTGCAGATCGGTTTCTTCGTTTGTATGTTTGTCTCATGTTTGTCATAACGTTTGTTAGCAGTATAACTCAAAAAGTTATGGACGGATCTTCAAAAAAATTGAACAAGCTGTTATTAATATAAAAAGACACAAATGATTAGATTTTGGAGTTTATGCAAATAAAATTATGGTTTCAGAGCCAATTTGAATTTTTGCTACCGTTTGCTCACTTGGCGGAGGTATGCGCTCTCAGAGTGCTCTAGTTTGCACATATTTGTCGAAGCTTGTAGCACGAGTAAATTTTGTTCAAAGTGCCTGTAAGTTCCAGGTCTTGTGCCCAGCTGAAGTAACAATTTACGCTCAAGTTATGCATTTAGACCAACAGTTTTAATGATGAACATTTCTTAGCTTGTGTCTGGTGCCAAAGATTCCAAATACCTACATTTTGTGCTGTTTTAGTTTTCAAACTAAGGAGGAAATGAATAATCTCTTTATTAGTCTGTAGAACAAAGGCATGTAGTTATTATATGTAGTAATTAGATCCCATAAGGTCAAAGAAAATAAATATACATAATTATATACACATTGAGACATAGTACACATGGCACAGCTTATTACTAAAGTTAGATTAGATACAAAGATCGGCTAATACTATCATTACACACTGTACTACATTGGGGCCCATTGTCTGGCCCCGGTTTGGTAATAGTATGTCCTGCCATCGGTTGTACATCTAGATAGTTTTGTAGCCAGGGTCGTTACAGATCACTTTGAGTAGGGTGTTACCAGAGTTTTCTTTCCTGATCTGGACACTAAGAACGCATTTCCTTGTCCTCAGTCTGAGGCAATCAGTATATTTTTAAGCAAATATCATACTTGCACTAGTGGACCTCGGAACATTCATCAGTATGCCTAATATGTCATTATAAGCTACACATAGGCATCGAATAGATTTCTGCCTAAAATCTACCGAAGTGAGTTGCAGTCCAGGGGATAATATTATAGCAATAGCTCCGAACTAGCTGGCATTTGACTTCTTAGGCTAATAAAATAAGTGCGGCAGTGCTTCTAATATTGTGCTTCGTTCTCTGATGCGTGCAAAACTTACGGGGAACTAAATTTGCCTGCTCTTGCACTATAGGGCAGCAGGGTAGGTAATAATTACCTTTTCTTTATTCATCTAAGTCTGTGCGCGTATTCCTTCTGCAGCACAGAGAGACAAAGATATCAGTAGCTCAACTCGTGCAACTGCAATAGCAAACTTCCGATGTGGTGCGCATGCCCTAACTCCCAACACGAGCACCACACTGCCCGCATCTCACTTTACGATACCCTCGTAAAAATGTCCTCGCAGATGACACTATTAAGCTCGTCGCTATTTTTTGTGGGTCAGTTCAGTGCGGGCGCTTTTTATGAACGCGTTGGCTGGGGCGAGTGAGCGCAGGCGGTTATTTTAATTGACTTTGTCCTGGCCAATGAGACCATCAGTGTCAGCTGCAGCCATGCTAGTTTATGTCAGCTTCGCTTTGCTGTCTCAACTCAGAGACGAATGTTTAAAGCGAATATGATGAAGTGAAGGAATTAAGAGAAGTTTATTCGCTAACAGGATGTGTAGTCTCAAAGTCAAAATAGAAAAAAAAGCAATTTACTTGTAAAGTAAAGTTTTAGCAAAATTCGCGGCACGCTTACTCTCGCTGTAATTAATTTCAATAATGTTCATCAGCTGCTAATTTTACGTATTATATACTACTCTCAGTTTATGTGCTTTAAATAGCAATTGTTCTGAAACTTCAAAATATATAGAAAGTTGTCAAAGAGTTGACCGTGGATTATCAATGCCGTGAAAACTGGCGAGAAAGTAGCTGCGCAATGATTTTAATGAATAAGAAAGCAATGATGATATTTGATGACATCTTCAGCAGAGAAAGAGTTAGAAAGTCTACGTCCATTTTAAAATGTAAGGTGCGTTCTCAGAGCGTTTCGTATGGCACAACTTGATGCAGCTGTCGTGGTGGTAATAATTTAGCCTCGTTGTAATGTTAGAAGTTCTGCATAACATAATTTGCATTCCTGATACCCACAGCAACTGTGCGGTGTACCAGACTGTTAGTCCTGCCAAATGCTGCAGATTTATATCTCACTTCAGAGGCAACATTAAAATAATTTTCGTCGGATGACACAAAATTGATGCTGTGAACAGAAATTTTCAGTAACAAATCGTCGCACTGCGACATGCAGAGTAACGTTATGGAAATTTACCGGTTCTTGTCTGCTAACGATCAGGAGTTATAGATGTCCACTGCTGCCTGCCAGCGCTTGTAGGATGTCGGTCTAGCGGCACTGCTGTCAGTAGCTAACAGCTGCCAGCAGTTACAGCAGCCATGGTCTGTCGCTAGACCTACGTCGCGTGCGAAAATACGAACTCCGGCAAAGCATTCCTTCTTGTAGGAAAATAGTGTGAGAACAAAGCTGTTGCCAGTACAGGTAAGATGGCCCAAATATATTAAGGATTTACCCAAAGCATGCTAATAGATCTTCTTTATTACAATGGGCATAGGATCAATATAAACATTGCTCAACTAAGCTCAAGAACTCGATCGTACTGAACTATGAAAACAGGCGTCCTGCAGAAGTTGTTGGAGCACAGACAGGCAACGAGTTAAATCATATCCTGGTCCAGTGCTGGGAGTAGCACCATTCGAAGGTTGGGATCTTTCCTCCATAGTTCTTTATTCACTTTGTTAATGTTGTATTCTTCACAGACAGCTTCGTTCCACTCAGTATTTAACTGCTTCATCTTTCAGAAGCAGCTTCGTTCCATTACCATCCATAACCAGTCTAACGTACCGTTTATATAGGTATAATAAAAAACTGCCTAGTTATTCTAATTAAGATGCTGCAATTCATAACATCTGCACAGTCCTTCCATTCGATTTCCTTTAGATGACCATGAATCTTTCGGTGTATTAGCATAACGGCAATAACGCAGAGTGAGTCGAATCATAGGCTTTAACTTCTCTCTATGAATGAACCTCTTGATCTGTATTATCCACTGTTTAATCTCTTGTGTCTGATTCAGTTATTCAATATATCTTTCTCTCCTCTGCAGCCTCAACGCATGACTAATTCTCATGTAGTTTCTTTAACCCAATGTAAGCTGTGACTGTCAGCGTAGACTACATTATGCTTGACGCCTCACTCAAAAGCACAAGTATACCCTACGACAGACTGCTGAAATTTGAACAAAATGTTTTCTACTCAACATTGGAACCTTACACACGAAGCAAACTATTCACGGCGGTGCAAGGGATGGATGTGTGCATTTACCAGCAAGAAACACGAATTCGTCAATAGAGCTCACCCGCGGTAGAGAAATCATTGACCTCAGGACACCAGTATGACCTAAACCTGCTAATAAATGCATTTCTTGCATCACCTTCAGAAGTTTTACTAAATTTAACAGAATCAGCCTTAGGACTCACTTGCACCTAGTGGATCGTCAGGTGCAGGTTGCGTACGTC
This sequence comes from Parhyale hawaiensis, assembly GCA_001587735.2. Lineage (NCBI taxonomy): Eukaryota > Metazoa > Arthropoda > Malacostraca > Amphipoda > Hyalidae > Parhyale > Parhyale hawaiensis. The sequence goes on along the minus strand of LQNS02278143.1, from coordinate 43,541,209 downwards.
CTAATTATTTCATGTACCAATTGATTATCGTATAAAGTTTGTTGTTCCGAGAAACTCTTAGATTAGATGAATGCATATATTCTGACAACACTAACGTTTAGTTTTCAAACAGCATACAATGGACATGCTAGGTACAGTTAGGGAAATAAGTGTTTGTGCTCAAAAAATATTTTATATTTTAGTCGTAGGGCGATATCTTAATTATCAAGGGTGAAAAAACCGTACAGCAGAAAAAATCCGGTTATCTCCACTTAATACATTGTAGCAAAGCCTTTATTAACTTCAACAGCAACCAATCTCTTCCAGTAGTATTTAATGAACAATTGACATACATTTGTCTGTATTCCGATCCATTTTTCCTAGCAAGTTGTCTGCAGATTTGTGTTGGTTGCTGGACATTTTACCCGTATTTTAGTTTTCAAATGTCGCCACAAGTTCTCAGCTAGCTTCAAAACCAGGGATTAACTCGGCCATTGTAAGCTGTTGAAGTTGTTTCCTGCAGGTCATTTCTACGTAGTCCTAGCAGTAAGCATGAGATCATTGCCTTGCTAGAAAAATCACAACCGGAGGAAACCCACGGCTCTCTAGAGAAGGCACTAAATTTTCCCTCCGTATTTGTTAACATTTCTCTGCATTCATGTTATCGTCTATAATTGACAGTTTACCAGTACTTCTTGCACAAAAGCAGCCCCAGACTATAAAACTGCTACCACTAAATTTCACAGTTCGTATTGTGTTCTTTGATACGATACGCATGTACGCTTCGCGTCTTTCCTCCATACATGATTCTGAGAATACGACCAAGCAACTCAATGTTATCTTCACCTCTCAGTGAAACTCTTTCCCAATAAGAATATGACTCAGCTTTGTGCTCATTAGCGAATTTTAACCTCGCATCTCTGTGCCGTTTCAAAAGGAGGGGTGTCTTCTTCGCTCTACGCGACTTCACTATTTCTGTGTAGTTCATGTAGTTCATTACTTACTGTTCGCATAGTTACTTAAACACCTGATCTCGGATGGCCGTTATTTTTTATCTGATGTCCAAGTTTTCTTCGTAATCTTGGAGAGACATTCCTAGGAGCATCTGGTGTCCGCATTAATTCGCAACAGTATGAGGTCTTTTATATTTTGTTATGAATGTACTAATTGTACTACATGGGATGTTCAAGTCACTGGGGATCTCTCTGTAACTTTGTTCCGACTACCAGCCCATTTAGTGCGTTGGTCAAGTCCTTATGTTCTGTCATACAATAGAATCGCTCTCTGCGAGTAGTGATTGCAGTATGTCACGGTTTTCACCCGAAGGTTAACTAGAATTTTTGAAAACATTCTAGAGTAACCTAGAAGACAGACAGAAATTAGTACAATTGTTAGCGGTGCGCTGTGGCGGCATCGTTGCAGAGCCAATCTACACCACCAGAACCTTTACAGGCAATCAAGCATTCTTTTTATAAAGCTATAAATTGGCATTCAAAATAACTTTTTAGCCTCTTCAAAGTATCTTTTTAGTAATAACTTTCATAGAGAGCTGAGAATTATCAAAAAGCAGTAAACGACGCGATTTAGAGGTTGACGGCCGATTTATAGCCATCTTGAGGCAGCCAAATAATTTATATTATGAAATGCGTAGCAGATACTCTAAGTCTCCCCAGCACCTCCCGCTTCTAGTCTTGTCCGTTACAAAGTGTATGCTAGCAAAAAAGCTCAAATTACTCCTACTATATGGCACAGATCGGGGTATAAGATGTGCACTGTCAACGCTGCCTTACTTGAGATAGCGGCAAACATTTTCAGCACTTTCTGTCAGTATATCAAGTTAATGCAGTTATCGATCGCATTCCGTGTAGATATACATATTAATATAAGTGCTACCACCACTTGAAAATGATATTAAACGCATGTTTGTTGTGATTTTTGGATGTACCCTGGAGCTACAACCGAAAACTGCAATTGACGACACAGTAAACTAGAGCTGTTCATCCAATCACGGCTCCAATGCCAACAGTAAACTGATTACCCAGGGAGCGGAGGAGGTTGTAATCGAAAGGCGCAAAGTCAGGCATTCTCCTAAATGACGAACAGTGCTGTCTTCCATCCAGTACGAAATCACGCAGAGAGCTATTTTTTTTCGCCATAGGGAGGTTATGTTTTTGTCATGTATGTCTGTCACCAAGATAACTCAAAAGGTTATGGGCGGATCCTTACGAAATTACAGGGATTGTGGCATGTGAGTAGTAACAGATGATTAAATTATGGTGGAGATCCATTCAGGGGTCTGTTAGTTTGTCTACCTATTTTCTCTTAGCACCATAACTTAAAAATATTATGGATGGATTTTTATGAAATTTGCATGAGTTGTTAGGTACATCACGAAAAATAGACGACCAAATATTTGAGTTGTCTGTTCGTTCGTTTGCTTGTCTCTGAGTTTGATTTCATGCATGATAGGAAAATAACTCAAAAAGTTTTGAACGGGTGTCATGAAATTTACGGGAATTGTTAATTATGTTAAAAGAAGGCGATTAATTTTTTTTGTTGATCTTTTGGTGTGTTTGACTAAAGAATATTTTTATTTGAAAAGCTTACTCACAAGCTACCTCAGGTTATTCTGCTAACTAAGGTCCTGCAATTGAGCATAAGTAGGAACACTAGTTACCTCAAACTGAATAAACTCAAGTCTCTAGACCTGTTTTGCTGTAATATACAGAGTACGTAATTGAAAAACTTAATAAATTCCTGAATAAAATGGTAGTTATCATGTTCACGCTGTGCATTGACGAAAATGAATTAAGGACGTGACAAAACATTAAAAATATTTGATTAACAGAAGACGAACGTGATTGTTTGCCAAATATACCGAGAGAAATGATTTACAGTATATACCTCAATGCACCAATCAGCCCATTACCTAATAATTTGGTCACCCACAGAATTTCTTTATTTTCTTTAATAACTGCAATTTTCTACTAACATTTTTAAGGCAAACCATAACTCGCTCAGGCCAATTGCAGCCGAGGCCGTCTGGATGAGCTCAGGTAACTATATAGTCGTTCAAGTGCCGTATGCAAACACAACTAATAATAAGTATCTTAAGTCTCTGATAGAAAAATTAGTTCTGAAATAATCAAACTACCATAGACCGTACAGTAGGTACTTGACTCTTAGGTCTGACCAGGAAGCAAAGAGCGTAACGGGAGGACTCACGAGAAATTAGCATCAAAAAGTGACGTCATCATCGACGAGTCTATGACTGAGCAGCCTAGGAGTACTTTAAATAATTTAAGAAGAAAAATCGTCTTTAATTGCGAAATTCATCTCTCGCGCATAAATAAATTAGAGAATATATACTAATTTAGCAATTATTTATAGAAAATTGCAGTGCATGCTGGTAGAAACTTCCACAGCACAAGCGACGAATTTTGTCCCTTTTGACGCCCTGATTTAACTTCTGTTTCTTAGTTGAAGCCTTCTTCATATTTCTTCATATTCTGTTCACAGTGCTCTTCACAGAGCATATTTATTTCTTCCCAACACATATAAGCACCATTATAGCCAATTCTGTACCAGAGTGAAACCTCAGCAACAGCCTATTGCTCGAACTTCTTCTACTTGACAACATTTTACAGCATTTTGCAGCTCAAGTAGCTGGCCAGTCATAAGCGAGAGATTGAAGGAAATAAATCGAAAAAAAAAAACGGTGATATGTTGGAGAAAACAACCTACGGCCTGAGGTGCCACACTGAAATACTTCGACTCGTCTATGTAAAATAAATTTGTTACGAGCGATCACGGCTAAGTTTTATTTTAGTTCTGTTGAGTCCTCCTCTTGCATTCTTTGCTTTCTGGGTCTGACGCTGGCGGCCAAAAGTCGCCAACGGAAAAATGGGATTGTCTCGAGAGCTATTCTTTTCCCTCTATCTAATACTGAAGAAAAAAAATTCAAGGGTACCCAACAATTTTCTTTCAGAGAAGGTATCTTGGATACGTCGGGGACGTACTTGGGCGTTTGCCTGCATGACAGTGTCTGGACATGTTCATAATAGCTTTTGAGAAAATCCCATTTTGTCGCTAGCGTCAGAGGCCACTTTTGGACCTAAGAGTCAAGTACTGTTGCGGTCTATGAAACTACATAAAAAATCATCGCATGTGTCTGTTTTTATGCTTAAATTTATAGTTAGGTTAGGTATAATTGTTCGCTTGTGAATAATTGCACCGTATTTTGCTATGAACACAAAAATTTCTGGAATGGCTGGAAAAATCAACTTGAGTCGTGGATTTCGGATGCATTCTTGAGGTATGGGGTGAATACAGAGATTCACGTTCCGGCCAAGCCGAAAATCTGAGCTTAACCTTTTCTCTCGGGCTGTAATACACGTACAGCATTCCACGCTTTGATAATCCTATGTAAGTAGGTGTCTCGGAGTAAGTATAGAGGGAGACGACATTAGTCTTCGGCAGTGGGACCAAAAATGAGTTCGCGCTGGCTTTCTCGTGGCAGTCTTCTGCCGCGGCTTCCTGGTGAGATTTGTTCTCCAAGACACTTTAGATATAAAAGAATCAATGGCCTGGCCTGCACCCGATCAGCAGCCTTTTGAACAAGCACGAGTAAGTTGGCGGCACCTGCTTACAAACAATTATCGTTCAGGAATCAGAAAAGGATGAATATTTATGGAGTGCTGTATTCTGGATACCGAAGGCCATTTAGCTCCAGCGCACCGAGAACTGAAAATCTGAGTTTTTCTTACGTGAACCGTATTCACGGCTAATGCGGATGAAGAAGAGCATGAGTCTACTGCTTTATAGCTAGCTAAAAGAAATCTCAGCTTGCATCTACGCCACTAATTCCAGGCAGCCAGCGTGCAAATCAACCATCCAGCGTGCAAATCAGCCATCAATCCAGCCAGCTCGCACCATGAACTGGCCCGCAGACTGCCGAGCAATATTTTTCACCCGCGAACAATGTGAGAGAGGTGATAATGTTTTCGTTGTAGGCTCAAGTATATATAATTCTATATTATTTTCTTGAGATCAAGGAGCTTCTATATTGAAGCTCCTTGCTTGAGATGGCATTAATTTCAATACTGAAGAATACGATGAGAAGCACAATTAGAAATTTCGTTACCCACGACGCGTTTCGCCGTACCTCGGCTCATCAGGTGGGAGGATCGAAGATGGTCGAATTTGAAGATGTTCAGATTTTCCGAAAATNTTTTCAAACAAGCAAATGTTTCTTCAATTTTGATTCATTGTCCGCTGCGTTGACTCCAACTACAGCACATAGATGCACCGGGGCGGCAGGAACCTCCTGCACAAGGGCTTCAAAGGTGGCACATCTGCATAGTAGATGGCGAAAACACAGCAAACGACGATAACTTATATTTTGACGACCCAGTAAGTGGTCGAAGGAGTTGAGGTGTGTTCATAATTTATTACAGGGAGTTTGGTGGGTTACCCTCGATGTGACCAATACCAAAAAACTTGGAATAGCTGGCCATAGAAAATGACGGCGATGAAATTTGTTCTCCACCCAAAAACAGGTAGAAGGAGTTAAGCTAGGTTCATGATTTTCTGCAGGAAAACTGGTGGGCTGTCCTCAGTGTCACTCATGCAAAACTGGTTTTACGCCACAGAGACGTTCTAGTTCAATAATGTCGTCTCCCTCTATACTTACTCCGAGGTAGGTGTGGGACGGTTTCCATGACGTCAAAGGACAGTAATTGCAACCCCTTTCTATAAAAATACTCAGATATTAATTAATGGCTTTGCCAAATTTGAAATTTGAAGTCCAAGCATTGATGATGTCTGAGCTGTAGCATTGATACCGAGAGCAAATTCAGTAGATAATTTGAGAAACCAAAGCATAAGTATTCTTCAGAATAGAATCACAAGCAAGGCAGGGTTAAAAATACGGGATATTTTGTTGAAATAAAACAAGTGGTGCGCGACAGGGAAGGCAGAGCAGAGCTTGGGTCTACCCCGGTGTGTGCATGGCAGTATGGTGAACGCAAGGGCTGCTGTAGCCAGCCTATCAAGAGTTGCTATTTCGTGATGGTGACGATGTGATAGTGGGGGAAAGTTCACGCAGTGTCTGCTATGTCTTGTTTGACCCAAGATGATTAGCTATTACCTAACAGAAGAGTAGCTTGGTGCACAGGGTCACTGAGGAACCTATGTTGTGTGTGTGATTGCTATACCGGAGAACGGGAAACTATTTTCTTTTTGAAATCTAGAAATGCTTGTTGAGAAGTGCTGTCGGATATAGTAGTGCATTCAGACGGTGTAGCCATTTGGATCTTCTGTAACGTGTTAGAAATGATTAGACGTTGCCTCAATTGCTAATGAGAAGTCATTTTCTTGGAGGTGTACTATTATTTTAACTGTTCTATGCCAAAGTCACCGCCTATCCAAAACAGAGCATGGAGGCTGGTACCCACGCTAGTCAAAAGAACGAGTTTCCTCGTCCGAACGCTTTGTTGAGTCATCGTAACCACAGCTTGGAAATTGCTAAAAAAAAGAGGCGAAAACATTAGCCGTCAGTTCGGTCTGCTCAGCAAGTGCCGCTTGTCCAGTTTCAGAGACTTTTTCAAATACAGAGGGAATTGTAGCTCAAACTTCTAGGCAAGTGTGTGCGTGCAATTTAAATTGCCACAGCAACACATGCGAACGCGGTGATAAGGAAGCGCGTTCTTTTGACTAGCGTGTGCACAGGCTATCAGTGCAAAGGCTGCGGACATGGTTGAGCTTCGCGGTGCGCAGATCAGTCATGGCGACGGCGTTTGTAGCTGGCTCACTGAATCAGGTACTGCGTGCACTGCGGTGTGCAGTGCTCTTCAAGGAGAGCAGAGAGCAACAAAACTCACGGGCAGCTGATCATAGAACAACTTTTACTCACGGTGGGCGGGGAGTTCACTACTTGAAGTGAGAAGTCATGCTCGCAGGTGCTATGAACGCTTTATATAGAATCCAAACGAGCACAAACAGCGATGGGCGCGGCGGTAGCTTTTTTTGCGTCATTTATAACTGTCTAGTACACCTTTAAGTTCTAACGAAAATCTTACTCGCAGTGTAATCCCGGTAGTTAATGTATTTTCTATCAAATTATAGGTGCATAGCGCTGCACGGCTGCCTTTTATCCCCCGTGTTATTAACAGGAGCAAATATATAGCATTTGGCTTAACTATTGAATTGAATTTTTCTCGCCAAATTTTTAGACTTATCTATTCAGGTATGCTGTGCAGTTGCTGCGTCATTAATGGCTATTTTTGACGACTGGTACTGGCACTGACACGTTCAAACGCGCACAAAAAACAACAAACACGAACAGAAAATAAACTGCAATATAAGTCCACTGTGAATTATGTTTTAGGAGTGAAAACTTAAGCCTCTACGAATAAATTGGGAAATGCACAAGAGAACTGATGTATGTATATTTGCGATAAATCATCCTATAGCATTAGGATATCGGCACCGTAAGCAACCATTCGCAAAGAAGGCAGAACTTTCGTTATGACCTGATTCTGTAGAATAAGTTTAAATATATATATAGTGAGTCCCCCAATGCAATAACACTGTCTATCGTAGGAATAGCGCTATTAGAGATGTATCAGGCCCGGGTAAAAGTTTTTGTTTGTTAATAAGAGAGAAATTTTAAGTTAGACTATGCCTATATTCTTATTACCTAAATATAACATCATGAGTGATTTAGAACTTTTTCTTTCAGATTATTAAAGCATCATTTATATTTTTAGCAATATTCTCACCTTTATCTGTTTGTCTGGCTCTTTGTTTGCCTGTCCACCCAAAAGGAATTGAGTCATAATAATAAGAATTTTTTAGGCAATCAGGTGGGTTGACTGAGGTGTAAAAAATGCCATAACACTAGAGTTAGCTGCCCATCAAAAATAACGGCGTTGAATTTGTAACTCTTGACTCAGCACTCTTTGCTTGTGATGGCCTTACAGCACAAGGCGTTCTAGTTTTCACTATGTACCAACTTATTCTGATAAAAGGTGTCATTTATTATTCTTTTATAATTAAAGATACACGCCCGGGCCTCCAGCCACGGGTAATGAAGCCCAATTGAAGCCTTATGCAACACCAAGAATCCCAAGAGGCTTCTAAGAAAAATCTGGTGAAAAGCCATAACAGCTGACTCAAGTGCCTGTAGATTCCCATGGTTGAACACTAATCCTAGTAACGAACTCTAGGCCAATACAGACCAGGGTAGAAAACACAGGTTGACCTGGTATGTTCGTCACCCAATAGTCTGAAATGTAAATGGGTGGGCACAAGTTGAAGCTTGTGTGTTTCTCCCATAGACCACGAGTGCAAGGATAGAACACTACAACCAATGTTCCTGACTGCAGTGTACCATATAAAACATATATAGGTAGGCCACCCTCCCTTTATGGGACCGACTGACCAGTTCACCCTTATCACACAGCCTACTGGCTGAGCTAACAAGTTGGTCCAGCTGACGGTAGTGACTGGCTGTAGGCCAAACCTAGCCCGGTGAGCAATAATCCAACAAAGGTAATAGTAATGCATAAAAGTATCTACGGACTACGACCCTGTCACCGAACACAGTATTCACCTTATGCAGAAGACCAATGTTACTTGAAGCACGTGCCACAAAACTTCTAATCGACGCCCCAAACGTAAGCTTTTTATCAAACATGACACTAAAAATCTCCAGAAAGCTAGACCTCTGCCACATATTGCCTTTTATTTTCAGGGATGGTTGCTGGTTAAAGTGTCTGAGACCAGCTGACAGTTATAGACTTTGTATTGCCTGTATTCAGCTTGACACTCCAGGCAGAGCACCATGCACTAATGTGAGACAAATCCCCTATTTAGAGACCGAGCGACAACATTTCACATGCTGGGGCTGGTATCACAGCTGTCAATGTGGCATCGTCAGCATAGTTGATCATCGGGTTTATCTGCGTAGAGAACATATCGCTCATTTAAAGAACAAGAGCAACGGGCCAAGCACTCTACCCTGAGGAATTAAAAAAAAAAAAACACCGTGACTGAAGCACTCAAACAACCATATATACACACACGCACTCTTTCTCTGCGTTCGCTCAGAAACTAAATCTCAAATGAATGACTAAACCCGGCGACCTACACCAAATGACTCCAACTTGTCCAATAATCCCATGTGGTTGACTCTGTCGAACACAGCACTCGGGTGCAACTCAACAAGGCGTGCGCCAGCTAATAAGCAGGCTTTGGCTCAGAGAAGGCCGAAAACTAAGCTCCATTTCCTCTCTGGGTGCAGATCTCTCTGTCTTTCCATTTTCTAATTTCATAGGTTGTATGATGTTGCGTGTGCACTCAATGCGGTAAAAAAGTGTACAGACATAATAATTACCTCATACACTGTGCTGATATTGCGCTTCTTTCAGTAGGAAGGTCTCGACAGCGGATGCTAAATGCTGTATCTATTATGTACGCATTCTGTAGCGTATACACTGTCTGCTATGAGCGTACCACACTGCCAGCGGGATGACACCTATAAAGCTGCCAGTACAGCTGTTGCTGTGCCACACACAACAGCGTACACTGCCCGCTACGAGTGCACCACACTGCCAGCGGGATGACAGTAATAAAGCTGTCCGCTGCAGCTGCTGTTCCACTACAACTTTGGCAGTTCCGCTGTCTATTAACATCAATGCGCCTCAACTCTGCACTGCACGTAATTTATCCAACTGCCCTCGCTCTGCAGGGGCTTGTAAATAATTTACGTACCCAGGGCAATCTAAGCCAATCTACGTTGAAATATAAAGAAATTTAGCGACTTAGCGCAGGGGTGGCAACTACGACTAGCTAAAAAAAAAAAGAGAGTGTATTGCTCACACAAGTTTTTGCAGCTCACGGGGCACGCCATCACCTGTGGGGGAGTTCTCAAAGCATGAAGCTCGAATGAAATTTGCACAGGCGTCTGCTTCTGTCTCACCAGCAGTAGCGTTTTTCATAGTTGGCTTTCTATGAAATAGATACGTGAAGTTTGGTTTGCTTTCATTTTAATGTAGTTGCTTTACTTCGTGGTGTAGTTTTGTTAGTGAGGCAGAACCGAATTTCCAAAGCAGTGCAGCTGCGGAGCCTCTTGATATCTCATGTTGCGGTGGAAAATTCAACATTTATTCACAGGAAAATTCTAACATGAGCTTAAAGTGCAAAAGCATGAGAAACACATACCTCCATCCCATAGGGAGCCTAACAACATCTATTTGCTGCAGTAACATGTGCTCACTGATGGTATTTTATTATTCTAATGAAATATGATGGTTTCGTTCATATGATAAGTGATGATGGTGCTTATGAGCACTACTAGGCTTACCGGACCATATACAGTATATAAAAAACAATAATCACTCTTACATTTTTGCAGTAAAATTTATTTATGTTAGAAGCGAGACATTTTTTGTTATTAACCACCCAATACGTGGTAGCTCCAGGGCATGAGGCATATACATAATATTAGTAGAAAAATGACAGTTCAATTTGACTGAACAAAAGTGGCCAGACCTTTTGGCCCTGCGCTTCTCAAGGCACAACTTCAGTAAAGCTGCCAGCAAAAGTAAAATATCACCAACTAGTTCCGGTGTTCATTTAGTATCGAATGTAGTCAGCTTTTCGAGTATTACAGTATGCTCAAATATGTATTACACAGGGTGGACTAAAAGTTGCTATGCAGACGAAAGATAGTTATATATAAGGATTTCTTTTCTCAGTGCAGTTACAATAGGCGCAGTACAGCTGCATACAAACTTGCATAGTATGTAAACACCTGGTGCCGCACACTGAAGGTGTGTGGCAGTGGCCGCGCCAGCAGCTCCAAGTCACTCTCTTCTCGTACCACACGCACGAACGCACGTTAAAGAAACGTCACTTTCTATCCTTTGCACTTTCTGAGCGACATGTTATCCTAAAGTAGCCATCAAACCCATGCCTGTGCACTTCTTTAAACTAAAACACAGCAGCGTCCATGCCTAACAGAAACTGCGGGGCAGTTTCTGACGTTAGGAAGAAACCTCAGCAGCTCTCAACTCCAACTTTCTCTCAAATTTTATTGCACATTTGCTCAGTGAGGGCTCGTCTCAAGTGGTTTTCCTGTCGATTGCTCGCTGGCTGCAAAAGCCTGAATAGTTCTCGCGTGATCTGAAATATGTTATTAGGAAAAAATTCAGATTGCTCAGGATGTTTAAACGTGGTTTAATAACGAAGATATGCTACACATCCTACAGAAATGCATTAAATAGACTAATACGAAAATGCAAGGAATACTATTCTAAAAATAAAATCATTGAGTCCAGAAATTCATCTCGTAAATTATGGCAGGTATTGAATGATGTTCTTGATAGAAAAACCAAACGTAAGTCTGTTTCTCTTAGTGTTGATGGTACGGTACTTCCTGACGTAAAATCAGCTAACTTATTTAACGCGCACTTTACTTCAGAAGCAAAGCCACTGGTGGAGGCCCTCCCTCTTCAAGATGGAAACTTTACAATCAATACGAATTATGTTGCTATAGATTGTATTTTTAGGCCTACCTGTCCCAATGAAATTGTTAACATTCTAAAATCTTTCAGTAATAAGCGTTGTCATCGAGATGAGATTCAACCTTCATTACTGCTTGAAGTTATATATTGTATTGCTGATCCTCTTTGTTATATTTTCAATTTGTGCTTAGAGAACGGCATTTATCCTAATGTATTAAAACATGCTCTGTGTCATTCCTATCTTCAAGTCAGGTAGTCCGAATGATGTGGCTAATTATAGACCCATATCTACGTTATCTATCTTCAATAAAATTTTCGAGAAAGCCATCCATTCTAGGCTATCAAATTTTCTTTCATAACATAACGTAATTAGTGGTCAGCAGTTTGGCTTTCGAAGTAAATCTAATACAACGCTAGCAATTTTTCATCTTGTAACTGATCTCCTAAAATGCTTCCACAATAAAACATATGGCGTTTCATTTTTATTCTTAGATCTTTGAAAAGCGCTCGACACCGTAGATGAAGCAATTTTATTAAAAAAACTTGATCATTATGCCGTTCGGAATGCAGCAAATGCACTGATTAATAGTTATCTGTCTAATAGGGATCAATATGTACTCTGTAACTATGCCAAATAATATGTATTACTTATTAATTCCGGTGTTCCCAAAGTTAGCATTTTAGGCCCGTTATTGTTTAACATTTTTATTAATGACATTACTACCCTCGGTATCAATTGTGTATTGTATGCGGATGACGCAGTTTTCTACACCAATAGTAGTAATTTTCAAGCTGCTATAACTGATATGCAAACTTTTTTAAATGTGTTGTCTGAATGGTTAACTCAAAATAGATTAACTGCTCATGAGAATAAAACCAAATTAATGCTTTTCTCACCCTGTACTCACCAACAGTTGCCACCTATCTTCTTTAACAATAACCTACTAGAGCGGGTGCCCCAAATAAGATATCTTGGACTGATCCTGGATGAAAAGCTGTGTTTTAAGTCCCACATTGAAGACATTGGGCGTAAGCTTAGCAGGGTTCTCGGCATAATCTATGCAATATCCAATTATGTAGATCGTGAATCATTAAAAATAGTCTACTACTCGTTGGCTCATTCAGTACTGGTCCAGAATATCATCGTTTGGGGAGGAGCCCCACGTTGTCACATTCAGAAGCTTGAAGTAATATTGAATAATATACTTAGGCGAATACTACGTGTAAGACGCAACGAAAACAAAGTGCCTCTAATGAGATGCAGTGAAATGTACTTGTCTTAACAAATGTTGCAATTTCAGGATGTTTACAATTATTCCTTACTTAAGTTTTTTCTATTTGTGTTTTACAATCATCCTGTAGTATTTCTAAAGTATTTCAGTCCCCTTATTCCCCAACAAAATTACGAACTGAGACGTACTGTTCTCAATTTCTCAACTGTGCGTGTTGACGTTGAGAAACGCGCTACAGTATTTCAAATAGCAACTCTTCTCAATAAACTTCCTGCGTATTTATTAGATCCCATTTCTGATAATGTCTCAAAAAACGTTTTAAAGAATACGTCATGCAATTTTATTAGCTTTTGTTGTTTGTTTTATGTTGCCCAAAAAGTTTGTTAAACTTTCAGTGGCTACACAGAAGCATTATTCTATAGTGTATTACTACTTTTCCAAATACTTGTAATATAAGATGTGTCTGTGTGTAATAAACCTATCAAACCTAACTGCTGCAATTAAGTAAAGACTGCGTTAGTCAAAGCAAGCCCATGCTAGTTGGTGAAGAAAATGTGACATATTCCTTAAAGGAGAAGATATCTAAGCCATCGTAAAATAACTACAGCTGTTTCGAGCTGCAGTAGTGGCAGGTTAGAGTGCTGAGTTCATGACACTGAACAATGCAGGGTCGAATACCAAACCCGGGCAAGCAAGCTCTCCCTGAGCTCACTCAGCAAGCAAGTCCTTAAAGTTTCACCAACCTTAATTAGTTAACTGTCTCTACAATAATTAAATTATCGAAGGCTTTGGAGCTGCTAGTTATACGCCTGCTTTGCTAGTGAACGTTAGCAGTCGACAAGAAGCTGGTGGAGGACGGTTCAGTCAGATCAGGCAATAGTGTTTCGTAAATACGGTGGATGTGTCGGAGATCTAAAGCTTGCGATTAATAATAATAACATTTATTAATAATAATAACATTTATTTCTCCACAGGCGGGAGGTATTCTTTATTAAGTTTCATACTCTTAAATAAACGTGCATGGAGTGATGTAAAACATTTACGAATTTGACATTAAAATAAAATATTGGAATGTGGCTGCGTACTTCTCAGGAGTGGAGCTTTTTCTCGAATCGTTCAGGTAAATATGATATTTTGCACTCAAGAAACACAGTTTTAATTTCTTTATTGTCGGTGAACCTTTCCTAAAAATGTTGTGTCTCAACAACTTGTGATTACGAAATTTTACCAAGTGAACTTAGTCTTTCAGGGCCATACAATTAAATAAGACTAATTTTTTTCTCCAATTATCGGCGGTAATCTGTGTAACTGTTTTATAAACCATCTCGCTGCTAATGCGCGACACATAACAAGCTCCAGCTGCAATGGTGGTAAAGAATTTGTTTCAAACTCTCAGACGAACGTAAAAGGCAAAAATATACTGTGCCCTTTACAGCAATTTAAAGAACACAGTTAAATGGCTTGCTTGTATTTGTTAGTATGTAGTACAACTAGAGCACAAAATGCATGCTAAGGATCTACGCATCTGTGAAAGGAAGATACAAATGCAAGAATGCAACTAAGAATGTAATGGGCTGATCATCTCTGTCTGAATTCCTCGTATCCTTATGGTTCCGGAAATAAGTCCAATGAGCCGTAAGGATTAATATTATTGGCAGATATGAGGCCATCATATGCAATATCATGCCAGCTGTCCATTTTTGTGTGATATCAGAATCTAGCAGTTTATCGTGAAAAATTTTCTTTTTTCCTCCAAAGATCAATATACTCTACGGACATTGAAATTAATGTTTAAGTTACTCTTGTTTCGATCGTGTTACGTCTAGTCGCATGAGGCACATGTGATAAGATATTATACACAATGTACAAAGGTATATTGCCAGGTAAATGCAACTATGAGTTGCCTGCCACTCAAGTGCCCACCATAGCCGCGGCGACCATGCCCCCACCAAAGTATACTGAGGCAAACTCCGGACATGGCAGCAACAGTAACATCTCCCCCCACAATTGCCATCCTCGCTGCGCAACATGCAGGATGCGAGCAAATGCGCCCAGATCCCGTGCAGCCATGAAGCGCAATGTATTGCTCCGGGGCGTATGAAGGCATAAAATTAACTCCAGCGGTCGCGCTCACAGTCTCCATAGCAATTTCCAAAACTGCAAACAATTGCAGTTGCCTGTAGTCAATTTCCGAGTGGTGTCACAAGCTCGCTGTAGCGCCATCTAGCGGGATTCCCTCTAAGCCCCCAAAGTTAAGAGGCATTGGCTTTGTTGCCAAAAAGACGGCACGGCAACTGTACAGCAGTCGTCTACTTTAGCTGAAGTTGTAAGGAAACTTGAAATTATTAATATAAGTAAGCTCGCTGTTGGGGTGCTTGGGAGGATTGGCTACTTGGAACAGCAGATAATGAGCTATAGCGTAGCTTATTTCGTAGCTGGTGCTTTTTTATTTCACCAGTACCGAAAGAAACACCAGCTTGCATGCTGGGCAAGACTGCAATAAGATGCTGAGAATAAATTAAGGTAAATGCCGGAATAGAAATTGCGTACAACAACCATAAAATGAGAAAGTTTTCTCCAAGTCTTACAAAGTGGCGAGCTTTGGGTTTCGAGTACAGCGTGGACACCCTGGGACCTGCTTTGGGCTGCTGCATACGTGCTTATGCCGAGAAGTGCATTGCTTGAGGGCATCGTGACAGCATGGAGCGCTTACATTTACTGTGAAAGCAGAAAAGAAGATTAGAATGAAATACAGAAAAAGAAGTGGATTCCTTTTATACAATCCAGCTTGCCATCTTTGACAGATCTACGCTTGATGGATCCAACATTTTTTCTCACACATACCCAGGAACATTTTATTGTCTGTCGTACATTTAAGAACATATTTCTTCGGTATGCTATGCAGATCTACGAATAGGTGAACATTACAACGCTGGCTAGACATACAGTATTTCTGTCCCAGCTGTAATTAATTTTTATTGTTCATATGGAACGAGGATGCTTAGTTTTATTATTTTACAAATATAGAGATAGAGAAAACATTTCATGAACTGGTATCATAGGAACCCACTTCCGATTCGCTAATAACTCTGGAGCACCAAGCAGGTCTTTAAAGCGGGTCAATCAAACGCTGACCATGGAGGGAAATGTTTTCATAAATAAACTGATACGCAACCGAAAAAGAGCTAGCGCTCAAGCAATCCAATCCTCAACCAAAGTGACTGCAGCAACCCGCATGCTTGCCTCAACGTAGACTCAAAATATCTCTGTTTTTAATAGCGAATCATAAGCACTGCGAATAGTCACGTAGAGCGTGCTCTTAATTAAGCCGCGTCTACACCATCAATGACTACATCAAACGCGAGCACGAGGATCGGCGGAAAAAAACAAAAGCAGTTCTCTTCTACGTCCAGACGGCATGTAAGGAGGAGCTGGCGAACCATACAAGGCAACGGAAGTCGAGCACCTCGCTCACAAATTCATTTAGGCAATTACCATTCCACAGTGAAGTTCTCTCCACAATTATTAGTCTAGCTTTTTGGTGGAAAATGTTAGTCAGCTCACACAAGGCAATAATGTAAACAGTACACGGAAGTCATCATCGGTTACAAACGCGGTCATCGGCAACTAGAGCTACCACGCGTTCAAAAACCTAACCAGTGCACGGTATTGAAAATAAGTTAATTTAAATTATTAAATCAAAGCTAAAATTAGAATTTCAGTCTTGTACTACAATTTTTGACGACCGTTTTCATGAAGAATATATATAATATATTTTCCCTTGTAGCACCAGATTACCGGGTAGAAAACTAATTTTTAGTATCGAAAGGTACAGCTAAAATTTGCTGACTAGCATGTCTCACGTGCTTGGTCACAGACGTAAATCTTGCTTCGTAGTTGAATTTGATATTAAAGAAGAATTAACAGACTTAATCTGAAAAAAAACGGCCTTTGTTTTATAATAGAAAACATATAGTCGCTAGAGCCTTCCCATTAATCAGAAGCTGCAATCAAACTCTGATAGAATTCTCTATGATCATTAACTTTAACGAAATTAATGCGTCATAACTACTTCACACCACACCAATCATAATACTATTTATTTGACAAAATAATACTATTCGCCAATTCCTCTCACATTCTGTTCGTGATTTCAAATGCGTTAAAAGACTTCAGTGTCAAACTCCGCGTGGGTTACGGGGTGTGAGTGTGACCCTGAAACGGAAAACCAAACGTGATCTTCGAGCAAACGTTTGATCGTGTAGATGCTGCTTCAGCACGTCAAACTCTGGCGACATCCCTACACAAAACACTTATGTGCGTTGAATGGGTGTATTTCTGTGAAGCATATTTTTATGCGTACAGTTGTGACAGCACTAGAAATGGTGGCGTAACTTTGGAACGTTAGTTTCCAGCTACATTTCTATTGCAAACATGAATCAGTGCAAACGTATAAGCGTCCACTGCAGGAAGACTACCACTTCAAGTGGCAAATTTTGTATTCCCAGGCCCTAAATGAAATATGGACGCATTATTTGCTTGCATGAATTTTCTGCTTCAACCTTGTATAATTTCCATGTATTTCCTGTAGAGCGTGAGTCATAAACGCTTATCCAACCAAACAGTTCAACAAATAAATATACATTTGCTGGTAATATCGGCACCAACAAATAAATGAAAAAATTTAGCAATGTAAATATTCAATGAAATACTTTTTTTTTTGGCAAAAATAGAGATTAAACATCGATTATGCAGACAGGAGATTTCATGACATTCTAAGGAAGTTTGAAATACGCACAGTATATCTACACCACCAGACCGCACCATTGATGATGGTTCGCGAGCGGGTTTGTACTTTCGAGCAAAAATAATCCCTACGCAGAGTATAAATAATTTCTTATTTGATATTAATCATAGAACATCGGTTGTTATACAAGGACGATGTGTCCCAAATAGTACGATGTCTAATCGGTGGGTGTCATTTAAATTCAGGTGCCTCAGTTTATTCTTTGACAATGCACTATCGAAGTATGCAAAGTTTGTTCACGGCTGAGTTTTGCCACAGGCGAAGAGGCATAGCTTAATGATCACGCTGGGCATCAAAGCTTTATTTCATTTCCCCGTATAGATCACCAAACAATTTTATAACATAATTCTTAAGCTTTTATTGCATAGTTCCAATACTTCACTAATACATACTCTTAGTCATAATAATAATAGAGATACATAAGTTACAACAAAACATGCACCACAAGCAACTCACTTCACTAACAGCCCGAGCGTCGCGTATTCTATCAATGTAGCAAGTCTCCTGCACAAAAGAAGCTCAGAAAAAGACCGCCCAGCAAATGAATGCGCCCGAGGCAATTGTGAAAGCTTCTCAGTTCATAATTAATCCGGCGGCTCAAGCTGCTCGGGGGATATCTTGTGTCCCGCAGAAATGGAAGAGAAGCGTCGAGGCGGCAGGGCAAAAAGTGCAGGTAGCGGCTCTCCAATCTGCGGTGATGTCACCGTCCTAAAAGTTACATCTCGGTAGCTGCACGCAACGGAAAAACAACGACGCCCTACAAGATCAAGGCCAACGAGAAAGAAAGAAGGGAAACAGTCTTTCGCTGTGAAGGCAACGGAAAACACGGTGGAAAAAACGGCCTGGTTGTAAAGCAGCAAGAGGATTTGGAGACCCCGCGTTATGAAAAGTGTCCAAAAGTTATGGCTGCACCAAGACATGACGGAGGCATTTTTTGTGCTTTATGGAGTCGTGGGATTAGCATGCACAGGCAAGGCTGTAATGTAGCAGAAAGTATCTCATTCATGAATGCTGTTTTTCAGATGAAGTTTTTAAATATTTGGAGTATCACAATCTATCAGTAAATATATGTATATTTCCATACTCATTTATTCAGGCAATAACGAGTTAAGTGTAACATGGATATTTATTTAAACAATTACTAGTGTATGTACCTAGCTCCGTTCTTAAGCTTCAGTTTTGGCGTAAGCGCTATGTTCACAAAATGTCTTATTTTGTTTTGTTAATTTTCGGGCATTGTACCTGATAATTTAACTATAAAAATATTAGACAGCACATCTTTACATGAAAACATCCTAACCGTGAAGAATATCACGTCAATAGAAAGACTACACAGAAATGAAGCCACTATTTCAGTGGGCAAGCGTTTACTGTTTAATAAAGAGCAACATGCTATAGGCTAAGTAGAATAGTTGTTTTTCAACTATTGAACGGCAATACAGTAAAGGTACAAAATTCCTGCAAGCGGGGTTTTTAAATATACATCGCGGTTTAATTTAACTGTTAATAATACCATTTTATTAATTTCTTGATTTCTCAGGTTATTCAAGAATTACATTACGAATTAGACAAATAGTTACAAAAATGAGCGTACAAAAGCTGCCCATGGTCTGAAAATGTACAAGAGTACGAAAATAATCGGCTATCGGGCACTTAAGAAGATGATGAATGCATTGGGACTCGGGACCGATGGCTTCCTGTGCAGCGTCCCTGCCGTCGGATCTCATCTCTGCCTGGCACATATTCTCCTTCCTCTTCGATGCAGCGCCCCTCCGCCCCCCTCGTATCCTGCGCAGCAATTGCCCCTTGTTTCCCGTAATTGAAAATCGACCTCCCTTGAAAATGAAACTAAAAATGACGAGCAGGAGCAGCACCAGCGCTAATTTGCCAGGTGAGGTAGCGCTGCTGCAGCCGTCCTCGCGTGGCCTCGCCAGACGCAGATAAGCCACGACTGTGCCCTGGCGTTACGCGCAGATAAGCCACGACTGTGCCCTGGGTTACCCGCAGATAAGCCACGACTGTGCCCTGAGGTTACGCGCAGATAGGCCACGACTGTGCCCTGGGGTTACCGGCAGATAAGCCACGACTGTGCCCTGGCGTTACAAACAGATAAGCCACGACTGTGCCCTGGGGTTACCCGCAGATAAGCCCCGACTGTGCCCTGGCGTTACAAACAGATAAGCCACGATTGTGCCCTGGTGTTACACGCAGATAAGCCACGACTGTGCCCTGCCGTTACAAACAGATAAGCCACGATTGTGCCCTGGCGTTACAAACAGATAAGCCACGATTGTGCCCTGGCG
>LQNS02278143.1:43493039-43520251 GCA_001587735.2 Parhyale hawaiensis | reverse complement strand
CCCTGGCGTTAACCGCAGATAAGCCACGACTGTGCCCTGGCGTTACAAGCAGATAAACCACGACTGTGCCCTGGCGTTAACCGCAGATAAGCCACGACTGTGCCCTGGCGTTACAAACAGATATGCCACGACTGTGCCCTGGCGTTAACCTCAGATAAGCCACGACTGTGCCCTGTCGTTACAAACAGATAAGCCACGACTGTGCCCTGGCGTTAACCGCAGATAAGCCACGACTGTGCCCTGGCGTTACAAACAGATAAGCCACGACTGTGCCCTGGCGTTACAAACAAATAAGCCACGACTGTGCCCTGGCGTTACAAACAGATAAGCCACGACTGTGCCCTGGCGTTAACCGCAGATAAGCCACGACTGTGCCCTGGCGTTACAAACAGATAAGCCACGACTGTGCCCTGGCGTTACAAACAGATAAGCCACGATTGTGCCCTGGTGTTACACGCAGATAAGCCACGTGGATAAACCCTGGCGTTTCGCTCAGATAAGACGCGATTGTATCTTGGCGTTACACACGTATAAATATGTCATAATTGTATTTTAGTGGAGTTACACGTAGTTACGATTATAAAAGACACGATTATCCCAAGATTAAAGTTAGAGACGACATGATTGTGTCATATAGTTCTAAGTGAAAAGCCTCGACCGTGTCTCCAGCACACGCGCAGCTACACGTAGAAAAATACTATTATCCCCTAGACTGAACGTAGAGAAGCTACAATATGTCCTGAATATGCACAGTGCACATAGACACGATTGCCATCTAGACTTACATGCAGATAAGCTACAATTGTGACCCAGAGTTATCCGCAGACAGGTCGCGTTTGTGTCCCGGAGTTACAAGCAACCAGGCTGCGATTCTGTCTTAGAGGTACCAGCAGATAAGCCAAGATTGTGATCTAGAGTGAGTTAAATACCACGATTCTATACTAGAGTTATATACGTAGATAAGCCACAAGTTATACGCAGACACGTGCCTCTGCGATTTACCACCAGAACAGCCACGAATGTGTTCTTGACACGTCGATAAGACGTGATGGTGCCGTTTAATAACCTATGCAGAAAATAAGCTGAAAATTTAACACCTTTAGATATACTTATAATCATGACATTCGTCGTTTAACAAAGGTCTGAAGCTGAGTGTGCCCCAATCGCAACGTGAGGTGTGTCGTAATTGGTCACGGACTGTGCAGAATCTACGAACTATTAGTTTCACCCTGTAGACGCTGACTACAATTATGTTTGAACTTCTAACGTACAGAAGCTTTCAAAAGATAAAAACTACTGCAGAAATATCCCAGTTCTTTCCTTTAGATTTCCCTCTCAGGGCAGTGCTCTAACTTCCTCTCATCGCTTGCCAGTGTCGCGGTTAATAGCAATAGTATCACAGACATAAGAGGTAGTAACGCAGGTAGGCGAAAAAGGCCTCATTAGATTTCACTCCAATATTAATTATGCACTTGTAAGTATTATTCTAATCAGCACCCTTTCAAAGAAAATGCCAAGATCTGAAAGTTTCGGACAACATTTGGAGGTAGTGTTAAAAAAACGTTCACATGAGAAAATGCTACGACTTATGTCTCCCCTTCATGTTCCTCTGTGTGCATAGATAACGACAGAGCTGAAGAAGTGCATACCAAAACCAAAAATGCCCGAGCAGCTCAGAGAAGGAAATAATTTCTACATTATGCAGTATTTACCACAAAGGCTTCCCTCCGTTCTGCTGCACTGAACTTCAATAGCTTTTTGATAATTTACTGATGGCGTAGCAGCACCAGTACAATGTTGCTCTGCTGAACGTTGCCTTCACAAACGTAAGCTTTGCAGAGCTGGGGGCCATTCACTCCCAGTGAGAGCTGCGACTGCTGCTATTGATCCACTCATTAAGTGTTGAAGGTTCGGTAATGAGGTGCAGCCAACACGAACATTAAATGAATGCAATGCTTTAAAAGAATACTTGATGCTGGCAAACCCAAATGCTGTGGAGCTGCAGGAAGCAGAGCACATCATGTGTTGTAGGAGTCATGGAGTGTGGGACAGCTGTGGGAGTGTGGGACAGCTGTGGGAGTGTGGGACAACTGTGGGAGTGTGGGACAGCTGTGGGAGTGCGGGACAGCTGTGGGAGTGTGGGACAGCTGTGGGTGTGTGGGACAGCTGTGAGAGTGTGGGACAACTGTGGGAGTGTGGGACAGCTGTGGGAGTTGGGACAACTGTGAGAGTGTGGAACAGTTGTGGGAGTGTGGGACAACCGCTTCTAATTCGGTTATTCCTCATAAAAATTATTTTTTTTTTCTAGAAATCCCCATTATGGAATTATTTTCGGACCTTACAGACAATTTTACATGACATACAATTTTACATGACATAAATAACAACTTTGACGGAAAAGAGTGATCACAAACATGAAGAATAGCATTTACAGTAAATAAGGTTTTTTAATATTATCTCATATTCTTTTCAGTTACCTTCGCTTTTGTAACAGAAAACCCAGTAGGTACAACATATCATAGAAAATATTTCAGCTGTCAATTTCGGGTTGACTAAAAAATGTAGGCAACTTTTTCTATGAGTGAAGAATGTACAGTGCCTAGACATGAGTATTTGCACAACTCTATTTTTTATACATTTCAAAAAATTTAGGGACTGCTTTAGGATAATTAATACATGAAATTTACATATCATATATATAATAGAATATTTAAACAGAACAGTCAAACGTGCACTTATAACCAGAAAATTTAACACAAGTAAAAGTAACGAGGGACAAAAGTAATGGACCAAAATAAATATGACGTTGAATCTTTGATATTTATTAGTATAATTTGAATAAATTATTCTGGAAATTATTCTAGAACGTTCACGAAACGTCTCGAAACAAATGCAATGTAAACAAACCACAGCCGGCGCAATCATTACCTGTCTAGACCTCGTTGAAGTCGAGCACGCTCTCACTACAATACCCAAAGTTAAAGAAATCCCTGAAGCTACTCGCAAGCGGATAATTCAACTTTGTAGTGAGGGATTAACTTATAGAGTAATAGCAGAAAGTGTCAATGTTTCTTTTTCAACGGTTGGAGCAATAGTCCGCAAGCATCAAGTGACTGGGGCGGTCTCAAACCTGCCAGGAGCTGGAGTTCCGCGTAAGATCATAGGTCGTCCTCGGCGCTACATGCTACGGTAACTGACTAATGACCCCTAGAAAACTCGTGCTGACCTTCAGAGTGAACTGGCGTCTCAGGGACTACATGTCAGCAAGAAGCGGGGCATCTTCCAGGACGACTCCCTATCTCCACTGCTCTTTGTCTTGACCATGATCCCCCTCTCCGAGACCTTGAACAAGGCCGGCCAGGGCTACAACTACAGTCGTACCATGAAGCTGAACCACATGCTCTACATGGACGACCTGAAGCTGTACGCGGAATCAAGGGATCAGGTAGAACAGCTCCTCAACATAGTCCATCAATACTCTGATGACATCAAACTGCACTTCGGAATCCATAAGTGCGGAGTCCTTAACATCGAAAGGGGAGAGGTTACTGCGTCCGAGGGAATCACCATCGAAGAAGGTACTATCAAGGATATCGAGGAGTCAGGTTACAAATTAAGTACCTGGGTGTCATGGAGTATAACACCATTTTCCACAGAACGATGAAAGATTCCATTCGGAAGGAGTACCCCACCCGACTCCGGCTCATCCTGAAATCACACCTCAATGAGGGCAACACCATCAAGGCCATCAACACCTGGGCCGTCCCCGTAGTCAGTTACTTTGCTGGCATTATTAACTGGACCAAGAAGGACTGCACCGACATGGATATCAAGACTCTAAAGCTAATGAACATCTATCGAGCTCTGCACAGAAGATCGTGCGTAGATAGACTTTACATTAACAGAAGAGAGGGGGGCCGTGGCCTCATCAGTGTAGAGGACTGCGTCGAAATGGAAAAACGAGCTCTCTCCCACCACTTCAGAGAGAACGACGACCCGTGGGCACGCTGCTTAATCGAGGCGAAGTTGCTGAAAGAGACTGCAACGGCTGACCAGTTCAAACAGCGACGACGCCTCGATCGGACTAACAAGT
Source organism: Parhyale hawaiensis (assembly GCA_001587735.2). NCBI lineage: Eukaryota > Metazoa > Arthropoda > Malacostraca > Amphipoda > Hyalidae > Parhyale > Parhyale hawaiensis. The sequence continues at coordinate 43,516,158 of LQNS02278143.1, read as the reverse complement.
GGAAGAGTAAGAAGATGTCCGGCCAGTACCTCGAGGCTGCTCAGGACATAATAGTCCTTGACTCATGGAACTGGCTGCTGAGAGGGGAGTTGAGACGGGAAACAGAATGCACCATCCTGGCAGCTCAAGAGCAAGCCCTCAGAACCAGGTATATATATAAAACAAGATCGACAGGAGATACGTCCCCACTACCTGTATACAGAATTTGCAGGAGCTCGGACGAAACCATCAACCACATGATAAGCGAATGCGGAGTGCTGGCGCTAAAGGAGTACAAGCGCAGGCACGATAAAGTGGCTCGACACTTCCACTGGAACCTTCTGCGGATCTATAACTTCCCGGTTACTGAGAGGTGGTACGAGTACGAACCCGCGCCCGTGGTTGAAAACGAAGCCGTGCAAATCTACTGGGACAAGCGGATGGAAACTGATCGAGTACATCACGCCAACTGACCGAACATCGTCGTCAAAGACAAACAGGAGAAGTCGGCCAAACTGATCGACTTCTCAATCCCCTTCGACTCCAGAATAATCGACTAGGAAGCGGAGAAGAAGGAAAAGTACCGTGACCTTGCCATCGAACTCCAGAGACTGTGGCAGATGAAAGTGGACGTCGTTCCAGTGGTCATCGGAGCTCTGGGGGCAATATCCAAGACTCTCACGACTACCCTGCGAGTGCTGAAGTGCGGCCATCTCCACCCAGGAATCCTCCAGAAAAGCACTCTGCTTGGAATAGCGCACATCATTCGCAAAGTGCTCTGAGCCTTAGGTCTCGGGATGTGACCCGGCGCTAGAGTGTAAAGGTGAAACACCGCTCAACCAATCCAATTTGGGTCGTAAAATTCCCTCGATAATAATAATAGCGTATTAGGTTAGGCGTGGTTGGGCTTAGTTTATGTATTACCATGTCATTTATATTACATAACGGCGAAATGCCTTCACGGCGAAAGACCTAACGGCGAATTGACCGACGGCGAAATGACCGACGGCGAATTGACCTAGAACCGTATAAAACGAGCCTATTCAAGAAGAAACATACTAGAAGTATTACTTTTGGCTTATTTTCAAGTAATAATACCTTGGTGCTTACAACTTGGATTATATGTAATAAGTTTTGTACATAAGATGTAAATAAAGCAGATGATCGTGACGACGTTCTTTCACCACTCCGCACTTTAGCCTCAACCTACTTACTCGGCATTGAAGTTAAGCCCACAACCAAGTTCTCTGACGAACCCAATAAGAACTCATACGAACGTAGCTTAAATCATAACAACTGGCGTATATTTCAAAGTCATGGATGGATCTTTACGAATTTTACTAAGATAGTTTGGTATGTAAGGAGGAACAGATGATTAACTTTTGGTGAAGATCCATTGAACCATTTGTTTGTTTGATTGTCTGCTTTTTTTCTATGTGCATAACTAAAAAAATAAATAAATAAAGAAAAAATTCTAATTTCAGGAACAATTTTACTTTTTCAATAACGTTGCCTTCTTTGGCGGAGGTATGAGCTTGCAGAGTGCTCTCGTTTGGATGTATCGTTCAGTAACAGTGAGGATTCTTATCTTCAACTGTGAGAGTGTGGGGCAGTTGTGAGAGTGTGGGGCAGCTGTGAGAGTGTGGGGCAGCTGTGAGAGTGTGGGGCAGCTGTGAGAGTGTGGGGCAGTTGTGAGAGTGTGGGGCATCTGTGAGAGTGTGGGGCAGCTGTGAGAGTGTTGGGTTGCTGTTGGAGTAGCTGTAAGAGTGTGGGGCAGCTGTGAGAGTGTGAGGTTGCTGTTGGAGTAGCTGTGAGAGTGTGGGGTTGCTGTTGGAGTAACTGTGAGAGTGTGGGGCAGCTGTGAGAGTGTGAGGTTGCTGTTGGAGTAGCTGTGAGAGTGTGGGGCAGCTGTGAGAGTGTGAGGTTGCTGTTGGAGTAGCTGTGAGAGTGTGGGGTTGCTGTTGGAGTAACTGTGAGAGTGTGGGATAGCTGTGAGAGTGTGGGGCAGCTGTGAGAGTGTGGGGCAGCTGTGAGAGTGTGGGGCAGCTGTGAGAGTGTGGGGCAGCTGTGAGAGTGTGGGGCAGCTGTAAGAGTGTGGGGCAGCTGTGAGAGTGTGGGGTTGCTGTGAGAGTGTGGGGTTGCTGTTAGAGTAGCTGTGAGAGTGTGGGGCAGCTGTGAGAGTGTGGGGTTGCTGTTGGAGTAGCTGTGAGAGTGTGGGGCAGCTGTGAGAGTGTGAGGTTGCTGTTGGAGTAGCAGTGAGAGTGTGGGGTTGCTGTTGGAGTAGCTGTGCGAGTGTGGGGTTGCTGTTGGAGTAGCTGTAACAGTGTGGGGCAGCTGTGAGAGTGTGGGGTTGCTGTTGGAGTAGCTGTGAGAGTGTGTGGGGCAGCTGTGAGAGTGTGGGGTTGCTGTTGGACAGTGGGGCAACTATGGAAGTGTGGGGTAGCTGTGGGAGTAGCTGTGAGAGTGTGGGTTTACTGTTGGACACTGGGACAACTGTGGGAGTGTGGGGTAGTTGTGTGAGTGTGGGGTAGTTGTGTGAGTGTGGGGTTGCTGTGGGACAGTGGGGCAACTGTGGCAGTGTGGGGTAGCTGTGGGAGTAGCTGTGAGAGTGTGGGTTTACTGTTGGACACTGGGACAACTGTGGGAGTGTGGGGTAGTTGTGTGGGGTAGTTGTGTGAGTGTGGGGTTGCTGTGGGACAGTGGGGCTACTGTGGCAGTGTGGGGCAGCTGTGAGAGTGTGGGGTAGTTGTGTGAGTGTGGGGTAGTTGTGTGAGTGTGGGGTTGCTATTGGACAGTGGGGCAACTGTGGCACTGTTGGGTAGCTGTGGGAGTGTGAGATTACTGATGGACTGTGAGAGTGTGGGTGTCACGTCGTGGCGCTCATGGCCCTGATATTTCCCCCCCCCAAAAAAAAAGAAAATTAAATAAAAATAAATCGTCTTACCTCCGCCTATGAGGTTATGTTTTTGTTTAATTTTCTCAGTTTATTTATCTGCGAGTCTGTCACCAAGATAACTGAAAAAGTCATGGGTTGATCTTCATGAAATTTTCAGGGTATGTTAGGCATGCTAGGAGAAATAAATGACTAACTTTTGGTGAAGATCCGTTGGACCGTTTGTTTGTCTGCCTAGTTTTTCTTAGTAACATAACTCAAAATGCTAAGGAAGGATCTTCATTAAATTTGAAAGAATTGTTGAGGATGTTACGAAGAGCAACTGACCACATTTTTGTGATAATCTGTCAGTCCGCTCGTTTGATTTTTATATTTGTCTTAAGATAACTCTAAGAGTTATGAGCGGACCCACACGAAACTTGCAGAGCTTGTTAGGAGTTTTAGGTGCCACAAATGACCAAATTTTGGTAATGATCAGTTCATTTGTTTGTATGTTTCACTATGTATTTGTCTTAGTGTTTATCAGAATATATTTTAAAAAGTTATGGATGGATCTTCAAGAAAATTATAATCACTGCTGTAATATCCAGAGAAACAAATTGGCCAAATGTTGGTATTGATGGAAAAAAATCCTGATTTAAGGACCACAATTTGATTTTTCGTTAACATTGCTTTCCTCGGCGGAAGTATGAGCTCTCAGAGTGCTCTAGTATTTGCATGTTTTTAGTAAGCTTTAACCTTTGCTGACTATTGGTAGAGCAGCAGTTCACGCCCTGCATACCTCACCATGCTTCTGTAATGTTAGAAACCTGTATCTAAATGGTAACACTGCTGCAGCACCGCTGGCCAGAGTTGTCAAACACTCATCATTTGAAATTTAGAGAAGGGGGAGGCTTGGTAAATTATTTTCATAAGATAGAGAAGGGGTGAATAGAATGATACGCAGCAGAAACAATAGATGCACCTAACTCATAAGAGAGCTATACCTGCCCCCATAGGGGCTTGGGCAAGCTCGAGATCAGATCTTAACGAGCGACGGCAAAGTTAACTACTGGTGCGGATAGCATATTATGTATATTTCGGGGTGCTTGTAGACTAGTATGGAATATAGACCTTCTTCTTATATGGGGTGAAATAGACCAAATCTGCGCAGGTCACCACATGTTATTGTGCCCTCTAAAATAGAATAATTAGCATCACTAGCAACACATTACGATCAGGTCATCTTTTGAGAGTGGGGGATCAGCAGAGACCCGTCAACTACTGCATCAGTCAGTAACTCACAGGAAGCTGTAGAAAAATAGGCAGTGATTCATGTTCTGACTATCAGTGGCATTTTTACTATAAATATTACGGTGTTCTAAGGTGCTACATATTTTCGTTATGAGCAGTAACAGGCCATGTGATTACTGTGGGGCGTAAGTAAGAATGCCTTTAGAATGCACTGACTCAATACGGTGGCCCAAACTCTCCACATACTCTACAGTCTCGCAAGGGTAGCCAACTGCGGCCTGTTCCCCGTCTGCAGGAGGTTTTCCCTACAAAAGCTTTCTCACATAAAAATTTTATTACGCAGCCAGCGTGAGCGCGACCTGCCGACAGCCATTGACTTGGAAGTTTTTGCCTTTACCACTTGAGTTTTATTTTATACTTGTAAAGACTTCAATGCAGGAAAATATAACGAACATATAGCCATAAATATCGTCATAGCCAGAATATGATTAATTTAGTGTCTATCACAAGTTCTTAGAAGTTAAGTCTGATGATAACCTATACATAATGATACTAGACACACGCCCTGGAAAAATGACCGCGAAGAATTTGTAAAGACCTGTCTTCATTTAACACACTTTTGTTATCAATGTGTCTCTGAAGGATACACTCCAAGAGCAAACTAAAATTGTCATAAGAGATAGGCGCGCTTTTTTAATTTATCTAAGCAGCGAAATTGTTCCCAATGCGCAAAACTGAGCTTATAGTAGCAAGCAGCAAAGTATAACTGAATTTGATTACATTCCCCGCCGCGTATTCTATCAACCGTATGATACACCTTCACTACATTGAAGGTTTTGTGTTGAAGTGAAAACTGCTCTGTCAAATGCAAGAAAGCAATCTGGAAAACAAATAATTGTGTATCTTGACCCGTGAAAAATCATCGCTTTGCCTATGCTTCGTTGATCACCTACTGAATATGTACGTCGTGAACTGAGGAACTGAGAGCAAATGAAGTGTCATGTATGGAGAAAGTTATAAAAAATCACATTCCATGGCAGCGCTAAGAAAAGCTGTAAACATTTTTATTGTTTCGATTTAAAGTCAGTTGGGAGAGAAGTGCATTCAGTTAGAGGGATAAAGATCCCTCTTTAGCCATGTTTTACTTTTTGGTCTAATTTTTGCTTCTTGATCTCTATGAAAATGCAACAAAGTTAGAAAATCTCCGGCCTGGCCTATTTTTCGCCTATCTATTTCGTTAAGAGCACGACAAGAAAGATGCAGATATGTATATAAATACATATGATCAATGAAGAAACATAAAGATACGACGGTGTTTATTATATTGTTTTGATAACCGGGGTTCTAAGTGCTACAGTACAACATGAAACATATGCGATGATTGTAGCTTTTTTTAGACATGCAACAGGAACACTCACTACTTATCTTAATACATTTAACTAAGATCACTATCTACCCACAGTGATAATTTCGAAAAAATCGATTCTATGGGAAGAACTAAATATCAATTTATTTAATCCGCACGGTTTATCAACAATAAACGAATTTATTCATATAATTAGCTCCTACGGATTTTACACTGTAATTAATAAGCCAACTAGATTTTCCCCACAAAAATCCTATACCTAACTATTCCTTACTGGACGAAAGTTAGTTTTTATCCCGGTGCTAATGCACACCTGGTGTCTTGAATGTTTATGTCATTTACTTGACGTTTTCTTGTGACACACTACTTACTGCTCTGCTTCAAGGTCAATCAATGTTATTGAGTATCAAGTACATTTCGCAGCAAATTGGAGGAAGCAAGGTTTATTTATGCTTACACTAACTCAAATGCTGACACCTTGCGACGTTTCAACTGTACACTTACGTTTACTCCACACATTAGGTATGCAGGGCTGGCCATTGCGCCCCATGGTGAGCCCCTTGCGTCTTTGGGGCACTACTCTTTTTAGGGGCGGACCGGCGCGAGGCGCAAAGCTTTTAAAGGAGGCGAACTAAGTATTGGCGCATTACCATTTTGTTGTACCTTTTTTGCGTCTGCGGCCACTTTGAGGAATGATCTACCGATAAGCTGAAGTCCTCATTTCCAGTCCCACTCAATATTACCCTCTTTCCAGCCTAACTCAAGCAAACACTACGTAAGAAACGTCTGCTCATGTATAGTTCGCAATATTGTATTTGAGTGCTCGATGGATTTGAATTTTATTCCAACTTGTTAATAAGCACACATGAATTCGTAATTGGCTGGTTTACTCTTTTAGAGTAATGTCTCCTTTGTGAATAAATACATTTGAATTTTTGATTAACTTAAGAGCCTCTTTTTCTTCTCTTTGTATGCTGTAGAATTATATAACAGGTTTCATTTACCTGTCAGACGTTACATTCTATGACCAGATGAAGTGTATTTTCAGTATTTTATAGTTTCTATGATTAGTGGCACTTTGTATGAATGAAACATACTGGCAAGATTTTTTGAAGCACTATTATTAATGGCCAGTAGCTTATATAATAATATTGGCTCTTAGCGCATGACAACCATTCGAGGTACGGGGAAAAGCATGCATCAACCTTTATTTAGGACAGGAAGATGCTGTGAACTTGATAGTCTGTTCACAGATGACAATTTAAGATAGATTCGTGTCTGTCATTTCGCAATGAAGGTTCATTGACCGCTCACTGCTTCCCACCCTCTATTGATATGAAGACTTTCCTAGACCAGCACGCTAACAAAGACGACTTGGAGTACATCATGCTCTTAGTGCAGGCCCTCATAGGGTATCGGAAGAGATTTCCCCACCTCATAGTGGCAGCGTTAGGAAATGTGCAGTGTAGAGCTGACAGGGGGCTGTAGTAAAAAGTGGAGGGACTGCCGTTGCTACGGGATGCACGTATATTGGCTACAAGGTAGCAATATTGGTTGGCTTAGGAAGTATTTAGGTCACTTTATAAGAGATGCTTAATCCCAAGCCCGTCTCCTCTTTGTTGCCACCATTGTCACTTTCGTTGAAAACAGCAACCCCCTGATGACCCCGAGCCTCCAACCTAACTTTATTCCTATCACCAGCAGAGTATTATCCCTGACAGATAGACGTTATTGAAACCGGGATCGTAATAAGGAGCTACAGAACATGATTATGCCAACGGAGGTGGGTCAGCCATAGCTTACCCAGTTTCAGCACAAGGGAACCATGCTCAAGAGTAAGATGCGCAAGGTGTTCTTTGGTGTACAGCAGGACAACCAGGCGCAAGACATGGTTAATGTCCTGTGGAATGCAATGGATGACTGGCAGCCCTCTCAGGATAGCCTCCTGTCCTTGGCGCTGTTGCCCTCAGTGCACAGAAGGAGTGCATGGACTTTTTTTGTAAAGAATAACATGGCCCTCGCCCTAGCTCTTCGGCCTTGGAGAGGCTTTTAACAGAGCTGGGAGCATGTTCAGATCCACCCTGAACGATGTTTCTTTTGAAAGTGTGGTCTTCCTCAAGAGCAACTTGCTTATCTTGGGGTACCAGCACTACGTGAGTACAGAAAGGAGGCGAAATAGAGGGGGAAAGGAGGAGGACGAAGAAGACAACGGAGAAGTGGATGAGAGAAAAAAAAAAGAAGTGAAGAAGAAGATGGCCAGTAGAATCTTCATTTCTTTAGGTACTGTTTTCTCTTCGAAATTGCAATTGAAGTAAAAGCGATTTTTTGCAATTTCTAAACTACTTTTAAGCTATATGAACCTAACTTTATTGTAGACACAGTGAAATTATCAGGGGCGTATCAATATTGATCAGAGGCGCATTAGGAGATGTAGTGGCGCTGGCACAGAGATGCATAGGGGCGGGTGCAATGGGGGGTGGGGGAAAACTGGCACGTAGGGGCACAGCCGCACTACCTGTGAAGGTTGAGGCGCATGCGCAATGAGAAAAAAGGGAAAAAAGGCGCAGCTACCCTTGCAAGTGTGCTGCTTCCCATTAACAATGATTAAATCTATAATTAAAATAGGAAGCTTCAATGGTTCTTGTGTGCATTGAAGTATGTTATTACAAAAACTATTGGCTATGTGAATTATTTAAGTGAGATGTAATATCCAAAAAGATATATTTGTTATTTTATTATGTACTGAATCGACTTATACGTAAATCAAAAGAATGTTACTGCAAACAAGTGATTTATGAATCAAGCAAGCCGTCTCTAAAAATGTGGCAATTTTTGAATGAGATTTTACATAGAAAACCTAATGCAAAAATGACTATCACCTTAAATGATGATGCTCTTGCTGTTGCTCAGTCAACTAATCTCTTTAATAATTTCCTCAAATTCATAGCAACTACTCTTGTTCAAAGGCTTTTTAAATTTCTTCATCTATACAGATTACGCTCATGATAAATTCGGCTTGAGGCCTACCAATTGTCACGAAAAAGCTTAAATACTCTATTCGCATCGCGACAAACGCTGCAATTACAATGAAATTTAACCTTCTCTACTCATGAAAGTTATAAATTACATAATAATTATTGAACCTCTTTTTTTATTTTTCAACTTGTGCTTTGAGACAGATAATTACCCCATATTTTAAAACACCCTCTTGTTATTCCAATACTTAAACTGGTAACTCTATGGATGTCGCAAATAATTAACTAAGATTAACATCAACGCTGTCAACATACTATAAAATACTTTAAAAAATACTTCACTCCAGATTAACTGAGTTTGTAAGGACTCATTGCGTAATTTGTAGCCTTGCATATGAAATCTAATACAGCATTAGCGATATGGCATGTTGTAACAGATGCATTAAAGTGATTTCATGTTAAATCATAAGGAATATATTTATGTCTCCCTAAACTTAGGGGAGGCATTTGACACAGCAGATAAATTACTATTGGTAATAAAATTCGACTAATACCATTTTCCTGTTACAGTTAATGAAGTAATTAGAAGTTATCTAAAGCTATCTATCCAACAGAGATCAATACGTACTCTGTGATAATGTCAAATCTCAAGTTTTACTTATCAACATTGGAGTCCCATAAGGCAGTGTGCTTGGACAATTGTTTTCAACATTTTTTAAAATGACAGTTATAACTGCCCTTGGTATGAAGTGTAGTCTCTGTAATTGCCGATGATGTAGTGTTTTTTTACTAGCAGATGCAATTTTCACCCAGCCAAAGCTGATACTCATATTTTTTAAGTAGGCTTTTTGAATGGGTATCTCAAAATAGATCTACTGTTCATGAAGATAAAACTAAGTTAATATTATTTACTCTATGGTCTCGGCCGGTCTTACCTTCTGTTTACTTCAATGGTAAAAAATTAAAATGGGTGTCTCAAATATGATATTTTGGTTTAATTCTCGATGATAAACTGAGCTTCAAAGCCCATTTCTTCGAAGTGAGTCGAAAGCTCAGTAGAGTTCTTGGCATATTGTATGCCAATCGTCAATCATGATTCATGGAAGCTAATTTATTAGGCCGAACAAATACAACGCTATGCTAACAGCATAAGGAGACGGAGAGGCTGCGACATTGTTCATTACACACTTGTACTGTGCGTTTACGTAATATTTTGATGCGTCATGACGCTGAGGAAGCTGCTGTACAGCGTGCATGTAACATTCCAATATATGCAGGCGCTGAGGAAGCTGCTGCAGAGCGCGCATGTAGCATTCTAATTATTATTATTAAATCACACCAGACTGGAGACGTGGGAACGGAGAAACTCCGTGAGGTTGACAAACCCCCACGCAACCAGCCCAGAGAGTAAAGAAAAAAGGAAAAAAAAGAGAAGATCTGAGATCATACGTAGAATAGCTCTGAGTATAGATCGTTTAAAGCTGCCAATACAAGCACCCGCAAAGACAGAGCCATCAAGACCATTTCAAACATCCACACACGATAAGAAAAAAAAACGAAAGAGAATACTGGCCCGAATGGCATCGTAACGGCTCCAAGGCAAACTCATGAAGAGCACAAGTACGCCGAGTATACCTCACCCGAACAAATGGCTCCGGGAGAAAATCAGACAGTGGATGACTGGGGCAGTTATAAATTTTATACAAAAAGCAGATCCCACCAATTCTACGATGATGCGCCAGATCACAAGGCACAACACCATCCAGCATGAACGCACATCGACGAACCACTTCGTCAAGCAAACACAGATGACAATCGGCAGCAGAAACCCAGACTACGGAGCAGTATTCCAAAAGAGGGAGGACATAGCTATTAAAAAAGATACGTGTCAATTCCACCGAGCCAAACATCCTCCAAGCACGCCTCATAAAATCAATTTTCTGCGCTCCACGTGAAGTAACCGAACGAATGTGGGGCTCAAACGTCAACTTTGGATTAAAAGTGACACCCAAGATTACCAAGTCATCAACTACAGGAAGTGATGCACCAGCCAGTATGAGTGCAAGAAAAGGAGGTCTCACCGTACGTGACCTGGAGACGAGCATGGTCTTAGTCTTGCCCGCATTTAGCCTCATCCCCCACCTAGAACACCAGGAATCAATCACTTCCAAATCATGCTGAAGGGATTCTTAATCCTCCAACCTATCACTGGGTATATCGTAAACAGCCAGCAAAGCAACATCATCAGCGTAACCAACAAGTAAATTATTAACAAGATCAAACAGGTCCGCTTTATATACAATGAATAACAAAGGGCCCAGAACACTACCGTGTGGGACACAAGAAACCACGTCCAAAAACTCTCTCTTCTCCCCATCAACAACTGCACATTGACGTCTGTCTGTTAAAACCTGACTAATTACCTCGAAAATTGAATCACCAATACCCATCAATCTCAGCTTATGGAGCAGCCCACGGTCCAGACACGAAGCTGCTGAACAGCGCACATGTAACATTCTATTGCATGCAGACACTGAGGAAGCTACTGCACAGAGCGCATGTAACATTCCAGTGTATGCAGACGCTGAGCAAGCTGCTGAACAGCTCGCATGTAATATTCTAATGCATGCAGACACTAAGGAAGCTGCTGCACAGTGCACCAGAAAAGCTAAGCAGCTCTAAGCACATTTCGCCCTAATGTTACACGAACTTTAAAACTGTCGTCTGCTGCTTTTTCCTCTTTCCATATTTGCTGAAGGTTTTACTTATTCGGCGCGCCCCAGTTCTAAGACACTCTCATCTCCTATTCTTTGCACACGTTTTAGCAACAAGCATTTTTGCGCCTTTTTACCTGTCAGCCGAAGGTTTCAGAAGTTTTGTGCGGGTCTTAACTTCTGAGTTTCTTCATTTCACTGAGAGTTCTGGGGCGTATTTTTTCTAAGTGCCTGCTGATTGCATTTGACGAAGCGCGGCACAGACCAGGCGTCCATGTTACAAGGTGTCGGGGTGAATACAATATGATACTAACTTATGGAACAAGCATTGTGTGCGTGTGTTTGACATTAGAAGTATGGCTGAAAATGGCTATAAACAGTCTCCAGCTCAAGTTGTTACACATGTGGACGTCAGATTGATGTAAACTGCAGTAAGGCTGCAACGTTACCGATTCTAATTCGAGTACTAACGTTCAGTTATATTCATACATATTGACCAAAACTCCATCCCAACAGGTGACAGATTCCCTTTCCAAAATGATCTAAGCTGTCCAACTGCGAGCTGCTCGGCTAGTAACGACACCGGATGCCAGCCTGCTCAAGTGATGTTCTAAAGTTCCTATCTTTGATCACAATAGAAATTAGCTGTAAATCATGCATTCAATCAACACTATCAGGAAAATGTGTCGTATTAGGATGGTCCAACGTCAAAAATTGACTGAGAAGTTATTACAGTGACAGCTCTTCTGGGTCTTTTGCCCATGGTAGCGATTCTCCTGCAGAGGCACACCGCACCCATATCGCAGTTTATACAAAATTATTCGATACCAACCCAATTAAAAATTTTCGGTGGAACTACCGTGGCGTTTGGTCCACACATGGCCGCCGCAGGTCGCCTTTTTGAGCGGGCATCCGTGAGGCTCGGGTGCTGCACGGTCGCTATGCGCGTTTTGGGGGTGGCACGGGCGACCTCCTTCCGAACATAAATCACCCATACAGAGCGCGCTTGCCCGACGGTGTTCCACGGATATTCCGCGCATCCGCACAAGTAGCAGTATACTGCTATTTCGGCCAATACGTGGAATATCCGTATAACACGGTCGGGCAAGCGGGACATGCACGGGTGATTTATGTTGGGAACGAGGTTGCCCGTGCCACCCCCAAAACGCGCATATCGACCGTGCAGCACCAAAGCCTCACGGATGCCCCGCTCAAAAAGGCGACCAGGTGCACACCATACGCCGCGCTTTTTCCATCGAAAATTTTTAATTGGGAATCAGGGCGACATTCAATAATAACAACTAATTGCCTATGTTTCTGGTTTGGTAGTGTATCTGCCAGCCTGATCTTTGACTCATTCCAATTCCGCAGGACATTTTAGGGGACGGTCTCTTTGTGTTGAAATTCTGAGCAACCTTTCAAGTTTACAATTAGTCAATAACTATCATAATAAATGCCTCATGCCCAGCCATTTCCAGGAAACAAAGCGTTGTAGGAAAAGGAAGCATACGCTAAAATTGTAAAAAATATAAACACACATTGCGAATTATTACGTAATGCTTATAAAAAATACTACACCTATTCTCTTAAATGGTGAAGTGAATTTATTACACTCTTCTCTCAAGCTCAGCTTGAGTTTCTTCCAACAGCCTCAGAAGCCGTCGTCTTCTTGCAGTCATGAGTCTGTGTGACTTAAACCGTGTTACGATGTGCTAGTGATTACATCCCGCAGTTGTAATGGCAGTATAGCCCGAAATTGTGCTACATTTGCCGCTGCACGGCTATTTTAAAGTTCTAGTTAAAATAACAGTACAGAATTATTTCTTCACTTTGCGGGAAAGTTTAACAAAGAAATAAAAGGCTCAGGCATGGGCCTTCCTCTTGGTTCAATTCCAACAAATACTTTTATATTGTTTTCACGAGGTTAATTGGTTATTAGATTGTCTCTTTGAGCTTAAGTTCGTACGATACTTTTCATTTATTTCGCAATTCTAGTCATGTGAAATTATATTTAGTTCACCTCAATAGAGGGCATCCCTGTATTAATTTTTCAATGGAGTTAGAAAGTAACGGACGCCTTTCATTTTTAGCTTGTCTAGTATCGAAAGACAATCAATTTAAGACTTCAATTTGCCGCATTTAAACATTCATAAGCCCGGGCACTAGTGTTTTCAGTTTATGGCTCTACAAATATAAAATGAAAATATAGCTTCAGCACCGCTTGTGTTCCACGTACTATGATCTTCATGCATAGTTGAAGTTCCTAGGTTTTTTCCGTCAGTCACGTATTTCCCCTGGGTCTCAGTAATAAGAAATATTTTGATGAAAACTATATAAGTGCTCCCTGTATTTCCGTTTTGCCATACTATGGTCTTCACTCTGAAAAGCTGCATAGCAAACTAAGAATGATAATCTCTCTTCATTTTCCTAGCTAAAATTCATGCCCTATATTAGTCAGCAGTCTCTCCGCCACAACGATGAACTCAGGTCTGTGAACTTACTGTACATGTACATATTTTTATCTTTATGGTAGTGTATTGATTAATTTGTGACATATGCTTCTGTGACACCTTAACTTTCAGAAAAACCATTTGTTTGTGTGAAAAAAAGCATATATCATAAGAACATCATAGTTGTCATAAGAAATACTAGTGTACCCGCGCGTGAAAAAATTAACGCAATAATCGATATTTTTTTATTAATATAGGCCGTTGCGGAATTTTTTCTTCTCTGACTTGCTTCATTTTCTTCATTGATCCTTTGTCGTGCTTTCAACCTTACGGCTTTCTTTCTCTGACTTGTCGTTTCTTCATTTTCCCGCCCATGCTCGTCACCAGCTCTCATTCACTTCTGTAACCTTTCTGTATCGCATAGACGATTAATCTCTCTCCATGCATTCGTAGAACGCCTTCGATCTTGAGACTGTAGTAGTCTCGTACTACATATGCGTTCTCAATCTTCCTTCTTGATTGGGCGTGCGTCTTCAGCAGTGAGAGGCAAAAGTAAATCTTGAGTAAAACACTGCAGTAAACTTGAATGTAACTCCAGCCAGATTGTATGCATGCCAGCGCTCCATAGCCAAGATACGGTCTTGCGAACTTGAATATCTGCTTCACTGAAGTGTTGACATTTTGCGTTATGAAACAAAATTCGTCCCTCCAGAGAACGACAGCGTGAAGGATGATATGCGTGGTGTGGAGCTGAAGGAGCACATGGTAATGGACAAAAATACATGGAATAGCAAGATCTGCCTTAGTGACCCCCCTGTGAACGGGAATAATACTGCTGTAGAAGAAAAAGAAGTGACAGACAGTAAGCAAGAAGAAATAATAATATTGTCTACTACCCGTGAAAAATCATCCCCTCCAGAGCGCTTCGTTGACCATCTGTCGAATTTATACGTCTTGACCTGAGAAAAAAAGTTATAAAATCGGACTCCAGAAGCTACCTACAGAGTGATTCGATTTCAAAAAGTGTTTCAAGCAAGAAGTGTCTTCAGATAAAGAGATGAGGATCAACCGTCGCCGCCATCTTTTGCAACCTGGTCATTGATTTACAAAATCGGCAACCTGGCTTATTTTTCGCTTATCTATTTCATTCAAAGCGGACACGAAATAAATAAATAAATACACCAAGCGTTTTATTATATAACGATTGAAATTTATAAAACAATAAAAAATTTCTAAGCACGATGTATTTGGTGATGAAAGAGTATCCAATATTTATCTTTCCATTTCTCGTATGTTTTCTGCTCCTAGTACTAACTATACTGACAAATGCACGATCAATTTTTGAAGAAAGAAAATTCGTCACAAAGTGCTACTGGAGTTTGGGTAACTTCGCGGAAGTGCGATGAAAATTTAGAAGACAGTTCCAAAAGGATCTTCCAAAGCGATGCACCATTGCGCGCATTAGAGATATGTCTGAGGCGGATGGAACGTCGATAAGAAACGCTCCGAGAGACCTCCGACACCCAGATCTGGCGACCATCGCAAGTTGAACTCACCACAGTGGGAAACTTTACGTTTCAACAACTTTTCAGGGATCTGACTGAAGACGATCCAGACTGGAATTTTGTGCCTTATACTGAAATTGTTTCTCGATTCGAAATGACATGTTCTATTTTGTTCTACAGTCCATTATTGGCTAGACTTCTCAGCTATATTTAGAAAATGGTGGAGAGCAATTTATCGTATGTAACCAGCAGCAACTGCCCTATAGGAATGGCAATACTTATTCTATAAACACTTACTTGAATGTTATCTGATCATGACGGAAGTTCAACGAAATAACAATGACAAAATTGTAAGTTTGCGTGAGATTACAGTGATTACTGTCGTACAAAAGCGACTTTCAAATCTGGCGGTGCTATCTCAACGTCACTAGTCCTAGCGTCGGCAGTTCCAGCACTGTCTGTTCGGGCGTGTCAAGAGTAAACTAGGCTGTTGCTGGCACTTCGTTAGTTGCGTCTTCAGCTGCCGGAAGACAGGAATAGACTTCTAAAGTCACTGCACCAACCCACGCTGCTTCTCTGAGGCATAGTTGGGCCATACGCGACTGAGGCACATATTTGACACACCCTGAGGTGCGCTGCACTGTTGGGGCAATACGCGACTGAGAGGTACACTTGACACACCCTGAGGTGTACCGATACATGCTTCATCCCTCCATCTCCGCTACACGCGCATATAACAGCTATAGGATGTACGACGCATTACCGTAATGGTATTTCAGATAAAATACTACCGCATTGGGATTTTGGTATTGGCATTTGCAGTATTCCGGCGGGTTGGGGCATTACCATAAAAATCTCTTCACTGTATCGCTAATGGCATTCTGAGGCCTGGAATATTCGCCGCCGGTCCGGCCCGCCGCCTGATGTATAGCTGTCCGCTCTTAATGACTGCATTTTTTCTGGTATTTTTAATATTCTGTGAACGTAATTCATCTGAGTCAGAGGCAGCTGTTCTAGGGCACGCCTCTGCTCAGCGTAACACCGCAGCTCAGTGGAAAATTAAGCAAAATAGGAAGAAGTGCCTCACAGAAGACCGTTATGTCTTTATTGTAGCTGCTCCATGCGCAGATACAACTCTGAAAAAACGAAAATCGGTAATTTTTTCATAATCGCTATATTCTACAAGTTCATTTACTAAATGAAAATTAAGCTAAGCTGTAAAAATCCTTGAATCTGACGGAGGAAAGAATGGCAGTAAAAATACCAGCAGAATCGCGTAAGATTTACAGGACTCCCCTATAATTTCCTTTCAATCTTGAAAAAAAAAAACGCCTTTGGTGCCGGACTCGAACTCTAGAGCGTTTTGCCGCCTTGGACCTCGAAGTCAGCGCCTTCACGGAGAGCACTAGTGAGTACTGGGACGTCAGGCTGTAATGAAACCTATGCTTTTGCATGCCGATGCTGTGTTAAAGTTTGATCATATTAATTTTGATATATTATCTTCATTAGTGATTATCGCTAAAAAACAATACATTTATGAACAATAGTCATGCACCTGATGAGTATTGTAATCTACAGAGAATGCATATATGACTTTTACGTTGTTCAGCTAGAATGAATATCTGTGTTCTGAAGTAAGATTTATTAGAGAAAAGATTTTGAACCGTTAAATAAGTGTGAGGCGGCATTTATACTGCTAAAGTTGCCATTTTTTTTTTAATTTGCAAGTTTTATCACTCACTATCACTATACTCTGTCCATTTTATCAAGGCAGTTCGGTCGTGGTCAAATTCTCTATATACAGGTAGCGGACGGGGCTGAGATATGAGCCGAACAAAATCTCAGAAATATCCATAGAATTGATTGGCAATGCTATAGAGGAATTTGACCACGATCGAACTGCCTAGATAAAATGGACAGAGTATAGGTTAAATGAATTACCACATAAATCATGAGGTTAACATTTGCTATCTTTATTTTCAAAAGAAACGAATGAAATTGCAAACACGATCCCACTCTACGTATCAAGTAAAACAATAGTTTAGAGGAACTACCATCTTCTGGTACCACGTGTAGTAAGGGTAGATATGGTCGCCGGCAAAGAAAAAATTGAGTAATTTCGGTAGTAAACCGAAGCAAGGTGATTCTAGGTAACACTAATGGAGTTTTCTCCATTAAAGCTATGTCTTTTTTCAGTGTACGATAACTTGGAGGCACTCGTTATAAAGACAAAGTTGTTGGGAACATTACAGCGTCTTAGCTGCAGTGAAATTATGTTTTCAGGAAGGGTAAAGTTATAATGCAGGCAACTTTGCAGTATTTTCATTACTCACTGCCAGCAACAGAGCTCCATTTGAGTTTGAATGTAACAATTTTGGAAGACAGTCAAACGGCGAGCAGAAGTCTTGCTATATGTGCTGTCTGTGCTTTGTGTCTGGCATGAAAATTGCCATAGGTGAGCACCCGCGGCCAAAGTAAAGAAAAGATTGGAGGGCTGCAAGATATTGGAATTTGTGGTTTTTGTCTTCCCGTTTTCTGCCGTAAGTGGCCGCAGGTGCGCAGCTGTGATCACAAATTCGCTGTTACATTATGCACGGAGCGGCAGCACAGAACGTGACTGCACTTCATCAGGCACAGGCCGATACTGAACATTTGGACAGTGCAGGAAGCACAAGAATCTGCTGTATCATCGTCTTTAGGCTTTTCTGATGCTCCAAAGCTCTTACTTGAGCTCAGTTCCGTATATGTACATAGATCGTTCTGCAGGTGACTACGTAGGCGCTATGTTGGTGCAATGAGGAGCCGAATGGGCTTTGCTTAGATCACTGAACACACCCAAGCGGCAAATTGACCATCAAATAATCTTGTTCGCTTCTTGACTTTGCGCCATACCGGTACTTTAGTTCTGTGCGATGGGGCAAGCGAATACCTTATTTTCTCTAGCGTTGAGCACCAGGTGGCTGGTAGTGAGGAACCGCTTGCTGTTGACGGTCCGGCAGCGCTGGCCGCCACTGTGCTTCATTTCTCGTAAACTGTCGCAGCCGCTTGCTGCTGCCCTGCTGTCCGCCAGAGGGCTGTGCTGCGTCCCGGCCTGCGGCGCTGCGCCATTTCTGTCCTTTGGCAGGGCCGCATGGCCGTAAGGGCGCAGTTTTGCCCTTATCGCCGTTGAGCTTCATGTACCGCTGCAGAGGTATTTTCAGTATTTCAACTAATAAAGTATATCACACTGTCTTCAGCTTTTCGTATTTAGTCTGCAGTTGTGTTGACTGAAAATGCACTTTAGAAAAGAAAACATCTCTCAATGGAAAATTCTGAGATATTAAAACGTATGATATACGACTAAGGAGTTATCATTCGCAAATATATATTTTTCCTTCATAACCCCAACACTGCACGTTCTAGACTCCCGAAAGTCTTCTGAACTTTCACACCGAAGTTTGCGCAGTAGTACCAAACTTACCACACTGTGCGGTATTATCTGCTGCAATTTCGCGCACGTCGCTGCGGGCACCTGGGCGCGCTTCAGAAAAATTGTCTGTCAAGACTCGGGTGGCGCAATTAAGCGCATTGCTGGCAGTAAGTGAGAACAGAGCCGCCGTGTGTCGCCCATATATTGACTTGGTTGCGCCCGCTCAATTTTGGAGCCATAAACGACAGAAAGAACTGCATTCCGGGCAGTTCTTTGGCGGCATTTGGCGTTAATTTGGCGGGCAGTGCGAGAGTGTTGAGTGGTGGTAATGTGAGGTGGTGTTGATGGTGGTTGTGAAGTGAGGTGGTATTGGTAGTGGTGGCGAGGTGAGGCGAGGCGGTATTGGTAGTGGTGGTGATGATGATGTGAGACGGTAATTGTGGTGGTGGTGGTATTGTGAGACGGTTATGGTTTTTCGTGATAGTGAGGATATGAGGCGGTATTGGTGGTAGAGGTGATTATGTGAAGATTGGTGGTGATGCTGTCAGAAGTTATTGGTGATTGTGGTTAAGTGAAGAACTTTTTTGTGGTGATGGTGGTGGTGGTGTTAGTAGCGATGGTGATGATCTGGGATAGTACTAGTGATGATTATGGTGGTAGTGGTGATAATGGTGTACACATTTGCAACACACAGTTGCAGTGCATACGTCTGCAACACGTATACCAGGTGTGCATACATCTGCAACATGCACAGTTGCAGTGTATTTATGTGCAACACTCATAGCTGACTTACATACATCTGCAACACTCATAGCTGATTTACATACATCTACAATACACACAGCTGCAGTGTGCACATGTGCAACACACACGGGTGCAGCACACACACACAGCTGCAGCACACACAGCCGCTGTTTACACACGATCCCCCCACTGCAGCTACCAAAGAACGCCGCCTTTCAATGAAAGTCAAACAAAGCGCCCAGCTCTGCGAGCGCGCCAGTTGGCTACGCTCTCCCAACATCTCTTCTTTGAAATCATCATCATCATCATTACGGTGACTGTGCTGCAAACCTTCAGAGCTGAGACGGCGGGCATCAGCACCTGCATGTCAGCCAACTATTCATTTAGCAACTTTTGTGTTGCGTAGCACTTGTGCAACAGCAGCACATGGTGCCAACAGAAATTATATCAACATAAAAGGGTAAATTATTACTAACATTATTATTACGATACTCCCACGTCAAGTACCCCTAGTTCAAATAGGAGGCAACATAGTGTAGGTAGTAAATTTTTAAGTGCAGCGCAGCGACGTTCATAAATAATTTTCCAACTACTTTATATTAAACAAGAGATACGTGTAGGGCAGGCAGCAGTTTTCCTCGTTTACTCGCATTACTTATTCAACTTCTGCAATAAACATCGCTCAAAACAGGCAACACGAGCATGGTTCTGCGCAGCCGTATTCTGCTACTGTATTATGGATGACCACTTAGTACAGCGTGTGGCATTGCTGGGTAATTGTTACTTTCCCGTAAACTTCATGTCATACATTTTCAGCATGTTAGAAGCTGCATGTGCACAGAATGAAAGGCCTATCATGAATGTTTCATAAAGCAATTGCTACTAAAAAGTTAGTTTATATGCTTGAATATTATTTGACGATGCCTCCTATGTATATGTTGAAAATGCACCCAAACTGTGTATCAACAATAATTGTGGCTGTCACTCAAACGAGCTCAGAGTTGAAGTTCATAGGCCTAATAATTTAGTACTGCGTAATTCTTGGGCTTGGTCTGGATATTTTATTAGCAATTATGCAGTCAACAAATATGTACGAGCACCAAACAATTGGAAGAAGGATAAGACGTTGATACTGAAACAATGAACTTATATTCCGTAGAGTTATAAATATCGTCTCGCTTCCACATAGCTGAGCTCAAGACTGAGCAGGAGACAAAAAGAGGGTATAGAGGAATCGGGCAAGGTATTCCCAGCCGATTGTACCCTAAGCAGAAGCTGACTGTATTGGGAACAGCATGGCGTGCAGCGTATATCTGTGTGTCTGCTTCTACAGCACTAGGTGAAAGAAGCAGCTGCGAGCGGGCAGCAAGGTTGTGTGTTGTGCAGGTATTGATGTATTATTTAGCAGGTTGTGTATTGATGCAAGGGTTTTATTTTTTACTTCCTCGATATTTTACAATGTACTGGTAATGGAACATGCCTTAGCAGGCCATGTGTTGGGGCACGGCTTTGAGTTTGTACTTACACAAAACTTTACAATGGCGATACCGATCTTTTTTTTTGGCGAATTCCATGTTAGCAACAATAATTTCGGCATTTTTTTCGCCAGTTAATGCACATGAGCGTCATATCCACTAGGAAAATAAAATCTGCTGTAAGAGCCTCGGTTTCACCTGGCAGATCTTGGAATTAAGTATGTCCCGACATTTTCCATCAGTAGCCGCTTTTCTGTGAGTCCCACAAACACGGGAAAGGTTGACGAACTTTGGACAGGAAGAGCTGAGTCAGCGCCGTGAGCTGATGTCACAGCCGCAGGGAAAATCTTACCAGCGTCTCCGACCGTCGACAGCCGCCCAGATTGAAGGAAAAATTACCCCAAAACTTTTGGGCATAAAATGCAAGCGATAACGGAAAGAAAAATTCCTGAAAATGTTGTCGTCATAAATGAGGCGCAGCTTGAATTTGGCCAAGACGGCACCTAGTCAGCGCTAATTTATCATTCTTTTCTACTTTATTGGCATAATTTTTTTTTCTGCAACTAGTGTGATGATTTTCTTGCGATGTGGCTAACAACTGATGGTTCTACATCATTTATGTAAGTTGAAGTCAACGTTTTTATTTTTGCTCTAAATTTCTAGCTGGCCAGCACCAAGCGAGTCCAGCGGCTGCAACAATGCAGTTACAGATTGTGAGCTTCCATACAAAGCTGTACAGTAAGTAAGCACCGCAATTTAAACGTTCGCTGCAGTGGAGCGGGACTCTCTCTTAGCGTTGACCACTGAGGTTGCTCCGTGCTACACTTGACTCTCCGCTTCTAATCCCGTCTAACTAAAAAAACTTTGAGCTTCTCTCTTGGATATTCGCAGGTGTGAGTCGGACTAAACATTTGATATATATGTATGTTTGGCTAAATATTCTCAAAAATTTCTCCAATAAACGAATCTTGCTAGTGGTTGATGGTTCTGTGCGATGCATCTGCTGTCCAAAGCTGAGGGAGTCCAGGTTTTACCATGGTAAATAAAACCTGGATACCATGGTATAGCTTGTGCACACGCAACCCCTTACGCAAAAGTTTGAATCCAATTAATATGAGCAATTACTAGAACCAAAAACAGAAGACGTTTTAAAAACATTATATCCCGAGCCACTCCCAGAAAGGCTACTAGACTCCCTGTTAAAACTTTGCCTTTCCGAAAAGGTCGTGGCGGCCGGTAAGGTTGGGCAGCCCTTGAGATATACTGTATATATGTAAATATATACGTGAACGTGTATCATACAAATTTTGAATCTCTGACAAGGAATTGAGTGGCAGAAAAGAGTAAAATAAACTTAATATAATACGGAGACACGCTGCCTAAATTGTATGTTCACTATACGGAAAGAGTGTGGAAAAGATTCTTGCTTGCATTACACGTACAAAATGTCTACGTTTCCATGCGACGAGCGGCACAGTCGGACGGCATCACGCATTCCTTGCAACAGCTTTACCCCTGCAGTTATATTTTGTTCTGAGCAAATTTGTCAGAAGACAGCGGGGCCTCTGGAGCAGGCAGAGTGCCGGTCTCCAGTCGCCATCATCTCACTGCTACATGCAGAAGCTCTGTACCATAAACTCTAAATATATCTGGGAGGTAAATTTTAAATAAATACTTGAAACTCATATCATACATGACTCCGTATTAAACTTACTGAGTTGACTTGAATATAAGTAGAATTAGCTAATCACTTTGTTCATATAACAGCGTTTTATCAGTAGTGTTTTTGACGACTGGAGGGCAGGAGACGCAGGCTGTGAGACTCGGTGCAGCATGAAGGAGACTGTAGAGTGGAGAGGTTTGGACAGGTACTATAGTAAATTAAATGATGTTTTGTGCTACAGACTGTGATGATAGTCATTGTCGTAGACGGTAGTCACTCTCTGCACACAGTAACGGTATTCACTAGCATGCGGTGACCACTCCCTGCACACAGTGACGGTATTCACCAGCATGCAGTGACCACTCCCTGCACACAGTGACGGTATTCACTAGCATGCAGTGACCACTCCCTGCAAACAGTGACGGTATTCACTAGCATGCAGTGACCACTCCCTGCACACAGTGACGGTATTCACCAGCATGCGGTGACCACTCCCTGCAAACAGTGACGGTATTCACTAGCATGCGGTGGCCACTGCCTATACACTGGGACGGTATTCACTAGCATGCCGTGGCCACTGCCTATACACAGTGACGGTATTCACGAGCATGCGGTGGCCACTGCCTATACACAGTGACGGTATTCACTAGCATGCGGTGGCCACTGCCTATACACTGTGACGGTATTCACTAGCATGCGGTGACCACTCCCTG
>LQNS02278143.1:43468349-43481857 GCA_001587735.2 Parhyale hawaiensis | reverse complement strand
CCAATAAGTTTGTTAAACTTTCAGTGGCTACGCAAATGCATTATTCTATAGAGTATTACTACTTTACCAAATATTTGTAATATAAAATGTGTTTGTGTGTAATAAACCTATCAAACCTATCAACTGTTAGGCACGTAAGTCAGGTTTTGCTTGTGACATCCCAGCTTAGGCTAATATTTTACAGATGAAGTCCTAAAATCCGTTCGATTGGGATACGCTTAAGTCGGTCTGAAAAATCAAGTCAATTGCATTTTAATATTCGAGAGCGAGGTCCCAATCGAACATGCCTTATATATTCAGATGAGGGCAACGGCTTAGAGTGAACCAAAGCTTTAGCATTAACTCGTCTCCGGTAATGGTCCTATTATTATTATTATTATTATTAAAACTTCACACTTGAGCTCCCACGGACAGGTAATACAACCCAGATGAAGCATCTTGCAACACCGGGAAGCCCAAAATGCTGCTAAAGGAAATCCAGCAAAAAATCATTAATCGTCTAATATCATCTAAACAACAGTTTCTGCAATGACGGCTTACGGTACTAACGTATTAGTTTGCTTGAATAAAATATGGGATTTTTAGATATAAATATTTTAGTGTTTGATGCTAGTGTGCGAGAAAATATTTGTAATATGACTTGAACTGCCGCAATGCCACCAAAAACCACAAAAAGCATGTTCAAACATGATGCTGCTACTCTGTAGAACATGTCTACCTCATTATATATTTTCAGATCGCATTATACAGCTCAAAATAACAAGAACTACATGAATGACAGTCTCACTGCATCGGGCAAGTAATGCCAGGCTGAAGTTACTATTGCCATAAATAAGACATTTGCGCTTTAAAAAGTTCATGCACCATACATTTGCGTTTTGTAAATAAACAAGTATAAGTTAATCAGTTCATTGATGCTTTCGTTCTACTTTACGTTATTACTGCGTGCATTTGGCAGAGATGGACATTTGAAATCGCACGATGGAGGAGGACAATGGCAAATAACGGCCAACTTGAGGCCAAAGGAACTAGTTTTGTTTACATAAAGCTTCTGGCTTACTTTACACAAGACAGGCCATAGTCAGTCTATATTGGGGTTGTGAACAAAGCATGCCGATGAGTCAGATGGTTGCTGTTGCTTCCTTCATTACAACACAATGTATCAGCTATCAGTAAATAATACCTACAACCTAAGCTGCTCATCATACAAGAAGCACAAATATTCAAAAGCACAAAATATAAATAGCAAAGAATTGGAATGGGTGTCTCAGTTTCGATATTATGGTGTAATTCTTAATGATAAACTGAGTTTCAAAGCCCACATTGAAGAGTTAGGCCGAAAGCTCAGTAGAGTTCATGGTATATTATATTCAGTGTCTAATTATGTCAATCGTGATTCGTTGAAACAAATTTATTATTCATTAGCTAGTTCTTTGTTAATTCAAAATGTTATCATCTGAGGCGCAGCCCCCCCCCCACTGTTGCGTTAGCAAATTAGAAGTTGTACAAAATGAAATGCCTTAACACTTCGTGTTAAACGAGACAGAAATAAGATACCGTTGATGAAACGTAGTGACATGTAACAGCAAGTTACAAATGTTGCAATTTCAAGACATGTATAACTATTCGCTACTCTCATTTTTCCGTTCATTGATACACAATCATTGTGTTATTTTTCAATAATATTACGACTCACTCCCAACAAAACTACGAGATGAGACGCTCCATTCTCAATCTTCCAAATGTGCTTGTTGATGTAGAGAAACGGTCAACTATTTTTCAAACGGCGTCTTGTTAAGAGAATACCAAAGTACTTATTACATCCAACATCTAATAACGCTTTTAAAAAGCGGTATGAAGATTATATCATGCACTTGTACTAGTATAATAATTATTTGTTGCCCAAAAAGTTTCACAACTTTTCTATGGGTTATGCAGATGAATTATTGTATGTGTATTGTAATCTGAAAGTCTTCAGTATTGTGATGTATATCAGTGTGTAATAAACCTTTCAAACCTATCCACTTTACGGCCAGCCACAATAATAGAAAAAGATCATAGGCTTGGCTTATCTGCGGCCCTCCGTCCTTTTTATTTCTGTGGCTTCACTGCTGGTGGCGAATTTCACAAATTCCCTATTGTTCACAGCGTAGCACGGCCCCTGCAGCAGCTGCAGACTCTGGCTACACGGCCCCTGCAACAGTTGCAGACTCTGGCTACACGGCCCCTGCAACAGTTGCAGACTCTGGCTACACGCCCCCTGCAGCAGCTGCAGACTCTGGCTACACGGCCCCTGCAGCAGCTGCAGACTCTGGCTACACGGCCCCTGCAGCAGCTGCAGACTCTGGCTACACGGCCCCTGCAGCAGTTGCAGACTCTGGCTACACGGCCCCTGCAGCAGCTGCAGACTCTGGCTACACGGCCCCTGCAACAGTTGCAGACTCTGGCTACACGCCCCCTGCAGCAGCTGCAGACTCTGGCTACACGCCCCCTGCAGCAGCTGCAGACTCTGGCTACACGCCCCCTGCAGCAGCTGCAGACTCTGGTTACACGGCCCCTGCAGCAGCTGCAGACTCTGGCTACACGGCCAGCAGGGGTGTCAGGTATGCAGGAATTTGGTCGCAAATAGAGTTCAAAGTTAATGCTATGCATCAGATGTAGATGTGCGCCTACCGAACTCATTTTATGTTCATTGCTGAAACTTTTCAATGAACTTCTATCAACTTTCAGCATGCGAAATGAGGCCGTTGTGCTGCAATAATATTTACGGATGGTAGAAGGGGCATTGCATCAGTTTGTGAAGAGGGTAAGTGGATAACAAGCAAGTTTTAATGAAGAGATATTTTTTTTGTAAACTGTAGCTCCTGCCTTTGATACATCGAACTGATGCTGGTAGGGTTGACAGCAAGGTGTATCTTGCGAGGATTAGCAAGTAATGAGGATAACTGAATTATGAACTTGTCAGTCAGTTTAAGTTGCTGCACATCTCAACGATGCTAAGGCAGGTATGAGTATTGAAGAAAAAGTTTCTAGAAAAAATAGAGATTTTACAGTCGATATGTAAGGTTTCGTACATCACAACTGTACACTGTCTGCAGCTGGTGCCGTGCCCTCAGAAGAGAGGTCGGTCTGCAGCCCCGCACGTCCCTCATCACAGTGACGTTTAGCAGGCAGACTCCGACCGACCACGTCATGATTTGGACCCTCCTCATTAATGACAAAGACGCTCTGTTTAAGGAAGCATCTCATTAAGAGAACTCTTTAACAAGGTAATTAAATTAAATGAATAGCGGTCTCCTTGACTGAGGGATCTCTATGCATAACACGAGCCAAATGGCCAAATTCTCTAAGATACTCCAAATAAAAATTAGCTCATATATATCTATGTGCTGTATATATAAGAAGGAATTAGTTTTCAGGACGCACATCTTTCTGATGAAATGACATTGACTTTGTATTCAGAAATTCATAGACGTTCACTATAGTCATGACCATTTATCAGTTAAGATTTTCTTGCTATTGTATTCACGGTCACTTATCTCTACAAAAACGTTTTTTTAACTGTGGAACTATGATGCTCTTTTTGAAAACTTAAAATAAGAAATGATTGGATGTCAAATGTATGCTGCACGATATGATTTATTACTTGTTAACGTCATCAGTTTATCTACATGGGTGTTTAACTTAAGTTCTAAGATTTGCATCTGCTTCAGGTATGCTGTTGTTTTTATATGTTTTCCTGAAAAGAATTAGTTAGATTGTTGTCCTTAAGATTTTAAATCAGTGTCATCTCGCTCTTACATTACATACATCTTCTTGGTAAGGCCACATGACCCACGTATCATGATGGTATTTGAACTATCGTGCATATAACGAAACTGAGTTCAGCTACAAACTCTCTTCATGGGACAGATCTGTTACGCGAGAAGATAAAAATTTTCAACGATTTAGTGCTGAGCTTAGCATACATTTTCTTGCTTTATTCCCTGGACTGCTCGAGTTAAATGTAGTCAAAACTCATTTGTTTCACACCTATAGGCATAACTCGAAGGATTCTCATTGGCAGGAACAATATGAATTTTTACCTGCATATGCAAACGCAAACTGTCTTCTGTTATAGCTGGTCTATACCCAACTGAAAAAAATTTATACAATTTTTTTTACCGGTTGAAGAAGTACAATATGCGACACAGCTCAGCCTCCCACTCTTTGGACTAGGGTAAAAACTACAAATAGAGATTCTGAAGTTATTGAACGAAAGCTTTGGACAGGGACATTAGAATTATCGTGTGAAATTAGTATACAACCAAAACGCGTTTAACATTTATGGACATGTTTCACGGTGGCACACTTAAAGCCCTTTTTTACGAATATGTTGTAGAAAATATTAATGTTGTTCAAACTGTGCAGCACGCTTCGTGGGATTTGCATCTAGTTGACTGTTCATGTGGACATCGGATATTCCGGCAGAAGTTCGGATACCGACTCCCGTAGTTAGTCCTCCCCATTCTAACGCTGGACTTCACGTACAGTTGTAAGGTGTTCCTGTCAAACTAAGAAGCTTATTATTTAGAACCCTTACTGGATCTTCACTCGTAACATACATATATATAAAGATTCAATCACAAAATAAATTATTCCCTTAACTGTGTGCAAAGTTCTTTTCTCCTAGCTGTGTGAGAGTTTTGTTGTAACACACTTATATGTTCCTTAATTTCAAAGTTTAATGTCAAAATACTCTTCTGTTTCCGAAACAAAAAATGTTTTTGGCTACGAGGTGAATTTCTGAAAAGACCGTTTTCTTTCATTAGGCATTTGTTGCTGCAACAAAAAGCAAATATAAGCAACAGCGTCCGTTACGCGTGCACAGAACTTTATGTTAAGAATCAGGTGGCTACAAAAGTCCTGCGCCACAGCTAGGGTATCCTAACCAAAGTTGTGCTGCATAGATTATACTGAGTACTTTACTCGTGTTGCAGTATACTTTGCTTGAAAGTTCTGTTACATGTGATGCGTACAGAAAAGTTGGAAGGCGAACCTGTAGGAGAAAAAGGCAAGAGGCAAAATGGCGACCTGCGCTGGCTACAAAAAAAGCTGACGTTAAATTTTTCCCTCCTTTTCTTCAATGAGCGCATAATAATTACGCGGCAAGGGAGCGGGAGCTGAGGCTTCATAATTGCATAGCTGATTGCATCTCGCAATTGATGAGGGAGGAGCGATGAAGTAAAGTGATGCAAGTGATGCTGCGCTGCAGTGGTGGCTGTTGCAGTTTCGTTGCAGCACCCGATAAGGACGGAGATAGGACCGAGGTATCTCTGATAATTGCGTGGCTGAAGCACCAAATCAGGACGAGCGACTAGCTCTCTCTGTCCCGCTTTAGTCTGCTAATGAATTCTCAGGGCGATAATGAGCTAAAATTCTACAGAAGCATAAAATGGCGTAACCTCTGAAAGCAGCCGGGCACGCACAGGCTCATGTTTGACGCCAGGGAATATAGAAGTGTTGAGGTATGCAATATGTATGTATGTGTAGGGGAGAAGCGAAGTGTAATTTTGCAAACGCAGAAAAAATTAAATTAAAATACAGTGGCACCAATACCCGCTGGCATCATTGTGCAGTCTGTTCCCCCAACCAGAGCTCCTATCGGCTGAACAGCACAGAGGCATAACGGAGGACGGCTGAGGCTGGTCCTCATATGACGTACTGACGACTCTAAATATGTTCGTCTGCAAATTATAATGATAAATGAAGGTAGATTATTAAGAATTAGAGAATTCTAATAATAAAAATTAGTTGTTATGCATCCTTTTCTTTACGACAAGCAAATATGAAAGTTCCACAATTTTATGTTACGTATTGAGCTCAGCCCTACCAGTAAGTTTTCGAGCTTGGTTCCCTGGCTCAAAATGCAAGCGATGTCACTTAGCCAAAAATATATTAAGGCGAGCACATTAAAGCGTTGTACATGGATTTGGCTTCAACACGACAAATAAATTACGGCACCAGGTGACCATACAGTCAATAGCTATACAACAGAGGTAGATAAAGCCGTAAAACAGCATCAGGGCGACATTGAATGGATCCACGAGCTTGATCGATTGAAGAAACTGCACATGTGCCAGCAGGGTTTCAATAAAACAAATATCCCGAAATTAATTTTTCATCTTCCCCTACGAAGCAAGTCTAGGGATTCTGCAACCTGTGTTTAACTTACATTAGTTCAGTGTCACTCGTAGCAGCGAGCCTGTTGGGCTTGTGAGGAGTTGAAAACTTTAGAATTCTACTATGATAAATGTAGCGTCTTAATTTGGGGACAGAGAATTACACTGTTACTCCCTTCTTATTTAAAACGAAAATCTACTTTTTAATAATGCCATCATTTTATTATACTCTCATTAAAGAATTCACTAACATATTGCATTGGCGCTTCATTGTCTGTGGTGAAGAGAAGAAGTGGCAATATTTGAGCGACTTAGTCAGTAGAGGAAGCTGTACAGCTGTGATGTGATGAAGTTCTCTTAATTATGCTC
The DNA here is from genome assembly GCA_001587735.2 of Parhyale hawaiensis. Classification (NCBI taxonomy): domain Eukaryota; kingdom Metazoa; phylum Arthropoda; class Malacostraca; order Amphipoda; family Hyalidae; genus Parhyale; species Parhyale hawaiensis. Next base: position 43,475,327 of record LQNS02278143.1, on the reverse strand, counting down.
CCACACGACGGTGTTCGCTACAGTAAAACACAGACGGCAGTGTAAAGCTTCATTTGGTAATGGTAAAGTCAACTTGCACCACACCCTCACCTGGGAAACTCACATGCACTGGTTGGTGCTGCGGGTATAGGCTCGCTGGCCCTATAAGAGTTAGAGTAGTTGAGTCGACCTCGGGTTACCAAGAACTATGGCGCCAATTTGATGGAAGGAACAAATGACCCGAGCCCCCAATCCCCCTCATCTGTGAGAATGGCAAGTTCCACCACGGCGCAGTGCATGCACACAACTGCCGAGTCAGCACACCTAGATCTGAAAAGAGCTCGCGTGCCGGGGTTGGCCTCGAACCTGCGAGCGATACAAGGTGTTAGAGCTGCGAACGGAAGCATGCTGCTACCGTAGCGGTTGTGATGTAGAAGTATCTAAGCTAAACACTCTTCGGCTGGTTGGAGAGTAACAATCCTGATAGTAACTAAGGCTATTGAGTTCCTGCATGGGCACTGAATTTTCCAGCTGAAACGTCAGAAGTGCTGCAAATATTGTACCTGTTAACACCCAAGCTAATGTCGGTATATCAGCAAGCGGTTGAGAAAATTATACAAATAATATTAAACTGTGTACCAACATTGTCTGTCATCATGACATGGAAATAACGTCAGACGACCGACACAAAGAAAGGGACAAAAGAATGATCTGTGTAAGGCAAAATTATAAGGTACAACTTACACTGCTAATGAACAGCCATTCAAAATACGGGAGAGAACACATAAGCTTAAATTGATTTATATGTTGATAACTTAAATACGAATCGTATTTTGCTTTTAAATTATGAAGATATAGAAATTATTTTATAAACAAACGTTGCTATTTTTCAGTTAAAGATTAATTACCTCCGCCAAGGAGGTTATGTTTTCGTCGTGTTTGTCTGTCTGTCACCAAGTTATCTCAAAAAGTTCTAAACCGATTTGGACGAAATTCACAGGGATTGTTAGGTATGTTAAAAGGAACAGATGATTAACTTTTGGTGAAGATATGTTCATCCGTTTGTTTGTTTGTTTGCTTCATTTTTCTCAATGCCATAACTCATAAAGTTATGGATGAATTTTTATGAAATTGACGTGAGTTGTTAAATATATAACAGAAAGTATATGACCAAATTTTGGTAATGATCCGTTTGTTCGTTCGTTTGTCACTGTTTTTAATTTTTATTCTTGTTGGCACAATAACTCAAAAAATAACGAATGGATCTTTATAAAATTTATAGGGGTTGTTAGTAATGTTGAAAGACATAAATTATTAAATTTTGGTGCAGATCGGTTACTTCGTTTGTACGTTTGACTCATGTTTGTCATAACGTTTGTTAGCAGTTTAACTCAAAAAGTTATGAACGGATCTTTAAGAAACTTTCACAAGCTGTTATTACTATCAAAAGATACAAATAATAAGATTTTGGAGTTTATACAAAGAAAATTATGGTTTCAGAGCCAATTTGAATTTTTTGCTACCGTTACCTCGCTTGGCGGAGGTATGTGCTCTCAGAGTGCTCTAGTGACAATATGAAGTCTTAGCCAACGGCTATGATGAGTAAATGAAGTGCTGCTAGATCCACTGCTAGTAAGATTAACTAGGGCAACTGTGATGCTAAATCTGCTGTTCATCGTATCTTGGTTGACTACGTTAAGAGACCCAGAGAATGTCCTGGCGGCATTTCCCAGGCTCTGAGGTAATCTTAGACATTCATCTCGGGCTCTGGCAGGTTTGAAAATGTTTAATCACGGCAGATCCATCACCGTCCATAAGGGAGCTTGCTTTAAGCCCGTGGAGTTATTACGATGAGTGTTTCGAGGGCTGCGCGTCATAACGTTGCGAGGAAGTTGTTCTAATAAGGGGTGCTAGGAACACTGGACGTAAATCAATACTAAATACTACACGCATCAAAACGTATTGAATTAGGCAATAAATACATGGGCTGAGATTTACAAATGTTACAACAATGCAGGGCTTACGGGCTTGTAACTTACGACATTTCAAAACACGATCATGAAACCACACGTTTGTAATCGTAATTGTAAAATGTTGTGCACTCGCCTCCGTGTGCCGAGCTTATGAGAATGTTCGATGGAAGCAACTTGGGTTTTCAAGCACCAAGCAGTGCTTCAACTAAGTAAATGAACTTCGAAGTGTTAACTGTGAGTTACAATACAATAAAACTCGACCTTGCTTCTTATCGCTTCATCCCACAGCCGCCACGCACCCTATCCCTCCAGTCATCTGAGCAAGAGACGAGACCGCAGACCATTGTACGCTTACCGGCAGCAAATATCAGGAGCTGCTGCGGCTCTATCCTGGCTGCACAGAAAAAACCTGGCAGCTTTTTTGCTGACGCTGGCTCCTGTGCTGCCCCAGGTCATGAGCGTGCAAGAGGAAGTGGCGCTGAACGTGAGGGTAGCTTTGTGGCTGGTAACTGGTAAATGCAATGTATTCTCATCGTAAGTAATTACCTCCGCCAAGGAGGTTTTGTCTTCGTTGAGTTTGTCTATCTGTTTGGCTGTCTGTCTGTCACCTAGATAACTCAAAAAGTTATGAATGGATTTTTATGAAATTTACAGGGATTGTTCAGTATGTTAGGAGGAACATATGATTATGTTTTAGTGAAGATCCAATCATCCGTTTGTTTTTCCTGTTTCTTTTTTCTCATTACTATAACTCAAAAAGTTATGGACGGATTTTCATGAAATTTATATGAGTTGTTGGGTATATCACGAAGAGTAATGACCAAATTTTTGTGACGATCTTTCTGTTCGTTTGTTTGTTTGTTTCTGTGTTTGATTTAATGTTTTTTTTAGCAAAATAACTCAAAAAGTTCTAAACGAATGAATCTTTACATATAAAATATACAGGAATTGTTATAAATGCTGAAACATACAAATTTATCAAATTTTGGTGAAGATCGGTTGGTCCGTATATGTTTTTGACTCATGTTATTTGTCAGAGCACAACTCTTGAACTTATGGACGGATCTTCAAGAAAATTACAGAAGCTTTTATTGCTGTCAAAAGGCACAAGTTACCAGATTTTGATGCTGATGAAGAGGAAATAATAGTTCCAGAACCAATTTGAAATTTTAGTCAACATTACTTTACATGGCGGAGGTATGCGCTCTCAGAGTGTCTAGTGTTTGCTATTATGTTTCTAAAACTATTCAAATTTTTGTTTCGTTTAGTAGAACACTTAGGCATCGTTCCTTCCAACTCCCACAGGGCAGTTCGCAGCCGTGAAATACTGTTCAGCGATGCAGGCAGGCAGTCAGGATGTTCATATCTTGTGGGAATGGGCCTCTTCTACCTGCAATATATCCCACAAGACTGGAATGTCGAAACCAAGTGTTGGTTGAATATTATTGTAAATACCGTACACTTTAGTGAAAGATACTTTTCAGTTAGTTATTTAGGGAATTAGTGTCAAAGGCACGGAGGTCTTCACCCGACACCGATTGCATTGCGATGCAATAAATTTGGCTCGCCTCTTCAATGCTGGCTCAATTTGGAGCAGAATACTGGTATTCTGACTCTATGACTTGCACGCCACTGCTAATAACCTCTGCCAGGGAGGCCAGGGAGGTTATGTTTTGTCTAATTTATCTATTTGTTTGTGTCTTTGTCTGTCTGATTGTCTGTCTGTGATCAAGATACCTCAGTTAGTTTGGGACGGATCCTTACGAAATTTACAGGGAGTGATACGCGCGTTAGGAGGAATAGATGATTGTGTGTTCAACTACGTGTTTGTGTTTGTCAGAACACAACTCAACAAGTTACAGACGGATCATCAAGAAAATTACAGGCACTGATATCAATATCAGAAGGCACAAATGACCAAATTTTGGTGATAATAAAAAGGAAATCCTGTTTTCAGGACCAATTGCAATTTTTCGTTAACAATTCTACATATGTTTGGCGGATCAATACACGCTCAGTGTGGTCTAGTTACGAAATAAAAAGGCCTCTACTTCACGAGAATCATTCTCAAGGATGTTTATCGCCATCGTACAGAGGTACAGGGAAGCCAATAAGCACTGAATTTGAATAAATATTAGAGCGAGAAGTTAATGGTACGCAATTGTCTTGCTACTATAATCGTATCATATACACGCCGAAATACAACCGTGGCTACTTACAACGTTCTAATCTAAGGAGTAAACTGGAGTTTTATGGACAGCTGGGCATTTGGTATTCAGATTATTGATATGGAAACTTGTCCTCATGACTGGCGTAGCGTTGATATCAAGGTTTCGTGTAGCCCTTTGTGCTCCCGACCTTGCCAGGGCTCAGGCACCTGCTGCGGTGGAGAGCAAATCTATAAAGTTCGTCTGGCCACGAACTTTATAATTGCAATTGGCACTTTTGTAGCGGCGAGGTGTGAGTGTTGCCAGTTCCGAAAGCGCTCACTTTTATAAGGAAGTTTGGTTAGGTAACATCAGAGCGAACGGTTGCTGCCACATCACGCACCAACCTTCCAATGCTCGGCTCCCTTCCAAAAGTATGCAACACGAGAGAGGCTCTGATGCTGTTCGTAATTTTTGCGGGGCTCTTCGCTTATCCTCTTGCAAATCAGCATTTGTATAGAATGAAGCCGACCGAAACATCGGCTTAATTTTAATTGGAGCGTTAAAATCGTTCAGAGCTGGTGCCTGGAACCATGGCAGGGAGTGAGTGGTGGTGATGGTCAGTTGTGGTGATAAGAGTGGTGAGGGACTGGTGGTGGTTTGCATGGTAATATAAGCGGTGAGGGAGTGATATTATATGTAGGCCTAATTGTTAGTTATGGTGATGAGGGTAGTGAGAGAGTGATGGGGTGGTGGTTTGTTCTGGTAATGAAAGTGATGAGAAAGTGGTGCTGAATAAAGAATCAAGAATCAAGGGCCAACTACAACAGCTTACAGAACAATCCTTTAATGAACCGTTCATTATGTACGTACAAATGCCATGCATAATAATTACCTCTGCCGAGGATATTATGTTCTTGCCGGGGTTTGTCCGTCAAACTGGCTGTCTGGATGCAATATACAGACACTGTTAGGAATTTCAAGATGAACAGATGATTGAACTTTTGTGGTAATTAGAAAAAATTCTGAATTCTGGTCCACTTTGAATTTTTCGGCAGCTCCGTGTTGCTTGCCTCAGCTCTGCGCAGTCGTAGCGCAGCTTTTGTTGGAGATGTTTTATATTGTAATCGCTAATTTACTGCAATTGTTTCGTGTTAGGATGGAGCTATACATAAAATGCATAGCTAGTGCTGGCAATACCTACTGTGATGATAAAAACGTACTTGCAGACCCCAATGTGTCTTCTGACGTTTATGTTTTATCTATTTATTTATATAGTTGTAGCTATGTAGTCCTATTGAAACAGAAGTAGTGTCTCTACGATAGTGTGTCTTTCTTCCAATCTAATGATATATACTTGAGCTCACTCCCAGCTGGGTCTTTTTATAACTATACATGCAAGCGTTTGAGCGAGAAGGTTAGAGTGAAGTAAAGACGCAAAACAATTTTACTGTAGAACTGGAAACTTACACTCTTTGGTATCTTCACTACGCCTACGGGAAGAGGCTTGTTACTACTCTTGTAACTTTTTGTAAACTTTTGGCAGGACAAACAATAAATAATTTATTTTCCCAGTAATTTTGACTGCTCAAGAAAGAAGATGACTATGTTTTCCAAAAGTGGATTTAGTCAAGCATCTTACTGCTATCAATATTTAGAATCAAAGACCATGCGGCAGCCTTGATGGGTGCAATGTATTTTTTATGTAAAACCATGACCGTATGCAACAATTAAAGACTGCCAGCGAAATCTTTTTGTTTTTACTTTCAAAATCCTATTGCACTAGCATGTACAATACGGAGTGAAATGGGCTGCTACCTTATAAAAGTACGACAGGATTCGGATTTGGCTGGGGCGTAGGGCACGCTGCAAAGGATCAAATATGCACGTTCATTCTATCAAATCGATGTGCACTCACAAAAATACAATGGGAAGACTATAGACAGCGCAGCAGCGGGAGCGGAAGAAGCGTTGGGTGTTAGGGCTAAAGCTGCGGGAAAGACGGAGGCGAGCAGAGCCCGGCCGGCCTCCACCGCACCAAATGGAGCGCACACTACGGATAGCTTCCGCCGGTCAACTCGCCAAACTAAAGACAAAAATATGCCACCGCAAACTGCAGTCGCTGCAAATTTAAAGCAAAAGTGCCTTGAAATTCCCAAGAATGAGAGCCGGGAAGTGAATCCAAATGGTGGTGGGAATAGCTGCAGGAGCAAGCGGTGCTGGTGGGACGGCTGCTGGGGAGAGCTTGTGTTCAGTGATTAAGATTATGAGAGTCTCTCTTGGCACGTTGTGGCAGTAATCGTCATGATCCCTCGGGCATATGGACTGGAAGGATATTATCTACAGTACCATTGGAAACAATAAATGCTTTTACATTGTTGAGCTGGCATTTGTTTTGTGTATTATAAGTTTCTTTTACTTTCTGTGATCGCGAATTTAGTCGCATGTAGGCTTGGCGGCTATGCCAGCAAGCGAACCCATTCATGATCAGCAAGCAGCGCTGTGAGATTGAATTATCAGTATTTTTTTTATTCTGCATGGGACAATGAGGTAGAGTGGCAGTTGCAGCGATGAGCTATGGAATTTTTTTCCAGAAGGTAGCGCATGAGTTAGCTGAAGGTCAGTTGCATGCATGCACACTGTACAACAGCACCGTATGAACGATTTCTATAGACAAACTGTCCACTTCATCCCTTGATAATTGAACCGAAAATTAGGCAAATGAACACTAAATTAAAAATTGAGCAAAAATAGGGCACCTGTTTTGTCGAAAGTTTATGAGAGGTTGGTTGCGTCAAGATTGGGTTGCTTTCTTGAAAAGCAGGGTGTCCTCCCCCCAACACAGTATGGTTTTCGTAAGGGCTTGGGAACCTGTGATG
>LQNS02278143.1:43418126-43444717 GCA_001587735.2 Parhyale hawaiensis | reverse complement strand
GAACACATTCAGCGCAGGGTGCAACGGATGATCGGCAGAACAGAAGTACGGTTGATTGCATTTGTACCATACGAACACATTCAGGGCAGGGTGCAACGGATGATCGGCAGAACAGAAGTACGGTTGATTGCATTTGAACCATGCGAACACATTCAGCGCAGGGTGCAACGGATGATCGGCAGAACAGAAGTACGGTTGATTGCATTTGTACCATGCGAACACATTCAGCGCAAGGTGCAACGGACCAGCGGCAACGTAGAGTAACTCGAATTGACTTAAGCTACCGACATTGAGTGTAGTAATGCCGGAATGCTCACAAAAAAGATGTTTTATACTGTATGGTATCACGTAACAAAATCTGTTATTATAAAGCAGCACCAGCAGTCATTTCCACTACTGCATTTCAATGTTGCAGTAAATATTATTAATTACATATGTTTGTAACTATGATTTTGACCATTGTCACTCTGTACGTGAGGTGTAGGTCGTGATCAACTTGCTGTCTGAAAATTTGCTTATGTTAACTATGATAGTGAGTTACTGTATCGGCTACTGATAGGAATAATAATACTTGATCACAGTCTGTGTCTGCAAGCTTGCCGAGTGCACATTAAGGAAGTAGTGCAGTGTGCATAGAGAAGAGGCTGAAAAGAGACCCGTATGGGAGTACGCTGAAAATTTGTAGGTAAAGAGTTTTAGCCTCTTTCATGTCCAGACATCAATCCGATGAACTGTGTTGTGAAGCCAGTCTTAGAAAAGAGCGTCTCTTCTTTATTTCACCTAAGAGCAGCTCGCGAAAGCTTTCCTTCCCTGTACAAAATGTTGGTGAAGATATCATGTGTTGTTCTTACGACTCAGCCGTCCGATATTTGAATGCGATGGTGAAAGTCGAAGTGTTTATATATTCAGCACACTTACTACTACTTAATGATCCACATTTTCTGAGCCTTCATGGTTTCATGTCACGTAAAAAATGAGCAGGGGTAAATATTTGAGTAGCGGCATACAAGTGAGCAAGATCCCAGTGAAAATGTGGGCCTGCAGGGTCAGTAGGACGGTATGGAAATGGTGGATAAACATTGACCCGCTGATCCAGATTGAGAATTTCGATTCTTATTAAGTACCACATAACCTCGAGTAATACGAAATTGGAGACCCTAAATACGTGCCCTTCCAATACAGTGTTTGTGTGTCTGGGTCAAATCGCCTACCACTGCAATGCGAGGCAACTCATGTTTGTCAAAGACAACTGACCATTTCATTTATCATTCACACTAACATTCAGTAAATACTCACAGCAAAGGATGTGACAGCTTAGTTGCTCAGAGTGACCTCTGCTCACCAGCGAACTTACCTGAAATTTAAAGGAAAGGGTACAATTATGGGAGTGTCATTAGACTATAACAATTAGTTAACTAGAGCACTCTGAGAGCGCATACCTTCACCAAGCAAGGCATGGGAACGAAAATTTGAAATACCTATATTCCTCATATCAACACCAAAATCTATTCATTCGTGTATTTTAGCAGTATAAAGAGTGTCTGTCATTTTCTTGAAGATCCGTTCATAGTTTTTTGGGATATACTGCTAACAAACATTCTGACAAACATTAATCAAACACACAAACGGACCAACCGATCATCACCAAAATCTAATCAATAATGTGTTCTAAAATAACAATTAATTCTTGTGAATGTCATAAAGGTCCATTCATAACTTTTTGAGTTATTGTGCTTAGAAGAATAAAATCAAACACAGCGACAAACAAATAAACAAACAAACAAGCTAACAAAAAACAGATCATCAGAAACATTTGGCAACTTAGTATGCGTAATATACCCAATACTTATATGCAAGTTTCATAAAAATCTGTCCATAACTTTTTGAGTTATGGCAACAAGTGAGGCAGACAAATAGACAAACAAACGGTTGGACGGATCTTCTCCAAAAGTTAATCACCTGTTTCTCCTAACATACCTAACAATCCCTGTAAATTTCGTTAAAATAGATCCATAGCTGCTTAAGCTATCTTGGTGTCAGACAGAGGGACAGACGAAGAGACAGAAAGATAAATAAGACAAGAACAGAACTTCATTGGTGGAGGTAAATATGGGGTAAAGTAATGAAGAGTTACGTGCACATGCAGTATTGCAATAAATACTGTAGTGTTGAAGCAATGTAGACCGGAGAGTAATGCAAAGTGGGAATTAAAATGTTATTAGCTTTTGGAAGCAGACATATAGGAACATCAATCATGTAGCTAGTAAATTTGAAGAAAAAATAAGCGAATACGCATCGTGTTTATCCGCACATTTATATTTGAATAACTCTCCTCCACCACAACAGCAGCATACCATGCATGCCTGACTTCCGTGCTAGAGGTGCCGATTTCTAGTGACAAGCCTGTCAAGAGATCTTTGTGGTATCCGGCGTGCTGAGTCAGCATGAAATTGCTTGGTATGTGGAGCTGGGTGTGGGCTGACCGGGAATGGGAGGGTGGGGTACTCGAGTTGTTGAACCTTCCGTTTCGGCGCCATAGTTCTTAGTGATCCGGGGTTGGCTGCTGCTTTACTTACTCCTTTGGGGCCAGTTTGTGGAAGGTAAAGTCAATGTTGATTCCATCTCTCTCTAACAACTGCTCTAGAATTATCTTGGCTTCCAGGCAGGTATCTGGCGTTCCCACCCTCTCCTTGCACACGTGCGGACGCACGCGTCTCTTGCTGGTAACATTTACTGATCTCTTGATGCCACCCCGTGACTCTCCTGCAATTTCTTTGGTCTCACTCCCTTGTGGATCTGTCGGTCACGCTAGAACTGAGGTACCAGGCAGTTAGTCAGAGGACCAGTGCTCTACTTCCTCTCCCTCGGACTTTCCTTAATTGTAAGAGTTTCACTCTGTCATACGCCTCTCCAACTACGAACTTTCAACGCGCACTTACCGTATGTCAGTATCACATCACAAATAAGTGAAGAGCGGGAATATTCAATGGAATATTTATAGTTTTCAGCTGTGTTTATAAAAGCGATCCTATATCTGAATATTTGACACTCTACTAAACAGGCCACGGTGTCGTGCGGTTGTTTTGTGGGAGCACAGTGTAATATCAGCGCAGGATATACAACAATGGCCCAGGTTAGCTATCATAGAGCATACGGAGCATACGTAAGGTAATCTGTTTTGTAGTGCACTGATGCTGCGCGTTTTTCAAGTGTTGTCGTGTGGCCTGTTAATATCATGCGTGCACCACAGATATTGTGCAACAGTTGTGGTGTGACCGGTAATTGTGATGCGTGCACTGCAGACATTGTGTGAGTGTTATAGTGTGGTGGGGCCGTTGAGTTTAATGCGTGCACCACAGATATTGTGCGGTGTTGCGGTGTGAGTGTTGAGGTGTGGTGTGGCCAGTCAGTGCGCATGACGGGCGCACCATAGCAGCTACGAAGCACGGCGCTGTCAGACTCGGTCGGTTCACTAAGACCCATTGAGGTTACCACCAAACTTTCGCATAAAATGGAACAAACAAAAAAGGACAAGAGCTGCGATGAATACAGATGTTGTGCCCACGCTGCCAAACTTCTCGGCAAATATGCCGCGGATAATGAAGTCCCACAAACTCGGGCGCAAATTTTTCTGTTCTTCGAGAAATCTGAAGACACAAATTTTTAGTGTTAGATACTTGCCGGTTCATTAGGAAAGTGAGCACACTGCGCAACATCAGCTACACTTGTGAGATGCTAGCTGAACCTAGCAGGTGCTGTTGCTTCGTAATATGTATATCGTCAGTTGTGTTACACAGGGAGCTGCCCGAAGACTTTTTACGGTTAAACTTAAGTACCAAGCGTATCTTTAGGTTTCCCTTAAACATCTCTAGGAATATTTCGTGCGCTCGTGCCTCTTGTAGCACAGATTTCTGTCATTTCTTTAAGTATTGAGCTATAGAAAAGACAGGAATCTCTGCTAATACATAGATGCCTAGTGCTTAAGTAGAGCAAAGCTCCCCAGTTTACATGAGTCCTAAGGTACAAATATATGTTTGAGACCACAGACGGCAGTTCACGAATACCTGACATAATTCACCCTTGTTTTAAAGGGGTGGTATCATAGCAAATATTTATTTTCTTTGTAGCTGAAATACGGTAGTTACAATTGAACGTTCACAATTATTTTTCTTAATGGAATCAGATATTGCTTTCATAAACCTCCGAGAATTTTCAGTCCTTGTCATCTGATTCTGAGGATTTATCGTCACTTCTTCATAATTGTTTTGTTGTCGCATTGGGCACATCGTGTAGAGAATCTCACGAGAGAAAAGCATCGATGGATCACGCAATTGCGCCGATGCAGCAGTCTCTCCTAATGTACTAGTTAACTTTGTCATTTTTTCTAAGTCATATCTACATATATTTCTCTATATACATGAATTTCACGTGCTGAGTTGTGAATCTATCTTTAATGAACTGTTAACGCAACGCTGACGTGATCGCCCATTAGTGCTATGCAATCGATGAGTATTCTTTCTAGTTTATGCAATCTTCAAATATAATTTCAAACATGTGTATTTCCGCAATGCGGAAGTGTTAATTTATGAACATATCATAAATTTATCTTAGTACAAGCATCCCCCATATGAACTCATATGGTGGGCTTTTCAAAATCGTGACATTACTGCTTGAAAACAATTGCTTGTGCTCAAATTTCCATTGCAGCTCTTTTTCAACATAAACAAATATTAAACGAAATAAAAAATGCTCTAGTTCTCCATAAGTTTAGATATACGAAAAAGTTATACTTGAAATAAAATAAAAATTTTGCAGTTGACTATGAAATATATATATATATATAAATAATATGAAAATTCACTAAAAAAACAAAGGACAAAGGTCACTGCCATTAATTGAATCATAGTGAAATTTCAGGACTTCAATAAAAAGCGCTAATAAAAATAAACGTAAATAATAAAAGTAAACGTTTCGGGAATCAATCCCATCCTCTGTACAATCTGAAAAGGAAAATAATGATGAATTTTACTAAGTACAATCTACACTTTATCAATACACATGGGGAACATAACACAAGGTAATAAGGTAAAACTGTAAAAAAAAAAAGAAGGGATGAGCTTAAGATTTTGCAATAAAAAGGGGGTGGGAACTATTACTATCGTTTAAGGAAGATTTTTCTTTCAAAATGTACAGGGACTCCAGTATTCTAAGATCGGAAGGGTCAGGAGTTGAACCTAAAATAGTAAAATTAGTCATTTTTACTCTGCTATTGTACTGTTCACTGTGTAAGCGGACTGTTGAAAATGGTGGGACTGCGAGAATGCTACCGGTTCGACAACTCCTGCCCATATGCTCGAATACTCTCGTGCGAAGCAAACGAAAAGTGCTACAAAAGTAGCTCGATGCACAACGTGCACAACTGAACTTGAACTTATATACGAGAGATCTTCGCATATCAGCGAGAAGTTTGTCTTTATAGTGGAAAAATGAACCGATGGAAAAATTATTGGTTAAAATAATATTGAAGTCGATATTTTTATAATATATGGACAATAAGGAAACTAATTCGTGCTTGAGTTTCTCGGACTGAGGGCCAAAGTGTGGAAGTGCAAAATGAAACTTTTCTCCTTCACTGGCTGGTGTGCTGTTATCTTGATATATTTTAGCAAGGAAGTTGCGGATGATAGATTGAACTAAAAAAGTAGGGAAACCGTTTTGTTGGAAATGAGAAATTAAAAATGAAAATTCTGCATGCAAATTCTTATAACTTGAACAGATTTTATACACGCGAAATATTAATGTTTTGATACTATTTATCTTGAAAAACGGGGAGAAAAGCTAAAGAAACTGCTGCCTAATCCGGTAAATGTGTTCTTTCTAAAAACAGAAGTTTCAAACTGCTGGTTCCCCTTAGAGACTAACACATCCAAAAAAGCAAGTTTTCCGTTCACTTCGTTTTCCATATATTATTAAAATTTAGATTTCAAAATCATTTTAACCAATAATTTTTCCATCGGTTCATTTTTCCACTATAAAGACAAACTTCCTGCTGATATGCGAAGATCTCTCGTTAATAAATAATATAGATTGGCCTCTACTATATCTTTAAGAGCTATTTTATTAACTGATTTGGTCCTCCTAGCCGTGTAAGTTGCTCGAGATAAAAGTTCCAATCTAAACGAAAACTCTGCCAATAATAGTTGCTCATAGACAACACAAATGTTTCTTGCAGTTTATGCAGCTGAAATGAGTTTTGCATTTAATCATGCAGTATCTTAGCTGTTTCTTATCAACATCTATTTCTTGAGGGTTGAATCAGTCACATCTGTCTAATATAACTAATTATTGTTTCCTGAAGACTGATTGAGATGTTAAAACTAACAAATGGGAGACTGTTCTGGAAATACCGAAGTTATTACAAAAAACAATACTTTCATTAAAACCAAAAAGTACTTCTGCTCTTGCTGCACCACAGGGTTCAGCACATAGCGACATTAGGACCCGCTATCTGCACGCGCTTCTAGTGAGAACGAATCAAACGAAGACTACGAGACCGAGCTAGTGAAGCCGCGAAATCCCAATACCGGCAAAACATCTCTCGTGCATTGTATAACTGAAGAAAGGCCAGTTTTAGTGTACAAGACTTATGTTAGTCTGTGTCAGAATCCGACAGCCACTCTGAACAGAGGGGAGCTGAAGACACCTCAACAGGACGGCGTAATACCGGAGGCAGAAACAGAAGTGAGGGAGAAGAACAAAGAGGAAGGGGGTGGGAGCCATGAGGATGATTTGCAAGAGCAACAGAGGTCTCGGGAGCAGATGTTGCTACAGTATAATTTTTGCAGGGCTTTTATAAGAATGGCAACTGGAGACGGACCCCTGGGAGGGCATGTCGAAGTCTAAAGAAACTCTGGGCGCCAAGTTTCTTACGAAGCGTCGATTGGCTGCAATGTTGCCGGGACTGCGATGGTAGCGCTGCTGGTAGTGTAAAGGCTGCACAGTAATGGTAGTAGACTACTGGGAGTGTACAAGTCCTACGGTCTTTGTAAGGATTTTGGCAGCATAAAGGTAACATACCACTGGTACAGCTTCTGGAATGGGTAGAGCTGTGACGATCGTCACATCACTCACTGGTGGCATGTCGTGCATTCTATTCTCCAGTCAGAGAGGAAAGTTTTACTGTGCGGCGATAAAGATGTAGCGTCAGCATTTCTTTCCGTTACAATCGACTTGGAAGGGGCGCTGGCCTACTCAGAAATGGAGGGAGGGAGGGGATGCAGCAATCAAGAGCCTTCCGTCTGTGACGCCATGTGGCAAAATATCTGTTGTCTACTGCAGTTGTACAGTACATAGTCTGACTCCTTAGAAATTTACCAATTTACCTGTTGTTCTTTAGTAGACCCTTAACGAGATTGATCTACTCTACCTGCAGAACGAACCCGTACACGTAAGTTCCCTAGTTAGGGCGCGCGGTGAAGGCGACTCCTCATTTACCTTTTGTGCTCAGGCAGTACAGTAATGGCAGGGCTGGGGAGCAGGTGTATAGTGTATAGTGTATAGGGAGCAGGTGAGCGCCCAGCCACTGCCAAGGCTCCCTGGACACGAGGCGCGTTTGTTGAGTGGGCCTGCTTTTGTGAGGTCAATAATATTAAGCTAATGCTTTTTGTTCGGCAGGACTTAAACTTTGACGTCATCGCTGGTCGGTAAGTCACTAGTTCATTGCTACTGTAACATATCATAGCTAGTCGGGCATGAGAAATAAATTTGTCACATGACAGTGCGACAGGTGGACTAAGTGCAAGGAAATAAAAGTGAAAATAAAAAAAAATTCTACAGGGAATAGAAGTGCTGGCAGTTGCAGAGCAGGACTGAGAGGTCTCGTGATATAATGCAACAACCTGTCAGTTGCACTGTAACCTGACGCATAAATGTCGCTTGGAAGACAATCATGACACTGGAGGTAGCTGTAATGCTTACGTGTAAATCAAAGAACATTTTCCAGAACGAATGCGAGTGAATACAATCATATAAATTATGATGCACATGATAATCTTAGTTAATTTTCTTTCTAACTAGAGTGCCTATCACCGTCAATAAGACGGAGAGAAATTTGTAAAAACTCTTCTTCATTGATCATACTTTCCTTACCTATATGTAACGGTCAACCAAATTTATAATAAAAGAAGAACAACACAATGATTCCTTCCTATCGATGATAGGATAGGTAGCGGAAAGTGATGACTTCAAGGATCAACCTCGTTTATGTTCTTTGAGCATCTATAGCCGAGCAAGCTGCCTCCGCAATGGTTGGATCTTGATAAGGCACTCGATGCTCGACCAGGGCCGAAGTGGAGGAGATCAGCCACCTCACTTCTTTTTGATTCCAATGTGGCACACATGCACCTTACCACTATATACTGCAAATTAAAGTTTTCTGACAACAATAGGATTTCCGTCAGTGTCACAGAGAATAAACTTTAATTCTTAAGAGTGACTACACAATGTACAATAAAGTGTAACAGGACTCCTGTAAAACCCGTTGCGTTACTACTTTATTAGAGATTCTGTGTACGGCTTAAAGTCTTCCATTCCAAAACCCTGGTATGGTAATGGTCCTCTTCCTGTTTAACAGATTAATCGTGTCTCGTCTAATCCTTCACATACAGACGTAGAGACCAACCAAGGAAACAAAAATAAGCAACCAACCAGTCAACCGACAATATGTGTTATTTTTACCTCCGACCAGGAGGTCATGTTTTCGTCGGGTTTGTAAGTTTGTTTGTCTGTCTGTCAGTCTGTCACCAAGATAACTAAAAAAGTTATGGACGGATTTTGACGAAATTTGCAGGGATTGTTAGGTATGTTAGGAAGAACAGATGATTAACTTTGGTGAAGATCTATCCATCTGTTTGTTTGCTTATCTGCCTTATTTTTCTCAATGCCATAACTCAAAAAGTTATACATAGATTTTTATGAAATTTACACGAGTTCTTAGATATATTACAAAGAGTAAATGGCCAAATTTTTGCGATGATCTGTTTGTTCATTCGTATGTTTATTGCTGTGTTTGATTTCATTTTTGTTAACGCAATAACTCAAAAAATTTCATGTGAATCTTTATGAAACTTACAGGAATTGTTAGTAATGCTAACAGATATGAATGATAAAATTTTTGTCCAGATCGGTTGATTTGTTTCTATGTTTGAGTTGTGTTTGTCATAATGTTTGTTACGCAAAAACTCAAAAAGTTTCGAATGGATCTTTATGAAATTTGCAAGAGTTGTTAGTAATGCTAAGATATAAATGGTTAAATGTTGGTGTAGATCGGTTGGCTAGTTTGTATGTTTGACTTATGTTTGACATAATGTTTGTTAGCAGCATAACTGTAACAGTTATGAAAGGATGTTGAAAAAAATTGCAGAACCTGTTAATACTATTAAAAGGCACAAATGATTAAATTTTGGAGCTGATGCAAAAGAAATCTTGGTTTCAGAGCCAATTTGAATTTTCGTTACCGTTGCCTTACTTGGCGGAGGTATGCGCTCTCAGAGTGCTCTAGTTTAAACTTGAGTTTAAATGTGTAAAAGCGCAATTTGCGCTCCATATAAATTGTTTGCGCTTAGTGATAATTATGGAAAATTGCGCTTCGGATATTTTTGGGTCTTTAAAGGAGCAAATACTTCCAGTTTTCAGCGATTAAAACTTGAATTTTTTACAACACGTTGTGGAGATCTTGTATCCAGCGGAAATAGGGATTATCATCAAAATGTAATCATCTGCTCCACTGCATATCTCAACAATTCATAAGAATTTTATGAAGAACCGTCCATAATTTTTCTAGTAAAGTAGCTAAAAGAGAAAAGCCCTTGCGGAGGTAAAAATGCAGGAACACCACCTTGCATGAGACAATTCTCTCTAATACCATGCAGTAATAGCCAGACCAGTTGCGGTCCATAACTGGATTGTGTCCACGTACAGTAGATTCTGTCTACAAACTGAAGATTCTGTTTTCCAATTCAGTACCACGCAGTGCTAATTTGGCAACTGCAATTTACACTATTTACTTTGCCTTTTCCGTTACAGAAGATAGTTTTGGATCTTCCGCTACTCGTATGATCGTGAGTGCTGCATAAGAGTAGCACCCAATACTGAAAAATTTGTCGTGTTTATGACTAGACTAGAGTACCCGTACCATTAAATATGATGGCGATGAATATGTAATGACACGTTATTAATTTGCTCAAGAAGAAAATGCATAACAACGATCAACTCAAATTATCAAGAGACCAGTGATCTCTGTATCAATCAAGTTGAACGACACAATTTTTCCTTCATCAAGACGACATGCGAAAAATATGAGTTTTAATCGCAAGCAGCCAAGCATCGCTCTATCTAAATTTCAGCTCCGTATCCTGCGCACACGATGATACAAAGTGAGTGCATCGGAATTTTTACATTCAAGCGAAAATCTGTTTTGTCATAGGAAGAAAGTAAGTTGGAATATCTATAGGAATTACTTCAACTACTGCTCCCTGGAAATATAGATATGAAATATAACTATATAAGTGCGAGCACTGATGTTGAGCAATACTTAGTCAGATAAACCATTTGAGGTTTCACTCGTTTTTACGTTATAGATTATAAGCCGTTGACTACGCTTATCATCATTAATTACATAATCCCTTGTTGAATTAATAGTTCACATATTGTCAACATCTAATCGCTTATAGAATTTATGTAAATTTAGCATAGATGCCTTTTGAGCATGCAGACTAGAATTGCTGCTACAATGTTATGGGCTAGAAATTTGCGCTTTGCCTTTCTCGAAAATTTTGCGCTTTACGGACTCGATGGGAAGAAATGAGCTTTGCGTTCTACACTCTAGGATAAAATTTGCACTGCCCACCTCATTCTTGTTATTACTGTTACATGGCCGGTGTTAGGACGAGACTCATCCTGACACCGCTTACAATAGATTTAAATTTATTTGTATATTTGAACGTCGTTTTTCTTAGCGTTTCGAAATATTTTCAAATACATTGGAACCCCACGCGAGCAGTTCTGATTCGAATAAAAATGCAAATAAAAAAGCAGTGGCTGGTGGGAAAGGCAAGACCAATCTGAGCAGACCCGGGGATGGCAGTAAGGCTGCAGCAGCAGTGGTGCGTGCAGCCATTACACATGCAGATGGCTTCCTGTCCAGGCACAGGACACCTGCCTCGGCTGGATTATGCAGCGCCACACGGCTGGGCTTGTTGACATACCGGGGTATGCAGCACCTCATCAGCCTTCGTGTGTATTTGGCACAGGTTCTACTTACTCTTTGCAATAATTACATTGCCGAGACACATAAGTGAATAATTTTCAATTCACTATGGTGCATAGCCTACAGTTGAAATTTCTGTGTAGGTAGGTACAGCCAGCTATCTCTCAAGTGACTTAAGAATCATCAGTACACTCTGTAATGTACTTCGATTAGTTCAAAATGCATTTGTAAGTTTTACGAATAATATCTACATGAAGTAGGTTGGAATCATGTTGCACGTATCCACAAGTTCTACAGAGAGAATATATCTTGTTAACAAAGCAAGCGGATGAGTCTACTAGAGCATGCCTTTTAGTTACTAAGATAAAAGATTTCAGACTGCACACAACTGCATATCGATTCACCGTAAACTATGCACTTTGGTGCTTAGAACTTATGCATCAATGACTCTCAGCGTTTATTGCCAAATATTCTGAGTTAGGTTCAAACATGCATCATTGGTTGCAGTGGTGGCTGTGAGGTACGCCGCAATAGGCACCACAAGTAACACACAAGTCAGTTGGCAGAATATTGGGTAATAAGCGACCGAAGACAGGAAGTCCCTGCGTAGGACTGCCTTAATTAAGCACAGCAGACCGAGTAAAACAAAGCTCTAAAGTAACTTCGCAGTCTCAGATTCATAGTCCGAGTAGTCCTCCACATATGCCATGGATCGTAATATGGAAATGATAATGTATCTCGAGGACAAGATATAATATAAACTTATTGAGTTATTCATAGATAATTCTATATTATGTTTCAGAAAGAAGTCCAATCAGTCTGAGGAAATGCTACCGTATTCAACAATGCTATTCAGAGGGTTAAAACCAATTTACAAACGTTTCATCACTGACAATACTTAATTCATAAGAATATAAAAATTCCATACGATTACTTCAAATTAACGTTAAAAAAATTACTGTGCTAAATATATATGCTTTCCTTTACTTATATATACTAACACACATGAGCATACTAAGCCTTACAAAAAAGTAAACAATAGTGATATCAGAACATGCTCTCCAAACCAATTGAAAAGAACTTATATCGACTGCTTTGAACTAAAAATTTTGAAGGTAAAGCAGGCGGTGCAAAAACAGGCACCACATACGACGAGGACTGCGTGCGCTGCAGAAAACAAGCAACAAAAATACAGATATTCCTTCACGACTGCGACATATTTATCCGCTTGATTTCCTTATCGCACATTTATTTTATGACAACTCTTTCTCCATAGCACACATGTCTTCAGAACGACACTGCAGAAAAAGATCTTCTGTCGTGTTTAGAAAGTTGCCGGCCACAGAATAACAGCAGCTTACTGCAAATTTCCAACATTTGGCCCTTATTACCTCCGCCAAAGAGGTTATGGTTTCGTCGTGTTTGTGTCTGTCTCTTTGTCTGTCACCAAGATAACTCAAAAACTTATAAACCGATTTGGATGAAATTTGCAAGGATTGTTAGGTATGTTAGGAGGAACAGATGATTAACTTTTGGTGACGATATGTTGATCCGTTTGTTTGTTTGTTTGTCTGCCTCATTTTTCTCGACGCTCTAACTCAAAAAGTTATGGATGGATTTTGATGAAATTAACATGAATTGTTAAGTATATAACAAAGAGTAAATGACCAAATTTTGGTAATGATTTGCTTGTTCGTTTGTCACTGTTTTTAATTTTATGTTTGTTAGCACAATAACTCAAAAAATAATAAATGGATCTTTATGAAATTTATAGGAGTTATTAGTAATGTTAAAAGACATAAATGATCAGATTTTGATGCAGATCGGTTTGTTCGTTTGTATGTTTGACTCATGTTGTCATAACCTTTGTTAACAGTATAACTCAAAAAGTTATGAACGGATTTTCAAGAAAATTGGATAAGCTGTTAATAATATAAAAAGGCACAAATGATTGGATTTTGGAGTTTACATAAAGAAAATTATGGTTTCAGAGCCAATTTGAATTTTTTGCTACCGTTGCTTCACTTGGCGGAGGTATGCGCTCTCAGAGTGCTCTAGTTAAGAAATGGATCGAAAGAAATGCATTACAAATCATTGTGGAAGTTGAAGAAAGATTTGGAAGATGATAGTTCGATGAGCCACTATAGAATAATATACGACGATTACCGGTCTTTTACTTACCCTTTCTAACATGTCCATGAAAAAAAATCTTTTCTCTTAAACAATTCAGCAAAGAAATTCGTTAACTTTTAGCTAGAACTTGGATTAGGTGCGCTGAGACGACGGCGGTTAATCTGTTAATCTTGGAACGTATAGTGCGTGGTCTTTGAGGAATACCTGCAACAAAACTGACGCCCTGATATTGTTTTTCATTCGGCTAGCTCAGAGAGTAGCTATATCCTGATATACCAAAATTCAAAATTTCCATTTAGAGAATTCACTGTTGCATGTATGCTGTGGCTAAGTTAAAGCAAAGTAAAACAATTGGCAACTGTTCCCAACAGATATGGAACTCCAGTGCACGGTATGCACAACTACACTGCTACAATAAGTGTTCAAGGCGCGTAGTTGGCAGTTGACTGTAACTAAATGTAGACACAAAAAGTTATTTGACGTCTTTTTCTTCCCTGGAAGTTTCCTCAAACAAAACAGCGAGCGTCACCGGTGCAGGAGGGACTCCTCAGAGAGTAACACGTTCTGTGCTTCCCACGGGTGGCTGTGGTTCAGAGGAAAGTTGCATCTGTACTAGTCTCTACTTACTCAGTTACTTTGGTAAAGAAGTTAAACTATTTTTCTATTCTAACAGAATAGCACAAAAGGCGGCAAAGTACAAAAGTAGTTTCAGGGTGATACTGAAATATTGATATGAAATTCCGTAGACTAGAGCAGGATATTACCGCTAGATAAGTCTGAGCTGAAAGGATATACAATAAACTCACTTTCTCTGTTAATGATGTTTTTTCTCTTATTTATGATTACGGAGGTAAATTAACAATCGTAAATAATTTATGGCCACTAAATAGGCATAGACACTCCTGATTTCGAAGTATGAATGACTGGGTGAAATGGAAGTTCTGCTGCTGCCAGCAGGCAACATTCTAAAATTGCTCTCAATTCCAGAGGTGGGCAAGAGAATGTAAACTAATCACAAATGCGCATTTACGCTCCAAATAAAATGTTTGCTCCAAGCCCTTCGAGCTAATTTCTGAAAACTTGTTCTCTGCATACTTTGTGGGCCGTAAAAGCGCAAGTATTTCCTTTTTTTGCGGCTAAGAATTGAATTATTTACGACACGCCTTAGAGATCTTGCACAAAGTTACAGAATGAATTTCGTCATCGCATGATGACTTAAAAATGCAGCAGTTAATTAGTGCTTAATGATTTTATTATATATTAAAACTACTCAGGTACTGCTATTAATATATATGAGCTACACAACTCATGTGCAGTATTTAATACTATTTATATATAAATAGCGCTATTTTTATAAACGGAACGACACTAATTTATCGCCTGTAAACGAGCTTTTATTTCTATGAAACACGTTCATGCGCGTCTGTTTCATGTGTGGCATATTAGAAGGTAATGCAGCAGCTAGGAGGTTGTCGTCGCACTCTAAGTGTATGCATACAGTTGGAAGAATAACTGGTGCAACGAAATTAACTGTGGGAAGAAACTAAGAATTAAGATGCATGAGAGTGCTAATGGATGCTTCAGATACCTTCCAACTTCGATCTTCAAGTCTTCGATTTCAACTTCGGCAATGCAAGAAGTTCATTCAGACAGAAGGTCGCCCTATACTTTGCCGCAGATTCGATGTATGGATAAGCTAATACTCGTACATATCACACTAAGCTCTCGATATCTCCATTGTTTGAATTTCAACAGTCGCTGATTACGATACGTTTGCCATCAACTGCAACCTCGTCAATTTCTACCAATCAATTTTCAATAAAGCTTGACAGGATGAGCACAGCCTCTAACCTTGGCTAATTTCCACCTGCTTTGTTAAAGCGTGACAAAAATGGACAGATAAATAAATAAAAAATTAAACAAGCAAAAAAAAAAAAATAAATAAACAAATAAAAAACAGGTAAATACACATCGGTCATTATCACTTTGTACATTATATATATATATATGTGTGTATTCCTTCTGTGCAGACGAGCGCTTATCACAGTGACGCCCTCTGAAGACAGCAGCAGTGACAGGCTGGATTTCTCTGATCATATTCTTGCATTTTATCCCCAGCAAGGCTGATGAAAAGCGCTTCTTTATATGTTTAATCATAATACCTGGAAATTAGCTATAAATCAGCAGTTAAATGTCTGTAAAAAAGTTACTTTGAAGCGAACACTCTTTCTGAGTTTTCCCCGTGCTAGTGGGTGAGCTATGGGAATAATTTCTATAAATATCTTGTCAATCAGGTGTAATGAGGTGCATATTCTCATCATTATAATGTTTAGCATGCATAATGAGCTAATTAGTAAGAGCTTGAGAGGAATTATTCTGAACGGCCGAAGTGATATTTTGTGCACGTAAAAGGAAGACTTGCGCAAAACAGCAGTGCTCTGCTGCTATGATAAATGTGGCACTTAGACTACATTAGATTAGACAGCTGCAAGTATACGGATCATTGGCCAATTCCTAAAGAGCAGCCGAGTCTCACGTTCCGGCCCTCTGATAGCTATTGTCATTATGTCAAGATAGAAACATATAGATAGCTATGGAAAAACCTCAGCCAGGAGGGTACTCTCGCAAGTCCCATTAGTTACAGCTGACCCATGTGTATTCGGAGATGTTAAATTAGATGGGGTATGGACGGTATGTAACAAAGCAGCCTATAATGAGTTAAGCGCTGATGATAGATTGACGAGGAGTTCGCAGTTGCGGGGGATGCTTCTCCCAGTGTTTGCCTAGAGTACATTTTTGAGAGATTTACACTCTTGAAAGATTATATAGAGTTCTAGGCGCCCTAAGGACTTATTGAACTCATCTAACTTCTGCACGACCTTCACAGTGAAGCAGCTACGTGTGTTGTTGAGACACGCATGAAGACGTCGTCAGCAAACTTGCTGAATTAGAATTGTTACCTACAGCACACTTTGAAATTACATCCTCTGAAATGAGTACGTTTGTAGTCTACTACTGCGCCTAACTTCATACATAATTTACTCCAGCTTATACGCGTTGGTGTTTAGAAAATAATGCACAAGATTTGTCAATGCATTTTTACGTCACGGTTGAGAATGAAACTCTGAGCATGCAAACAAAGACCTAAGCTTCTACGTACTGCGCTGAAGAAGTGCTCCACAACCAGCACGTTCTCCGCAGCATCAGCGGAAACAAGCGAAGTTTTGTCGCTGCATGAGCACACTAATCATGACAGGCATTTCATATCAGTGCACGGGAAGAGGTGCTGGTTTTACGACGACACTCTTCTTAGACCCAAGCGGTTAGGTAATCCATGCACTTGTATGTTTGCATTTGCGTCTGATGCCGTCAAGTGCGAAACTGTGACAAACTTTTTGAGCTGCCCGTGTTTCCGGCAAGTTTGGGAACATCTCAAATGTGCAGTTTTCAGAACACACCGCCTGCAAGAGTCCAGTGCCTCAACTAACTGCGTCAACAGCGATATCTGAGCCATGAGATGCTGCAGCAAACCTGCAGCAAACATCGGCAGGTTATATCAAGTAAGAAATAGATCCAAATGCGTTATTTCTCTTGGGAAACCACAACTTCCGAGACGGGCTGAGTCGCACAATCGCGTCTAAAAGTTAGACGAACGTGACAGTCGGTGCTGTTGCTTGTTAGTGTCCTGTCACAGGTAACGTGTTGTGTCCAGACATCGTCTGTGTTTGTGTCACAGGGCGCACTGTTGTTTGTGTTCAGAGCACATGCAGGACGACTTCACTAAGTGGACAATAGAAAAGCAGTAACGCGCCAAGCCTCACACTTGGCTACAGCATAACACAAAACCAGTAAGTAACGTGGCGCCCAAACCAAATGCACCGCAAAAAGTCGCAGCGACTTCATTAACCGCCCCGCAAATGTTGTGTGAACAAAGACAAATTGTGCCAAGACGCCCCGGCTGCGGTGAGCAATAGAGCTGTCGGGCGGCCCCTGAGGACACTGAGGCTCAGACTCGACGCAATACCAGCGCTCTCCGGCGGGGGGTGGGGGGTGAGGGAGGCATTTGATAACAGTGAGAGTGAAGGAGTTGAAGGTGCTGAGTAGTGCCTGCAAGCAGCAGCTGGGGGTGCTGTGTAGTGCTTGCTAGCAGCAGCTGAGGGTGCTGAGTAGTGCCTGCTAGCAGCAGCAGCTGGGGGTACTGAGCCGGAAGTGGTTAGTGCGCTAGCTCCACAGAGAAAAGCTTTTCGTCTGCGAAGGCACGATTACCAAGCCGTGAACTTACAGCCAATCGAGCAGTGCACGACTTCTTGAAAGCCATTTTTGTAATCATATGTCAAGGCTATGATTTGTCTTGCATTATAAAGGAGTAAGTTTTGAGGCATTCTTTACAATTCGCTTAAAGACTCTGGAAGCATTAAGCTCTGCACCCATCGTTCTCATGGAGCGATGTGGACTTTTTGAAATTTTGGATCTGACTACTTTCTCTCTGACCTGGACGGCCGGTTCCTGCGAAATGTTAAACTTGTCTAGTATTCCTGAACCAACTGATAGTGCAATGCTGTACATGAACCATCGTTTATTTGATGACCAATATAAAAGATTTGATAACCCAGATGCAATCTTGCTAGCTTTGTGTAGCTCAGTCATTGTTCTTTCAAACTAAACATATAATTTCGAATATGAAGAGAACAGCCGAAACAAGAAAAATAATTGTTTACTACTGCATGATGAAAGGGAATGAAACGCACTTGCGATTGCTATGGCTTATATAGCTCTTCTTTTCTAAAAATTAACATAAACCTTGGGCCTCCCTATAAAACAAATACCTAAAACTAAAAGTTTTGACCATAAATGAAGGACTTTATAAAATGAGTAGACCATAAAAAGGACTACCCTACTTGTACCTCACCGGACTAGCCAGGTGAGTAAAAAATTTACTTCTTATTTGCTACTTCTCGGACGTTTTTCTGTCCATTTTTACCTGTGTCGTTCTTTGTACTGTTCGAGCAAACTTATTCTGTGAGTTATAAAAGAATCACTACTATTATTATTGTGTATCGTCCACACCTACACCAATTACACTTGGAGAAGGTAATCCAGCGCCAACTTTAAATGTGAAACTCCCTGTTTCCCAACCAAAGCAAAGTTAGTTTGTCCACTGCGTTTATACCTGATTGCAAATAAAAAATATTAACCGACCTTGCAAGGCTGCCGAAGCTAAATATTGAGAAATTTGCCTTTGGATCCAAGAGCGTAAAGTCCTTCATATCGGTGAGACGCACCAAATCGCCAATATACGAGTCGGCGGTGACAGTATTAGTGTCCTTAGAGCCTCATTATATCAAACCAAGCATGATCAAGGCTGGTTTTGGTCGGGTACAGGCCTACTGTTAGCATGGAAGACATTTCATTAATATTTTAGTGCTAGTTCAATCAGAAATAGAAAGTTTATTGTTTGTTGCTTTTCGACGAGTTAAAATATCTTTCTCTTCGCTAAAAACAGCTTTTTGTTTCGCTGTAAATATTTTGGCTGCTGTCTGAAGTTTTTGTGCTGACTGTAAACATTCATTGTAGGCAGTTACTATATGAGCCGCAAGCTTTCTTGGCGAAGAGTGGACCGTTGAGTGGGGCATGGTGTAGTGAATATCTGTACCGATATCAGCAGACCTTCATCTGAGCAAAAGTAGCCATGTGTCCCGGCCAAAGGCAGCCCTGTACCTGGCCAAAGGCAGCCCTGTACCCGGCCAAAGGCAGCCCTGTACCCGGCCAAAGGCAGCCGTGTACCCGGCCAAAGGCAGTCCTGTACCCGGCCAAAGGCAGCCCTGTACCCGGCCAAAGGCAGCCGTGTACCCGGCCAAAGGCAGTCCTGTACCCGGCCAAAGGCAGCCCTGTACCCGGCCAAAGGCGTCCAAGTCAGTCTGCTGCCGCCAATTATGCGTGTGTCATTTGTAAAGTTTTACTACAAGAGTTGGAACCTCAAATTTAGCGACTGGCTACTGCCACAACCTCCAGGCCACCGGATCCCTAAATTTTCCCCCGTTCTTCTGACCTGGCAACATTCCCAGCATGCCAGACCTCAGCGAGAAATGTCAACAAGATTAGGATCACCGTGAAAGTTTCCTACATAAAACTTTTCCTAAGATGTTTCGAATATTTGACAACTATACGCTGCGCCCCGAGCCTCCTGTCGCCATATTCTTGCAAAATTCTCGGCACATTTCCGTCCGAAGAGATGACGGCGCGTAAAATCCCGGACCGATGCGAGGGGCTTTCCGCGGTCAGGCTTCAAAAGACGGAAATTTGCCATAACGAAATTTTTATTTCATGATCACGCCAAAATTTACAAATAAGAAACGATAATATGAGAGGTGGACTCAATACACAGTATCTTAGCTAGTGCCAGTACGGCAGTGAAACCGAAAATATTGCACATCGTAGTAGTACAGTAGGCTCAGCGTATCTCTGTGTTCGTACAATCATATCAAGTAATTTTACTTATGCTGATTTATGTATATTTTCAGAACTGATGATGGAGCAGGTTTCCGAAACGCTTTCGAAAATATGATCTCAATTTTAATCCTCATCCTTGTTCTTAAAATTTTAATTAATTTGCGACCCAACTAGCAAAAAATATCTTTCCTACGCTGAACCAGTCACAAACTATCAATTATTAAAGTGATGTTATTAACTTCCGTAGATTATCTTCAGTAAAATTTTTGGCTTCTTTTCTCACTTTATGTATACATATATAGACCTATATGAATTTCACGTGTGCCACTAAATAACTGAAAGTTTTCAATAGAAGGTGTGATAATTCTGTGACATTCATTACTTTCTGCATGATGTTCTACAGCGCTCACTGACGTTCAGCTGCTAAGCTCACCACTGCATACATTTCCTTACATCACAGAGTAGAGACCAGCAGTGGGAGCCACAAGCACTGAGTATGTCGAATGCTAACATAGTATTGAGAGGCAGCAGTTGGGGCTGTCACTTGCGTGACGTAAGCAATTCACAGTAAATGCTGGCACTCACGCGATGTCAAACACTGACATTAGCTTCATTCTCATTCAATTCCCTCGCATAATTTCTGAGCGCGCGCAGCAACGATAGCCTGCGCAGCTGTCGGTCTATTACCGCCCGTAAAACTAAAGCAAGAAGTTTAAAGTTGAAAATAAGCACACGAGTGCGCGCTCTGCAGCGTCGCCTTTAATGCTAAGCTCCAAAAATGTCGGAAAATCTCACAGGCTCAGCGAACTCCGCAGCCTATCGATGCCTTCCACTCAATCGCTTAATCAGTTACAGATTGCAGTGTTTCCCACGAGACCCTCCCATACACTTGCTCATTCCAGCTATTCCAGAATTCCAGGGCGGTAGCATTGAAAAGAAATGTTTGTTTTTCCGACGAGTGTCAATGCAGCGGAGAGGGAACGACAACAGAGGATTCTCGTGGGAATAGGAATCAGAGGCGCACGGATCGCACGGGAATCAAAACCGCCAGAAAAATACCAAACTCAAGTAACTGCTGCTCACCTCCCCTTGCAGTTAGAGCATTTTATCTGGAAGCGGTCATATCATTTAGGAGTCAAATCTTGCATGGAATCTGCATGGTAATGGAAACCTTTGGACGACAGAGCTTCGACGGCGACGGATTAGAATGGCTGCCGTACAGAGCAAATATCGCCTAACAAATTATGCTCCAAATTTGATTTTGAAAAAGCTGACTTCTGAAAGCGCTTTAGGCATTCCAGCAGTGAACGTGGCAGTGATTGATGTAAGAGGATATTAGCAGATTTTATTCTGATGCTTTTGATGGCCGTAAGTGTAGTAGATTGCGTTACTCGGAGGGCTTGCATTACTCATTGGTTATAGTGAGCCAAGTACGACCCTGAGGACATCGTCGTTTGAAATTACCTTAGATAAGAAAATAAACTTTTTTGCCATTTTAGTGATAACGTTTTTTATTTTGAAATGTTGAAGAGGTGAGTATTATTTGCTTATCGACTGCAGAATAATCTTTTATGTACAGTGCATGTAATGATGGTAATGTTCATGAGTAATTACGAGCGTCACTACACGAAACAATTATTAAGTAATTTTTTTACTGATATTAGAAGTGCACACGCAGCAGCTCGAGCGGCGCTCGCGTTCATACAAAGATCAGAACATTCGAATGTCAACGCAAGAGAGGAAGCCTCTCTGATGATCGCTGTAAGCTGTTTACTATTCTAACTGAGCTTAAGTTATTCGTTAAGTGGAACATGAAAGATTAGTCAAATGCCATGGGGTTTTCGCAAATCATACTTCATGTTATATAAATTTTTGAGAAATACAGGAGATTTGGCAGATACTGGCAATAGGTCACTCACCGCTTTCGTAATTAATTTTTGATAAAAGCTGAGACTGTAATGCACACATGTAGCTGCTGATATCTATGAACCAAGTGTGTCCTGAATATTTGCCCCACAGCACTCTTACTGGCCAGACATAGGCCCAGGCAGTCAATCTTGGCGATTTTTAAGAGTCTTGTAAATGATGGGTCAAACTTCACGCTTCTGCATTTCTTGATGGCAATAAGAAGAACGTGAGCGGCAGCGACCAGTTGTGGGATACTTCAATTCTACGGCATTCGAACACTGAGCGGAGCGGCTACAGTGGCTTTCACACTCTCACAGCATTTGCAGCGGTGACACAAGTAGAAGTAGCCGAGTATGTCGCTTCCCTACCTGTCAGACGCTTGTAATATGAAAGCAGGCTACTTAGCAGTGGTTCACTTGGGTTGTCACGGGGTTAATATTTGAGTTTTTAGTCGGTAGTCTTCTTAGGCTTTCGGCTACTCAATTGCACGAGTTGTGCAAATAATTTAGTGGGTTGTGAAGGTATATCAGCCAAGGTGTGAATGATCTTTGTTGTAGCAATACTGTGACACCGTCCTGGCAAGCCTTGCTGAATCACTTCTTATTTAAGTACGTGTGGAATGAGAGAGCGAGAGGAGGTTATGTGAGCAAACTTTTATTATTTTGTGGCTCACAGTCATTACACGGTAGAAATGACTTGTATAATATTGTTTCTTTTAGAATACACTTTACACAATTTTCGTTCTGTAAAGTATTACCCAGAAAAGGTAAAGGAAATTACGAGCAAGTAATTATGCTATTTAGATTAGACCTTTCAAACCTTTCAAAAGTGAGCCAGCTATTAACATATTGACGTAAATAGATATAAAGCCATTTCCTGCACTCACAGTCTCTGTGAACCAAATGTGGCAACTTTACGGCAACAATCCCAGCTCTGCTTCAGTGGAAATACGCAAGAAACGCTCACAAAAAGGCAGCAATGACAGGCCGACATCTCACGGAATTTATTAGCTCATCTCGAAATTGATTTTCGTAAGCGAAATACAATCGAAGCTGTGACATTGAAGACTTGCATTGGAGCGTCTCCCCAGCCTCTACTGCCGCCCCAGCTCCCCCGCCTAGTGTCGCATTATTTGTCTCTTGGGAAATTCTCGTGAAAGCCTCACACCTTCTGGGTGTGAGCAACTGTAAATGTTGCGTGCAAGTAAAGGATTTTCCCGCTTTCTCACCTTGTGAGTAAATTAGTCCGTCACACTGTAACGTAGACGCATGTTGGCAAGGATGCAATGTGTGGATTATTGCGCAGCTAAGTGAGTTCTACTAGCCGAATAAAGCGACCTCCTAGCGATCTGCCGACAGTTGCTGGAGCGACGGGTGGGGCGCAACGTACTCACTGAAGCCCTAAGGGCAGCCGGTGAGGGATTGCATGAGCCCAAATTGAAATAAGAATTGGGAGCGAGCTCTCCCTGATTGTCTTGCTTGCATCAGCCTCAAATTCGGCCGCAAATACAAGCCTTGTGCTTTGTTAGAGCTCAAATTCATCTCGCGCCGAGGTCCCCATTGCAGCAACGATGTTGTTTTACTGAGAAAACTGGCGCTTTGGCTGGTCGGCCAGGTCGCACTGCATGGCTAATGTCGCGCCCACGCCGAGTGAAAGTAAGCAACTTTTGACTGCCTGATGTCATAGTTTGGTGCTCGGAACGGCTTTGAGGTAAGAACGGTAATGAACATACCAGCGAAGTAAGGTCTTATAGTTCAGCATTCGCTACATCAATCCGACTGAAATTTTTTGTCATGCAAGAGAGAATGAAAGGTGACTTACGTAGCAAGAGTTTTAGAACAAAAGTTTAGAAATTACCTCATTTTTTGGCGCTGTTTCGACATTAATAGCTCGTTTCTCTGCTGATAACTTTGATGGTATGGAAGTTGCACCTTTGGATTGATTCTTTTGCAAGTCAATACTTTGTTGTACGAGCGAATTATTGCTCCATCTACATAAATAACTCTGCACACACTCTTTGGTGATATTGAGGTATTGGTGGCTACAGTTGATGCGAAAATGACTAAAAGCTATAGTTATGTAGGGAAGAATAAGAAAACAATGGCGATATCTAAGGTCAAAGGGCTATTACAGGTAAACGTAAAGTCAGTTTTACCGCAACCCCAAGAGGTAAATCCACATGCACTAGTTCGTGCTGCAGACGGATGCTCGCTATAGGCAATAGGACAGTGCACGGCTGCAGTCGATAGGGCAATGATGTCAGAGGCAGAAAGCTCATGTGGTGTCTGTAACTCCCAACAGTCTCTATTTCTGTTTAGGGGCAGTACCCCGCAATAGAATGTAAACGAGAGAAATGCTGACGCCGCAAGCGAAACTTCCCAAGAGTTCACGTGCCTGGTATGAAGGTGATGCCACATGCAAGCACGACACCTCAATTTCACGACACTGCGGACACATTTATTCATCAACATTCACGTTGTGTTATCGCCGATAATTTATATATCGTGACAGCTGAGGTCGCCCGCCTCAGCGGTGACGGTTGTTGTGCTCAGAGCTCACGCGTACTGATCTGTAACAAAATACCTAATGTAGTCTTTGGGTTAGGGCAGAGATCCATTCCTTCTATAGAGCGTAAGCTGGAACGTATAAAATATTAGAGAGGCGCTCCTAAAATGCGGACCTCCGCCAAGCAGCACAACAATAATGAAAACTTCAAATAGGCTAGGATCCAAGTTTGTTGTGGACAAGTGATAACCTTAAATTATCTGTTGCGGACCAGCGATAATCTTAAATCATCTGTTGCGGACCAGCGTTAACCTTAAATCTTATGTTTTTCTTGACGTTCTGTAAATTTTACGAAGGTCCGTTTACAGCTTTTCGAGTTTTGTTGCTAACAGCTAAAAAGACAGACAAATAACGTAATTTGTTTTACGAAGGTAGCTACACAATCAACGCTAGAGCAAAAGCAACGCACCAGGAGGGTGCTAGGACGAGTACTGCTACATTGGACCATCCTGCCAGCAGACACACATTACTACCACTCGTTCGGCAATAGCCTTGAACTGTTCATTGTTTGAAGGTCGTAGGATTATATTGCTGTAGCGGCATATTATAGATGAGATTTTCTTCGCAATGAACGCGACGTTGCATCGCAATGGCGGATCACACCGTCATATCCCGAAAATTTCCCCGCTGCCCAAGATGGAAATAATATATACAGCAATTGCGTAGACTTAGTATTAACCAGAAAAAAAAATAAAAGTTAATTTAGATTTTAAAAACGCTTTGTTTCTTAAAACTTCGAGAAAAATGAGAACTTTTTATTAGCTTTTCGGATAAAATGATGACAATTTTCGTAGAAGATTTGACATGCAGTGAAAGATAATTTCAGTAGTACTTGCAAACATAATGCTAAGCAATTTTACAAAGTTATTCCCGTAATACTGAGGATTCTCGAATCTTTTAGAAAAATCTAATTTTCTTAGAACTTTAAATCTGCATTAGAACAATTCATGAGAGCACACAATGTTCCAAAAGAGCACCCACCTTTGCAAAGCATGTAACGCTGCCGAAAAACTCAAATTGTTTCTGAAACAAGTATTTCCTTATCAGCATCACCAAAATTTGGTCACATGTGCCTCTTTACATTTCTAACAATTCTTACAAATTTCATGAATATCCATTCACAACTTTTTGAACTGTGTCCTGACTTGTATTATGACAAGCATTAGTCAAAGATACAAACGGACTATCCGATTATCACCAAAATGTGATTATTTGTGTATTATAGCATTTCCAGCAATTGTTTGCAAATTTCATAAAGATCCGTTGATACCTATTTGGGTTATGTATCTGTCACCTGCAAAATAAAAGCTAGAGACAAATAAACAAACAGATAAACTATCACAAAGATTTGATTCTTTGCTCTTCGTAACATTTCTAAAAAATTGTGAAAATATCATGAAGATCCATCCATAACTGTTTGTGTTATGTTACCAAGAAGAAAAGAGGCACGCCCATAAACTAACGAACAAACAAAGAAACAAACAAACAAACAAGCAAACGCACGGTTGACTGATTTTTTGCCAAAATTCAATCTGTTCCTTCAATCATGCCTAACAATCCCTGTAAATTTCGTAATGATCCGTCCGTAACTTTTTAAGTTATCTTGCTGACAGATAGATATAGAAACAGCCAAACTCGACAAAAACATCACCTCCTGGTTAGAGGTAATCAAAAACCTAGTGGCCGGATGTTGTATATAGCTGTTACATAGCTGATTCAACATCACTTACTGCTCAAAACTATATAACTATACTATATGAAAACACTAAAGCCAGACTGAGCAAAAACTGCACCATGACAACGGTCAACCCCCTCCCCCCCGCTGACTCTCGCTACAGACACAGTACAGAGCGCAGTTCTCCCTCCGTCCCTCCAGTGAACCCAACAGACTCGTTGCCTATTACAGGCACTTCGATTTCTGTATAACGGTAGCGGAGCGATGGGGCCAATTTGGGAATATGTTAGAGACATTATCTGGCTGCTGTAGCAGTGCGTGAGTTTGAAATGAGCCTTGCTACACCGGGACTGGCACAGAGGAAGCACTGGGGTAAGGACGGCCTTCTCGAACTCGTGTTTCTTGTAAAGCGATCTATTTGACTCATTCCTAAGTAGCTGTGAGAAAGAAAGGTGCATCGGGTGATGTTTTGCTGTGAACAGTGATGGGCACTAAATACATCAAAGTATTTAAATACTAAATACTAAATACATCCGTAAAATGTAATTAAATACTAAATACTAAATACATTTTTGAAATGTATTTAAATACTAA
>LQNS02278143.1:43403444-43414133 GCA_001587735.2 Parhyale hawaiensis | reverse complement strand
TTAAATACAGTATTTAATTACACGTTTTTGAAAGTATTTGTAAATACATTTTCAAATAACAAAATGTAT
Source organism: Parhyale hawaiensis (assembly GCA_001587735.2). Taxonomy (NCBI): domain Eukaryota; kingdom Metazoa; phylum Arthropoda; class Malacostraca; order Amphipoda; family Hyalidae; genus Parhyale; species Parhyale hawaiensis. The sequence continues at coordinate 43,414,064 of LQNS02278143.1, read as the reverse complement.
TTAAATACGTATTTAAATACAATTGTATTTAAATACTGCCCATCACTGGCTGTGAATATAGTGACGAATTTCCAACTCCGGATTTTTTTTTTAACTAGAGTCCGCCCGGATACATACAGGCCGCTGGGGCCCGTAACTTTATCATTACAGAATTCAACCTCCCCCTGTCGCTGCTCGTGGGGAACTAACTTACCCCGGCAGACAGATACGGACACGGACTTCCCACTGACCACCACTTTTTTCGTATGCAGCCAGCTCTCTCTTACGCTACAGGGAGTACAGGCTTGCTGTGGTGCCGGGACCATACAAACATGGGAGGAAACGCCGCCCACACGTCTTTCATATGTATGTATATGTAGTGGAAGAATAGATGCTGCAGCATGCTTGATGTTCGAGCTGTATATCCTCGCATCAAGTCGTAAATGCATAGGGCGATCCCAGCCTTAGTAACCCGAACATAAGGAAGTGACTGTGCGTGCAGTGTAACGGGCTGTTTTTTGCATGGCTGAAATTACCCTCACTGCAAAGCTGTGAAAATCTCAATAATCTAGAAGCAGGTAGCACGCTATCAGTGCACTAACCAGGAACATATAACTCATTCTGGAATATAAAAATTATTCCTTTCTATCGTCTACTTTTGTATGCAGCACCATTTCATTATCACCACTTAAATCCTGTATCAGATAAAAGTGAATTTCGCAGAGTAATAGTTTTAAACACCGATTTGAGTTGAGAGATGACTTAATGCACCCAGCTGCATAAATACACATGTTAGGTTAGGTTATGCACTCAAGTGCATAGAGTTCATGTCAGTAGAATGTTTGACTGATCCATTGCATCGCCTGCAGGAGAGCGAGCAGGGCAGGTCCCCAGGAGCACGTACGGTTGTCATGGCTGTGAAGGAGGGGAAGGGACCCCAACACAGGGGGAAAGGGGGGGGGGGGTTGGTTGCATAACCAGGGACTGCCTGAGAGCACCGGAAGGCGAGAGGGTCAAGTGCCACGGATGAGGGTGCGCAAAAATTCACGAGAGATTGCGAAAAGAAATTAGTCTGGTGTTGGGGGCGCGCAGCTGGCGGCGGTCATGCACGCTGTCGCCTACCACGCCTTCGCGAATGCAAGGAACTCAAAGAAAATGACGACGGACTGTCTAAAATTGCAGTGAGAATTATGGTAGTTTGCTTACACAGAGAGTTGGTGCGCAGCTTGAGGGAGGGAGAGGGAAATTTTGATGTTTAATTGTAAAATTGGAATTGAATTTCTTTAGTAGCAATTTGGCACAGCTCAGTTATTGAGATGAGCTTGCTAGTGCTAACCTTTCGGCTGTTAATTGCTTAACTAGATCACTCTGAGAGCGCATACTTCCGCCAAGCTAAGCAACGTTTAGGAAAAATTCAAATTAGTTCTGAAACTATGATTACCTTTTTATCAGCACCAAAATCTGGTCATTAGTGCTTTTTGACAGTGCAAACAGCTTCTGTAATTTGCTGGATGATCAAACTTCTCGAGAGTTTTGCTGCTAACACACATTCTGACAAACATTAGTTAAACACACAGAGAGACACGAGTAATCCAATCGATCAGCACCAGAATTTGATTGTGTATGTCTTTAAATATTTCTAATCATTCCTTTTCCTTTCATTTAGAACCAGTCATAACTTTTTGAGTTATTTCGCTAACAAACAATAAATCCAATAGATCAAGTACAGAGACGAACAAATAATCAAGCAAACAAACAAACAATAAATGAAAGACAGAGACAAACAAACACCATCTCAAAAATGTGGTCTTTTCGTGATATACCCAACAACTCACATAAGTGTAATAAAAATCCGTCCATAACTTTTTTGAGTTATGGTTCTGCCAAAATGGAGGCAGACAAACACACATACAAACGGCCGAACTCATCTTCACCAAAAGTTAATCATCTGTTACTCTCAACACATTCAATATTTTTTGTAAATTTCGTACAAATCCGTTTGAACTTTTTGAGTAATATTAATGACAGACAAGGAGATCGATAGACAACACCAGTATTAAACCGAAAAACATTTCAAATGCAACCAACTAAAGTGTAAAGTTGCAACACCTGATGCTGAAAATCCTATTATGAATTCTAAGCGTCGCTGCTCTTCACGTGACACAGTGAGCTACTTATTTCAACCAACTTTCGGCTGTACAGTGCGAAAGTTCCAGCCAGAGTTGACTACGATTGCTAAGCGGACTGCTTTGAATTTCTTATCGCACTAATGACGTTTTTGGTCACAGGCACAGTAGCCATAATAGAACTTTATGTACTAAGATGAATAAAACTGAAAGTAGTCCAGTATAGGATTCTGTCCAGTGTGTAACCAGTGCGCTGCATTCACAGGCATCTCACTGTCTTGTCCATCCTCTCATTTGTATAAGCACAATATATTTATTACATTAATTAAATATTTGTTGTGAAGTAGAAACCGTTAGATGCTAGGGAGACAATTTGGAGGTCCACAGAGACTTGTATGGACAGCGGCAGTATATTGTGTTCGTCATAATTTAGAGGTGTGACTTATGGAGCGTTGATCGAGCGTGTGGCTCTACTGCCAGCAGCAGAGTGGAGAAATGCTCCCCGCAGCGCGGTATTAAGAAGCGAGTTGCAGACGAGTGCAGGGGAGTGGGCTTCAGAGGTGCTCAGCAGTGCTGTCGCTGCATGAAGGCCTCACGAGAGATATAGCAGGACCCTGTGAGGGACGTGGGAGGGCCCAAGAGGGACGTGCGAGGGTTCCCAAAGGGACGTGGGGTTGTGGGAGGGCTCCACGAAGTAAGTCGGCACCTGACGATGTGACATAGGAAGGCTTGCCCATGGGCCAAGAGGCAGGGCAGAACACCAGGGGCCAGCTAAACAAGACTTAGCAGAATTGGTGGAAGGGTGGTGTGGACTGTGACGTCATCGGGGTGAAAAAGCTCTAATTAAAAAGCGCGCTGTTGGAAATCTTACATTCAGTTAATTTCTCACATATAGCTAAAAACCAGTATTGTAGTTAATTTTGTTATCCACCGTTATGTATTTCACCTGCAATGACGTATTAACGAAGTTGAGAATTAAATAATAGCAGTGGATAATATTTGACAACGGAAAAAATTTCCCTATCAGTCAAAGAAATGCATAAATTTTATCGAAGCTAATGCTGAATATAGTTTTCTATATACTGAGTGTAAGCAAATTTTCAGAAGAATTTTGGTAGGAAAACGTTTCATAAAAATTTGTATTTTAGCACTTTAATCGCAAACAAAATTGGAGAACAATTGTTTAGAAATGAAAGAAAAAGAAAACAACTCGGAAACTGCATGCCATGCGCAAATGCAGATTCAAGAACCAACGATTCTCTTAATGTTGGAATAACAAGCGGCATCATAATATTATTGTAAATATTTGCGTTTACTTTTTGCTTTAATTCTGTCGGAGGTCCAACCACGTATGCAGAAAAAGTATCCAAACGATGACAGATCCTCCTCCAATTTTTACTCAATTTACAATTTAAGACTTAATGTATAGCCCATAAATCTTTTGTGCGTTTTGCATACCGTCTGAATTACCAGAATTAAACGAGTTATCAACACTGAAAAAGATGCTTTCCAGACATTTTGTGTAAATTAATATGTTTGGTAACAAGGTGAAGTTTTGCTTTTTGATTTTCCTTATTGGTCGTTTAAAAGCTGGAATGCTTGCATTAATCCAACATTCATCACACGTTCAACTGTAAAAAAAGTTCAGCGTTTCAACAGGTAGAAACTCGAGAAGTGTCTGTAGTTTTCTCTGTTTTGGAAAGGAGCCTAAAGTGTCCGTCGTTTCCCCGGAAGAGCCTGTATTTCAGATTGTTCACAGAAGCAATATTGCCTTCTATTTTGTAACGGAGATTAATGCATTGTTTCTGTAGTAGCACTGGGAAGTGTCTGTTGATAGGCGTGTTGCCGGAAAGTTTTCCTCGTCTGCGTCAAATCCATCCCAGGTCCAGAAGTTCTATATTAGCGAGCGTGTTTAACCAATTTGCTTGAACGTCCAGTGCTTTTACTTGTTACAGAATGTGTTTACAATACCATCTAGAGCACTCTGAGAGCGCATACCACCGCCAAGCGAGGCAATGGTAACATATCAAGATCAAAATTTAATCATTAATGTCCTTTAATAGTATTAACAGTTTCTGTATTTTTCATGAAGATCCGTTCATAACTTTTTGAGTTATACTGCTAACAAACATTATGACAAACATAAGTCAAACACACAAACTAACTAACCGATCATCACCAAATTTTAATCAATTATGTGTTTTATCTTTACTAACGAACCCTGTAAATTTCATAAAGATCCATCCATATAAGTTTGAGCTATTATGCTAACAAGCCTAAAATCAAATAGCGATAAAAAACAAGCAGGAACTAACAGATCATCTAAATTTTTGTTATTTACTCATCGAAATATACCTAACAACCTATGTGAATTTCATGAAAATCTGCCCATAACTATGTGAGTTATGGCTATAAAAAAATTAGGCAGGCAAACAAACAGATGAACGGATTTTCACCAGAAGTTAATCATCTGTTACTGTTAATATGCCTAATTATCCCTGTATATTTCGTAAAGATCCGTTCACAATTTTTTTAGTACTCCTGGTGACAAACAAACACGACAAAAATATAATCTCCTTGGGGGAGGTAATGCTATGTTATTAATGTTACGTTACTTAGGCACCTCTCAGATATGTGCGTATCTACAGTAAATATGAAGGAATTTTTTTTTATTGAGCATATGTTGTAAATGTCTCCTTATAAAATGTAAACGTTCTGGTTTAGTAAACAAAAACGTAGAAGCAAGATTTTCCGAAAATATTCGCTCCCAAAACTCAGATACTCATATAACCATCAGCACAAGTCACACATACTTACAGATAGACGAATATTGTAGCTATATACAGAGTTAGGTGTCAACGAAAAATTAACAAACAATACAAAGAAAGCAAGTGTGCCCTTTCATCTGTGCGATAAATTGGTGTGCTGGATACACATGACCCTCTTTTGACCAAATAGTTCAAACGTAAAATCTCAAAGGCATGGGTTCGAATCCAGCACGGGCACCTTGCTGCTTCTAAAGAACCATTTGAACGACAGACAAATTTTGAACTGTGAATTTTACGGGGATGTTGTTTTTGTATCTGTAGCAGAAAGAGTCTGCTTATTAACAGAACCTTTATAAACTTACTGATGCCATTCAACAGAAAGTTGAAAAGTGTCGGGTGAATGGACTGCCGGACACTTCTGTCATTTCTCGTAAAAATATTTTTGCACTGTGGGTAGCAGTTTATCGAAAGCCAGAGATGTTCTATAATTTATCGAAATTACGTGAAATTCCTGAAACCATTTTAAGTTACTCCCTCTGTTCTGAAATACATAGCTGTTTGACAGCAACAAATTTCAATTGCCTCTTGGTACTCCACAGCCACAGATATTAGAACAGAGCGAGTAATTCTCTTGCAACTGCTAACATTCCCCGTTAAACGCATTTCTCGAGAATGTCCTTTACTTGTGCCCACTATAAAAAGCTGAGCTACATAATATTTACGTAACTCTTTCATTTATTTAAAAATTCATCTGAACATTTGCACACCATTAGCATACATACAGTTTTCAGTATGTAAACGTTTGATCAAAAGGGAAAAAATAATTTCCACTCAATTTGTGAATAACTAGAAAGTCTTCGCATGATGTAACAGCTAAGAATTCTGTCGTTTTATTTCCTACTTCTATGAAATTATCAGTTTCATAAATAAGTCTTTGAAGGCAAGACACATTGTGGTGGATATGAAACACTAATTAGAATACTTTATGCATAGCTCTCTACGAGAAGATGGCTTCTTATGGAGTTTCTGGCTGTGTGCGGTGTAGAGTTGCTTGCGACCGCTGACGTAATGGGGGTGCAGCCCCACTGTCGCTCCTCAAATACTGCTAATTCTTGTCTGGCATACCCGTTGTTATTCCTATACCTTGTCGTGAGGAGCTCAGCGATGAATTTTATTGGCTTGTGCACATAAAGTTCTGTCAGTTAAAACAATGAGCGTGTGGGACTCAGGGGCTCACAGTTTCAGTAACTGTTAAGCCTGCTGCAGACGATAGTCTTTTGTCCTGTGTTTTCACTTTACCCCGTTCGAATATTTCGCTATATCATTGCAGACACGACTGTGAGTCTACAAAATGTTTCGATAAAATGTTTACCGTCGTATTCTGTGGCTTAGCCCGAGTCACTAGTGCAGTTTCTTGCAGATTTTCAAAAATTTGGCGAATGTCGTCTCCGAAAGTAGCGTTTTTTTTTGCATGTTTACACAGACAAAGCAGCGCCTTCGAACTCAGTGAAGTGAAAACACAGGACAAAAGACTATCGTCTGTAGCGGGCTTTACGATACGATAAGCAGGCAAGAGTGCATTAGCAGAGCTGCAAGATGATCTCACTCGCCCAGCTTACAGTAGCACTGCCAGTTGATAGCTGCATCCTCTGCATGTCAGCTTGCGTTTTGAGAAGAAATTTGACTAAGTAGCAAACAATTGAGAGTGGGAAGCCGTGTAGATCACGATATAAGAATTAACGGGAAAGCCAGTCAACCGATAATTACCTCCGCCAAGGAGGTTATGTTTTCGTCGTGTTTGTCTGTCCATTTGTCCGTTTGTTTGTTTGTTTGTTTGTCTGTCTGTCTCTTTGTCTGTCGGTCACCAAGATAACTCAAAAAGTTCTGAACCGATTTGGTCGAAATTTGCAGGGCATGTTAGGTATGTTAGGAGGAACAGATTATTAACTTTTGGTGAAGATACATAATGTCCATCCGCTTGTTTGTCTGCCTCATTTTTCTTAATGCCATAACTCAAAAAGTTATGAATCGATTTTTATGAAATTAGCATGAGTTGTTAGGTATATAACAAAGAGTAAAAGATCAAGTTTTGGCAATGATCCGTTTGTTTGTTCGTTCATTTGTCAATGTTTTTAATTTTATGCTTGTTAGCACAATAACTCAAAAATTTCCCGATACCTTCATATAATAAGGCATAAATTAAACTGACAGTATGATTTCTTGGGCGTTTTCATAAAGAGTATTTCAAGAGTGGCCCAAGGTTGGCTCAACATTGCTTGTCAATGTATAAGTACTCTTTTTCTTAGCGCATATTTGTAAAGCACCGGTCCAGGATCGGTCGACAAGGCCCTGATATGCACACAACATTCCAACATTGTGTTGACCTTCATCCAAGGTTACTGTATCTTACTACGGGAAAGTGACACAAGTCGATTGACGGATCAACAGTTCACCACAAAAACGGAGTTATTCATTTTTATTAATATTTCTAAAAGTCCCTGCAAATATGATACAAATCCGTTGGTACTTTTCTGAGCTATGTTACTGACAAAAAAAAAAAGAAGACAACTAGAGAAACACAGATGCAAACGGACGCGAACATCATCGTTAAAATTATATAGGCCATTTGTTTTGTAGATTATTCCTAACAATTTTTGCATATTTTATGGAGATCTGTTCGAAACATTTTGAGTTATGTGTCCGAAAAAACATGAAAAATAAACATACGTTTACACCTATTGTCACCGAAACTTAATCGTTTGCCCCTCCTACCATACCTAACAACCCTGTAAATCTAATGAAGATCCATCCATGCCTGAGTTATTTTGGTAACAGACAGGCAAAGAGATTGACAGACAAACTTCGGCGAAAATATAATCTCCTGGGCGCAGGTAATAACTCGGATATTGTGCACAGTTAGTGCAAAGGCCTCTCTGACCCTGCATAACTTTGCAAGGACTGTGCACTTACACTCGCTTGCCAAAGGATGTTGCTACCTTTTGCAATCATGGTTTCTTCCTCTCGCAAGGTCACATAACAGAAAAAACTTCATAATCAGACACACATTACCGTTAGGTGCGCTTAGTATTTATTATTATTATTAAATCACACCAGACTGGCAACGTAGGAACGGAGAAACTCCATGAGGTTAACAAACCCCCACGCAACCAGCCCAGCTCTCCATAAGAGCATTACTGCTCTTACGAATTATGGGCCGCATATTTTAAATGATAAATTACTCATAAAGCATTAGATGACAAAGAGATGGACAGGATTAAAGCTGCACTGCGGCGACACAGTGCTACATTATGGCGTATTTCTGCAGTATTGATCACCCATTTTATCTCCTTCGGAAGTCTTTCATTTCCGCTTGCATGCAATGCGCTCCATTTCCTGAGACTTGGTCCCAATTAGCTGCTCTCTTGCGCCGCATACGCTGTTGTAACCAGTGTTCTCCACTGCTGCTGTGGTGCTGCACACACTGCTGTGACTGTGTGCTGCTGTGCTGGACACACACTGCTGTGACTGTGTGTTGCTGTGCTGTACACACACTGCTGTGACTGTGTGCTGCTGTGCTGTACACACACTGCTGTGACTGTGTGCTGCTGTGTTGTACATACACTGCTGTGACTGTGTGCTGCGGTGCTGCACACACACTGCTGTGACTGTGTGCTGCTGTGCTGTGCACACACTGCTGTGCTGTACACACACTGCTGTGACTGTGTGCTGCTGTGCTGTACACACACTGCTCTGACTGTGTGCTGCTGTGCTGCACACACACTGCTATGACTGTGTGCTCTACACACACTGCTGTGAGTGTGTGCTGCTGCGCTGTACACAGACTGCTGTGACTGTGTGCTGCTGTGCTGTACACACACTGCTGTGACTGTGTGCTGCGGTGCTGCACACACTGCTCTGACTGTATGCTGCTGTGCTGTGCACACACTGCTGTGCTGTACACACACTGCTGTGACTGTGTGCTGCTGTGCTGTACACACACTGCTGTGACTGTGTGCTGCGGTGCTGCACACACTGCTCTGACTGTATGCTGCTGTGCTGTACACAAACTGCTCTCACTGTATGCTGCTGTGCTGTACACACATTGCTCTGACTGTATGCTGCTGTGCTGTACACACACTGCTGTGACTGCATACTGCTGTGCTGTACACACACTGCTGTGACAGTGCGCAGCAGCCGTGAGTCTGATTGAATACACAACACATTCCCCACGAGAGATACGCTGCAGTGCTGCCTGTCTGTGGACTGTATAGGATTGTGCTCAGCAGACTACACTCGATACGTATCGTCTGCTCTCACTCTGGTACACCACTCTGCCCTCGAAGTCCACGACTGCTGAAGTTCACTGGCCTATGAAAGTTCCACTTGATTGTCGTTCAGCATTCCAGGCTAGTGCAGTCACGCTTCTGCTTGCTCAAACTTTTAAAAATGATGGCACTTTCTCCAAATCATTTTTTATTACCTGTACTTTGTAAATGACATATTTTTTTTCCCGAAGTAGGATTTTTATGATCGTAAAGTCAAGTTCTTCCTTCAATAATGAATAATCTCATGACGCATTAATGAAAAAAAGACTTGAGATTCTGACGGCAAAAAATCAGAGTGCACAGAAAATCAGGCCTTGTATCCTGCCTGTAAATGGGCCTCTTTGTCCATCTATTGTCTAACATCCAATCCAATTGAAACTAAAGCACTCTGAGAGCTCATACCTCCGCCAAGTGAAGCAATGGTAGCAAAAAATTCAAATTGGCTCTGAAACCATAATTTTCTTTGTATAAACTCCAAATCCAATCATTTGTGCCTTTTCATATTGTTAACAGCTTGTCCAATTTTCTTGAAGATCCGTTCATAACTTTTTGAGTTATACTGTTAACAAACGTTATGACAAACATGAGTCAAACATACAAACGAACAAACCGATCTGCACCAAATTTGATCATTTATGTCTTTTAACATTACTGACATCTCCTATAAATTTCATAAAGATCTATTCATTATTTTTTGAGTTATTGTGCTAACAAGCAAAAAATTAAAAACAGTGACAAACGAACGAACGAACAAGCGAATCATTACCAAAATTTGGTCATTTACTCTTTGTTATATACCTAACAACTCATGTTAATTTCATCGAAATCCATCCATAACGTTTTGAGTTAGAGCGTCGAGAGAAATGAGGCAGACAAACAAACAAACAAACAAACATACCAACAAACAAACCAACAAACAAACCAACAAACAAACCAACGAACAAACCAACGAACAAACCAACAAACAAACCAACAAGCAAACCAACAAGCAAACCAACAAACAAACAAACAAACAAACAAAGAAACAAAGAAACAAAGAAACAAACAAAGAAACAAAGAAACAAAGAAACAAAGAAACAAAGAAACAAAGAAACAAAGAAACAAAGAAACAAAGAAACAAAGAAACAAAGAAACAAAGAAACAAAGAAACAAAAAAACAAAGAAACAAAGAAACAAAGAAACAAAGAAACAAAGAAACAAAGAAACAAAGAAACAAAGAAACAAAGAAACAAAGAAACAAACAAACAAACAAACAAACAAACAAACAAACAAACAAACAAACAAACAAATAAACAAACAAATAAACAAACAACTAGACAGACAGACAGGCAGGCAGGCAGGCAGGCAGGCAGGCAGGCAGGCAGGCAGGCAGGCAGGCAGGCAGGCAGGCAGGCAGGCAGGCAGGCAGGCAGGCAGGCAGGC
>LQNS02278143.1:43384057-43397938 GCA_001587735.2 Parhyale hawaiensis | reverse complement strand
AAGCAAGCAAGCAAGCAAGCAAGCAAGCAAGCAAGCAAGCAAGCAAGCAAGCAAGCAAGCAAGCAAGCAAGCAAGCAAGCAAGCAACCAACCAACCAACCAACAAACCGACAAACCGACAAACCGACAAACCGACAAACCGACAAACCGACAAACCGACAAACCGACAAACCGACAGACCGACAGACCGACAGACCGACAGACCGACAGACCGACAGACCGACAGACCGACAGACCGACAGACCGACAGACCGACAGACCGACAGAACGACAGACAGACAGACAGACAGACAGACAGACAGACAAACAAACAAACAAATAAACAAACAAACAAACAAACAAACAAACAAACAAACAAAACAAACAAGCAAGCAAACAAGTAAACGAACAAACATGCAAATGGATGGACGTATCGTCACCAAACGTTGATTATCTGTTTCTCTCAACATACCTAACAAACCCTGTAATTTTCGTCAAAATCGGTCTATAACTTTTTGAGTTATTTTGGTGACAAACAAACAAACAAAAAATATAACAGACAGGCAGAAAGACAAAGCCCACGAAAACATAACTTCCTTGGCGGAAGTAATAATCTAATGACAGGGTGTCCACAGGCCCGCCACCAGCGTGTGATGCTCTACACACTTGCCCAAGAGTCAAGAGTGTTATGATTAAGTCTATTTTTTTCAAACGCGATGCATTCTAACTGTGGAAATTGAGAGAAGCATGTTAGGAAGCACAGGAGGTTGTCGGACGTAGGTCAATTTATGAAATGATGCACAGCTTTGTGTCGGTTAAAGCATTGACACTAAGAATGATGAAAGTCCATGAAAAAATGAATTATCTTCTTATTGAGCTATCATGGATGGACGAATATATGTACACCTGTTATCATACTGTATATGTAGTAATAAAATTGATTGTAGGAAAATTTTCTTTGTATTAGGGTCCAAGAAATGGCTCAAAATGAAGAACGAAGCTTTGCTGTTGCCTGCACTAAATGTTCAAACTTATAAATGGACTTGCAAACAATAATAGCTTCACAGAGTTTGCCTCTCCTAGATGTGCTCGAAAAAGAGACTCAAAGAGTAAAAGAGTAGAATCGGAGTCTGCCGTTTTATGCAATGACGGATTGCATTCCTGGTCCGATTCGTTGCCTCTTGTAAACACGGAGCCGCAGCCCTCGGAATGCTGGCCGGCTCTGACCATATCAGCGAGGCAAGGAATTGCTCGAATATTCTGAATTCCAAGAGCGCGCGATTACGCAGATAAGTCTGACAGGCGCACAAAATGCTTCTTCTTCCCGCGCATATCTGGCCTTCCTTCCACCATTTCGTCCAATTATTTTTTGGTGCAAATGGCGGCAATGGCGAAAGACGCGCGAGACGGGCGTGCCTGGTGGACCTCTGCAGAGCCACTGCGAGTGTACTTGTCTTTGGCGAAATGCTGCTCGCTGCACCGTTTTTATACCCGTGCAGAAAATACTTTTTACTTCTACTAATACTATTATCTATATATTAACGCGCTAATACCTGCCTACGTATATGCTTACCGACCTGCGGTGTGTGACACGACTTCGTTTAATATTCAGCAGACAACGCATCCACGATACGGACCAGGAGCCAAGCCTTAGCTGGGCACGGCCTTCCAACTGTAAGCCTGAGGTCCTCTGAATGAACCTGTTCGAGCCTGCAATGTTCACCCGCGCTCAAGGGCAGATCTAGCAGCTAGAAATTGCTAGAGGACCAGTTGGTAATCACGGTCTTGTACTATTAATTGAAACAAGAGGAAAGCCGCGTGGGAAAGATGCAAGTGCCTAAAAACATAGTTGTCATAATAACGTTTTTGCAAACTAAAGATCACAAATGTCACCACAAAACTTCAGCTTCGTGCCGAGCGTTGCTGTTCGAGTTGAGTGAGAAAACATAATGCACTGCGTTGAAGTGTTGTGATAGAAATGCAAACAGCGGAAGCACTGGCATGTGTATACGCTGTGTAGGCTGTCGTTGTCGATATAACAGATCAGCGCTGACTACAAACGTTAGAAGGTTATTGCAAAAACAGAGCTGTTTCCGTGCTTCGGCAGGCAGTTACTGCCGCACTACTGGTGAAACTTATGGTAGCTGCTAGGGTAAAACTGTTACCACTTAATCTAAGGTTTACTTACCTTTGACCCGGACAGTGTGATAGAAAAGATATATATATATATACTTGTATATCTGGCCGTCGAATATAACGGTTCAAAAGTTACATTGACGCTTCATCATTGCTCACGCGTGTACTTGCCATTCTGCTGAGGAGGACGTACGGTACCTGCCGCCACCTGATCTTCGATCTAACGTCAAGAGAAATTAGTGCGGACAATTTCACTTCGGTACAACAACGGCAGTTTTATTGCTGACGCAGGAAGAGTTACCGAAAGGTTATTTCAAATCGAACTGATTTTTACTTTTTTTGGGGGAGGAGGGGGGTTAGGTAAAAAAAAATATATTAAAACCTCAAGCAATCCTTGCATGAACGCCCTGTCGTCCTGATGTTGTCATGATAGGAAGCAGTTTGTACAAGTTTCCTTCCCGTCGAAAAGGATTTTTTTGCATAAAAGGTGGGCCTCAAGAAATGCTTTGCCTCATAGGTGAGCTGCAACCATTGAAGTCTAAGCCCAACAAGCTTAGTCCAGTAAAATCTAGTGAAGAGCGATTTACTCCTCTTTTTGTTACTAGAAAAGGGTTAGCAAAATGAGTAAATAGTTGATGTGCATTGTCATTACAGTAGTGTAGTTTAATATAGTGATAATGAACAACAAAACGGCATCTTGATATATGTACGAATGTATTTCTAGAAAAATATAAACATAAACGATAGCAAACACGCCCAGTTACAGAAGCATAAGAGAAATTTGTTGTCACAGAAAATAGAAAACAAGAACGACTGAGAAATGAATGGTTCTAGTCTATCTATGCAATTGAACAATGTTTGGCCAGCAGGTTCCGTCAACTTGCTTGTGCTTGTATAAGTGGCTGCTGTGACGTGCTGGCCACTCAGCAGTGTCTCTTATACCTAAAGTGATTACGAGAACTGAGCTCGTCAGTAAGCTGCCTCAGAAAGCACAGTGGACTTCAACACTCGAATTTTTTCCTATCTTATAGCAAAGACTGTGTGCACGGTGAAATACAAACAAGTGAGGACGTGAACAAGTGAATAAGTAAACACGTAACATTATCGGAGTTGTTCAGGAGTAAGGAGAAGACTGATACTTAATTTGGATACCGATTGCTCTATACATCGAGTGCACTAAAGTACTGAAATTCTGAAATTTTAGTATAAATGACCGACAATTGAAGAATAAAATCAGTCTACTGTTTTTAAAGCTAAAGGAAATATCCACATGCGTCTACGCCTCGGCAGTACTTTTATTTCGGGAAAATATTCGGGTCTCTGTGTTTTGGTCCTTTATAATCTGACATAACCTTCTTCAAATTCATGAATCGAAGAGAAGAAAATGGAATACTCAGGATAGGTTACTAGTGACTCAACTGGTCACAGGCAATTTTACGCGTGGCCTGTGCGTTATCAGGCCGCCCACATTGTCTGCCGGACGCCTCTTTGTTTGTATATGCCAGCTTTGGGTTGGGGCTCTGGGTAGCCCCTGAGTTGGAGGAAATGCCCCTGTAGAGGTAGATGAGACCTTTTGGTGCAACGGCATCCCTGAAAGGAGATGAGCCTGGCTGTTGCCATAGCCGTGTGCCCGGCATTTCATAGTCAGTTCCTCTCCCTACCTCTCGATGGCACAATCGAGTCTCTTCTTTCCTTTTTTTCTTCTACTTTCTTTCTCTTTTCCTCTATTGTGCTACTTCCATGCTGTGAGCGGCAGGGCCACGGGAGGTTGGTGGAAACAACCACATGTCCACCATGACTGTAGTCCCCCATAAACCGGCGAACCTGGGGGTTGTATTAGCCTTGCTCGGTATGCAGCTCTGCGAAGTGGACCGTACATCTGCCTATGCTAATCATCTGTTAATGGGATTTCTTTCTTCTATTTTGTATATTTACCTCCACCAAGCAGGTTATGTTTTTGTCGTGTTTGTCTGTCTATCTGTCACCAAGATGACGCAAAAAGTCATGAACCGATTTGGACGAAATTTACCGAGATTGTTAGGTATGTTAGGTGGAACAGATGATTAACTTTTAGTGAAGATATGTCTATCCGTTTGTTTGTTTGTTATTTTTCTTATTGCTATAACTGAAAAAATTATTGATAGATTTTTATGAAATTAACATGAGTTGTCAGTTATAGAACAAAGAGTAAATGACCAAATTTTGGTAAAAGATCCGTTTGTTTGTTCGTTCGTTTGCCACTATTTTTAATTTTATGCTTGTTTGCACAATAACTCAAAAAATAATGATTGGGTCTTTATGAAATTTATTTAATGGTTGTTAGTAATATTAAAAGACATAAATGATTAAAATTTGGTGCAGATTTTTTGTTCGTTTGCATGTTTGACTCATGTTTGTCATAACGTTTGTTAGCAGTATAACTCAAAAAGTAATGAACGGATCTTCAAGAAAATTGCACAAGCTGTTATTACTATCAAAACGCACGAATGATTAGATTTTGGAGTTTATGCAACGAAAATTATGGTTTCAGAGCCAGTTTGAATTTTTTGCCACCGTTGCCTCGCTTGGCGGAGGTATGCACTCTCAGAGTGCTCTAGTCCTGTATATTTCTCTATTTTTCTGTAAAAATCTGTATATTTCTGCTTCTATTTTATTTTCTCTTTTACTTTGAGGTGTTGTAGAGGGTAACCCGGGACCGGGTCGGGCGCGGGGTGTCGTCTCCTTTACTGCAATATCAGAGGACTGCATGCGAGCCTTGTGGAGCTTGGCTGTGTATTTCTTGGGAGGAGATATCGTGTGCTGCCCCGAGACGTATGTGACGGTTAGAGGCACGACGCGGAGTCAGTCTCCTTTCGTAGACCATGGGGATCGGGGCCTGGATTCCGCGGAATGGCCCTCTATGTCGGGAGTGGTTTCAGCGCTTACCGGCAGTCAGTACACGAATACGCCTGTCATGAGTTCATGGTTGTAAAGTGTGTGGCCGTCTGAATAATTTTTATTTATTCTTCGTATATCGGAGCCCAACAACGTATGATTTTCTGCATGATGGTTTGCTGACCGCGATGATTTCGATCCAGAGTACGGATCCTAAGTCAGCGTTTGTTTTTGTGGGGGATGTTAATGCACACCACAGGGACTGGTTGGGATCTGTGTCACCGACTGATAGTCATGGTGAGGCTGCGTTGGACTTTTGCACCTTATATAGTTGTGTGCGCTAGTTTGTGGGTCCACGCATTTTGCTGGTAATTGTCTACACTTAGTCATGACTGATCTCCCGGACTTGATGACTGTGTCAGTTGGCTCCCCTATTGGCACTACAGACCACTCACATCTTGTTGTGTCGTTGGACCTGAACCAGGTTGTTCCTGTGGTAGAGAGCAGGAAAGTGGTGCTCGTTAACAGTATGGTTGGCAGGCTATTACTGGAGCAGTAGGGGGTTACCTTGGCTCCAAATTATTCGCAGTGTGGATCCTATCTCTGAGTTTAACGACTTGACTATGTCTGTTTAGGAGAGATTTGTTCCCAAGAGGACTATTCATGAGAGGTCTCGGGACAAACCGTGCTTTGACGACCGATGTCGTAACGTTAGCTTTGGGAGCTAAGCAAGTGGCTTATCGGGCATGGCGGCCTTCACGTGACCGCACATTGTGGCAAACTTATGTCGATTGTAGAGCCGATGCTAAGCGTGTTTATGAGAGGGCATGGCATCGTCTGAGGCAGCGTTCCAGGGAGTCTCTGCTGAGCATTGACTATCTACATCGTTGGTAGAGTGAGCTAAAGGGTTCAGTTTTCGGTGCTGAACCATCGTTGCCACCCCTTGTTGGTCCCGGTAGAGGTATCATTGCTGATACCTTTGTTACGGCGGAGCTCTTGGTGGCTCACTTTGACGGGAAACAGAGCAGAGATGTGTTGTCATTGCCTCATGGATGTCACCTTGAACCGCGTTTAACTTCTTTGGCGTTCAGATCTGGTATAATCAAGGTGCTGCTTGAGGGCCTTGATCCTTATGGAGGTGTGAACCCGGTGGGCATGTTTCCTCTCTTTTATAAGCAGCTTGCTGGCGTTGTTGCCCGTAAGCTTGCAGCGATCTTCCGGCGCCTGATACGGTTAGGAAATTTTCCCCGCTGTTAGCGTACTGGGAACATTATTCCAATTCACAAGGGTCCAGTGTCACCTCATGTCGCCAATTACCGACCCTTTACCCTGACACCCATTCTGTCGAAGGTTTTCGAGAAATTAGTCTACAGATGCTTTTATGCTTCTTTACTGCCTGTGTTGGAGTATTGCTCACCGGTCTGTGCTTCAGCTGCTAACAGTCACTTGTGTCTGTTGGACTGACTTGTTAGTTCAACCACCAGGCTGTGAGCGGATAATGATCTGATGAACCTGTCCCACAGGAGAGGGGTGGCCGAACTCTGTATGTTTTATAAGGTGTGCAACAGAGAGAGACATTGGTTGTATTCTTCTGTCCCTGCTCTTAAGGTCTCTAGGAGAATCATTCGTGCTGCGGTCGACGTGCACTCTTTCACGTTGGAGAATTTTAAATGCCGAACTAGTCAGTCAGTTCAGTTGGTGCTTCGTACCCTGGTCTGTAAAGGTGTGGAATTCACTGCTCCCAGCGGCTTTCGGTCGTATTGGCCTGCAGGCGGTTAAGTCAGCTCTTAATGGCTTTTTGTTGGATTTCTTTTAGCAGCGTTTCGGGCTTCCAGGAGTTGAAAAGTGCTTCATTTGAGTTGTACTACCTGTCCGTGGGGGCCCGAGCGTGAAGTTTTAATAATAATGATAATAATAAATAGATGGACATCATTGAGAGACAATGCCTCTTCATACAGCGTTAGAGGTTATAATTACTTTCCTGCTCAGCGAATAAAATAAAATCATTAAGCTTATCTCTTGTGAGCGACAGATCATAATGCATACAAGGCGAGAGTAAGTCAAATGTTGGTGACACCATCCATAGACCTATAATTTATTTAAAACTTTACTAAGGTAAAAAATCTAATACTTAGAAGAAGTCGACAAAATTTAAAGTTTAACGTTTCGGGATGCAAAATCCCAATATCAGAAAAACCTATAAACTAACGACCTATCAATAAAAATCTCCTTTATTTTCAAATCAATTAGGGGAGCATAGATGTTGTCGGGGAGAGGTCTAAATTGTGAATGAATAGAGCTACTAGGTAGGGGATGAATGTCAGCTCCTGTGCAATCGGCAGATGTGAGGCTAGGTGTTGACAATGTGCAGTGGTAATGCCGAGGTCATATTGTTCAGGCTAGGTCTAGTTCTGTGGATGTGAAGGGACACTAATGTTGTGAGCTCGATGGGATTAGAAAAGTCTATGATGGAAAAGTCATTCCTGCTGATGGGATGGTTGTTTTGCTCGGCATGTAGGCGGGGGGCTGAATGTGAGGCTTTCGCAAGTGGTAAACCGGTACGAATGGACACACCTACAGTGCCTAGACATAAGTATTTGCACAATTTTATTTTTTATGCAGTTTTAAAAATTCAGGGTCTGCTTTTGGATAATTAATACAGGAGGTTTATATAAGGAAGTTTATATACTTTTGCTTGTGTTAAATTTTCTTGTTATAAGTGCACATTTGACTATTCTGTTTATATATTCTATTATTTATATGTTATATACACTTCCAATAATAATTATCCTAAAGTAGTCCCAAAATTTTTTAAAATACATAAAAAATAGAGTTGTGCAAATACTTATGTCTAGGCACTGTAAGTGTTGGTCAATACGGGCTTTGAAATGTTGTCCAGTGCTACCGATGTATGAGGCGCTGCAAGCCTGGCATTGGTAACGGTAAATAACACGGGCAAAAGTGGTGTGGGGATTTGTCTTTAAATTTGAAGTAGGACCCTGCACTGCACTGACAGATGCTTTGTTGTAGTACGGAAGCGAGTGAAAGAAGTCCAATTTACTGACCAATGCCGGGATCGAACAGTTTGTCTAGGAACGATTTGCAGTAGTGGTCCAAAAAATGGTGCGGATAACCATTATTTTTGAAGAAAGTGCGGAGATAGTCAACTTCGTTTTAAAATGCAAGGTATGAAGAAGACAACTGGTATGCTCGAAATAGTAAAGTTTTTATTGCAGTGATTTTGAATTGATCGTAGCAGTGACTGAAAAAACTTGTCCCGAGGCCTGAGAACGTGGGTTTTCTGTAAATTCCGGTAGTCAGTGTTGAGTCTTGGTTAATTATCATAGCGTCGAGAAAAGCTAAAGAATTATTTGATTGATTTTCGGCAGTGAATTTGATTTTAGGATGTTTACTATTAAAATGTTGCAAAAATAGATCAGAATCTGCTTGAGTTTTGAATATGAGGAAGGTGTCATCTACATAACGATTACAGTGAATCGGTTTGAAGTCATGTGGGCAATCGTTAAGCCAGAGGGTTTCATGATGGCATAAAAAGATATTTGCCGGCGAGGGGCTAACTAGGAGCCAATGAAAACTCCATCTATTTGCTTGTACAGTCTATTGTTGAACATGAAGGAGTCTTTGATGGCAGGGCTGAGGAAAGTTTGGAAGGTAGGTTTATCCATGTTGTGGAACAGGTCCGTGTCATTGAAGACTTTGTTACAAATAATATCTATGGTTTCCTCTACGGGGATGTTGGTGAAAAGGGAGGTAATGTCAAAACTGGCTAAGTAGGCATTGGAAGGCAATTAGAGGTTTTTGATTCGGTCTCGAAATTCATATGGATTGCGCAAAGTGTACTGGTTGGGTGTTAAAGGTTCAAGTATTGAAACGAGGAATTTTGCAATAGAGTAGGACGGTGTTTTATATGCAGCTAGAATTGGTCGTAGGGGGGCACCGGTTTTGTCTACCTTTGGAAACCCGTACATGACTCCAGGGGAAGCACTTGAATTGTAAAGTGAACGATAAATCGAATCAGTAATGATGCCTTGGTCTAACAATTTCTTTAAAAATCTATGGATTTTGTCGATGAATTTAAGCGTAAGTTTGAAGGGATCGGTATGAAAGTCGTAAACAGTGAACTTTCTCGTATCAGCGGGAATTGCATTCATTTTTTGATCATACTGATTTTTATCTAAAATAGAAACACCTCTCCCTTTGTCAGGTCTGCATGCGACAACGGAATTCTGTTTGTGGAAATTAGACAATAAAAATAGATCAGATTTAGAAAAAGTTGTAGAAAATACTTTATGCTTGGTGTACGAGGTGTATATGGTATTACAAGTTTCTTTTATTTTGGTTCTTACTTCGGCAAACGAAAAATTAGGGTGTAGTGGTTGAAATTTCAGTCTGTTAGCTAAGCCTTGACAACCAATAAAATGTTTATAGTAATCTGGCTTGAATACCGGTAGATTCCAAACCAAAGGATAACAAAAATTTAAGGCGTGGTTGAAGGGGAACATTTGAGTAGTAGAAAATTACGTTATCTGGATTGCAAGAGGTTAGGTTCGGAGCGCTCCTAATGCGTTTAACTTTTTGCTATGGACGGATTTTGTTCTATTAATGATTTTCTATTGTTGCGTTGTACGATATGGACAAGACTGAGATAATCGAGAAAGGAAAATGAAATTTTAATTTGGGATAAAAAGTGTTTAACTGAATTTGTATTGTTAGTAATATTACTCTGTTGGGTTTGAATTTCTAAGTCAAAGAGTTTAGATTGCCAAGACTCGTATTGTTGGCTGTTCTGCAGTGATTGATGGTATAAACGGAAACAGAGAAACTTGGGGATGACTTGGTAGGCTTTGCAGGAAGTGAGAAAGTTTACACCTACAGTAGTTCTGATTTTTCAAGCTTCTTGGAGAAATTTTCATATTTTCTGAAGATTGATACGCCGTGTTGTTCGTATCTGTTCAATATTGTAGAGGCTATTGATTTGTTTTCTGAAAATCTAATTTTAAGGAGGATGAAGTAGACTAGGCCAATGATGAACATTTTGCAGTGGGCGGTGCGGGCAGTTCAGAAGAGTAATAATTGTTGAATTGTTCCTAGCTATCTACATATGTATATTATAATTCTGCTGGAAGTTCCATCCGTCTGTCCATCCATTCTTCCATCCGTAAGTCCGGTGTCTGTACGTGACGCTTTTCAGCATAAGGTAGGGGGGAACTTCAACTTATAAGACGCTTTGATTTTTGCTGGAACGAAGTTCAACCATACCTAGCTGTCTTCTTTAGCGCTTCTTGAAAACTTTTCAGTCACTTTCAAAGCAAAGACATGATCATTTCACTTGTATCTAATCTATCGCTTTCCATTTCGTTCACAACATATTATGTTTGCTTTGCTTGTGGCGCTCGACGATCTTAATAAGGCCAGCCAGATATGTATTTAGGATACGCTGCTGGAAAATGGAGCGGGTTGTGTTGATCATATCGGCTCTAAAGTATTCATTCAAGAGAATGTGCGATGTCAATTAAGGAAATACGATAACATCTTGAGAACAGAAGGTTAGGCTGCTTAAGAAACTGGCCGAGTCTGTTTGTTGTACAGTATATCTATCGCGTCAAATAGAGCAGGAAAATCATGGGCTACTGATCAATAGCCATAGGTCATGTAGTCGTTCAAAAAAAAAAAAAAAATCAGACACGAGGACAAAAACGTTGAAACTCGTCAGATGATGATCGGCTGAATTTCTGTAAACAACGAAAAACAGAGCGTAGAAAAGGCATGCATAACTATAGGAGAACAATGCGAGAAGTACCGTTGTATGCAATATTCACAGGTGAGAGAGGCTAGAGTCCGCTAGACAAGGTGTATTAAGATAAACGGGAAACGGGGGTTCATCAGGAGGACTTTAAGATTGGACGGGGTAGGTTAAAGTACAGGAACACTACCTTCTGTTAAAAAAAAGTATGCGACAACATTAATTAACCGCGGAATTTTCACGGGTCCCGCTAGTAATAAATAATTGCTATAGTTAATGCAGAGTGTTCAAAGAAGGCAATGGAAGTTATGGTTACATGTATAATCATGTATTATATCTTAATTACAATTACTATATATCCAATGGTATCTTCTGTATGAGAACCAATAATCTATAATATTTTTATGCTTTTGGTTTCGTCCATTCTTGCGTCCATCAGTCCGCCTGTACGTTACGCTTTCAGCATTTGTGAAAAATTAAGATATCCCTGCTACGACCTCGAGCGAAAACAATTGGAGGAGGAACCATGTTCAAATTCAAGCTTTCTGAGGAAGTGTGGGGGGAGACGACGCAAGCCCTCAGCAGTGGGACCAAAAACTCAGCGATGGCTTTTCCACGGTGGCTCTCTGAGGCAGCTTCCTGGTGAGCTTAGTTCTTGTAGTCACTTTAGATATAAGGGACACATTTGAGTAGAAGTTTAAGGAGGTTTATTAGTTTTACTAGAAAGAGGTAGCATCGGCTACGGAGCTCGGAAGCTATAATATTTCCTGTGGTTGAAACCTGGCTGATTCTCTGATTGGGTGCACGAATTTAATTAATTATTAAACTTCCACGAATAGAAGCTCCTTGATCACGTCAGCCTCATCTTCACGTACAAGCGGGTTGGCATCATCTGCTGACGAAAAATTATCGTTCACAAATCAGGCCGGAACGGAACACAGACTGATGAAAACACAGACGGACAGCTTCAAAGTGCAGCTCAGCTGTATCTCGAGATACCTGCGAAGTCGTATGCCAGTGTTGCGCCTGGAACAACTTCATATAACGAGACAAATATGTGGACTGAGTAGAACTATAAAACACTAACTAATCGTAAATTTAATTGAGGAAAAGTGCTGTTTGTTCTTAACGTCTTAGGAAGTAGAATAACTCTCAGGAAAATTTTATTTTGAAAACTCTTTTGGTTTAGAGTTTGTTGTCATTAAGTATCGATGAAATTTCGAGCGGCTGGTGCTAAGTAGATGAAGCTCGTAACCTGTGTAGCAACCTATGATGAAAACAACAAGATGACGACTGTGACATCATCAGTCACGCGTTCAGGGTGCTTCTCTATATAGTTGTTATCATTTATCAAATAGGGACAAATAATTGAGGCTAAGCAGCTTCTATTGAGTTCTATCAGCTACCTAATGGGACTTCGAAATCACCAAAGAAGCGTATGCCAAGACTTATTTGATAGCTAATATACAGTATGTATCCAAGATACAATTATACACTACCATGTAACTTTAATCAATGCAAGGTCAATGTAATATAATAAATTCGGTTGCCCTTTCATTAAGACGCATCCATATCCGACTTGCCGATTTATTTTATAATGGCATATCACATTATATTTTAGCAGAGTGTGCGTGTGTCTATGCCTTCTGATTATGTACCCTGCGACTCGCACTATCCATGGCTTGGCGGGAAGTTCGAGGAAAGAGCAGTTGCTTAAATGAAAAGCGTAAGAACCACAGTATACATTTGTGAGAGCATTATTGAGTAGTTTCATGAATCACACATTTCGGCCGTAATCCACCTACCGTTTGGCGTAGAAGAAAGTAAGTGCCACACTGCTTCCACCCACGCAACACTTCACTAAAACGCCGCCGGTCATATCCAACTGAAGCAAAGACCTTCTGTTCATCGCCATGTTTTTCTCCAGAGATGGGACTTCGATAAATGGCTTCATTCTATCTTGGAACAAGAAAATTCCAGGGCATTTGAAGAAAAGTTACGGCAAACTTGGGATAAATAAGGGAGAAAAAAAAGCTCGCTATACAGAGCTTCCAAAGGCCCTCGAAAATAGTTGGTTCTCGAAAAAGATGGCAATTAATCGAGCTGCTGCGAGTGAAGAAGAACTACAAGGATTTCTTGCTGTATGTTCTGAAGTGCTGTGAAATTGCAAGCTACACTTTTGACAATTGAGGAACAAAGTGGGAGCTGCTCGGATGACAATGATTTAGCGTTGATTCGGATAGTAACAACAATCGATGGCAGTAACAGTGGGACACAGGTGTGCGAAGTAAACTTTTTTTGTGCTGCATTGGATTGAATATAATTATACTGTTCTCTGTATTTTACTTATATCTGTGATCAGGACAATGTGATTTCGTAAATTCAAAAATAAAATATTAATGTATGAATTCCATTCAGATAAAACTGTATCACCGTTTCTAAACCGTTCTTTTGCTCTGACTTGTAATATTCACCAAATACGAGTATGTGCTAAAAGGGTCTAAAAGACGTCGACATACTAAAGCTCGTCGTGGTAGTGCCAGCGTGGGCCATAGTATGATACATTGATGCAGTCCACGTCTGTGCGACCTATAGCAAGTATAGTTTCAACAATCTATTAAAAAAGCATATCCCGGAACAAAAAAGTATTATATGCCCATTTTACAGCCAATGAAATGAAATTGGAAACCCTGCTAAGTAATCAAATACTGAATACAGTGAGTGTTGTTGTTTTACGCAATCTGGTTAACAACTACCAAACATTGAAGTTCAAATATGTAAATAAAACTGATGATATTACTCTCAATGTCAACAAATGACCGGTGTGCGTCTTTACTTTTGCTGCAAATTGCTGTAGTCCGCCGATTAGGTGAACTGCACTACTGAACTTTAACTTAACGTACCTGTAAAAGTAGACATTTTTAGATATGCATCGATAGAGTAAAATATCGTTATTTTATCGTAAGGAATCTATAGTTTCATTTTGTGGATAGAACTTAGGAACACCAAGTATATATATAAAGTGATGGTAGTGTCAGTCAGGCGACACGTTAAAAAATTCCTTTAATTTTACGGGTACATCAAACTTTAAAGGCGACACGGTCATGTACCCCTTATGTAAAACGGGAC
>LQNS02278143.1:43367617-43381086 GCA_001587735.2 Parhyale hawaiensis | reverse complement strand
TCCCTGTAAATTTCATCCAAATCGGTTCATAACTTTTTGAGTTATCCTGGTGACAGACAAAGAGACAAACAGACAGACAGACAGACAGACAGACAGACAAACACGACGAAAACATAACCTCCTTGGCGGAGGTAATAATACAAATAGTAACAACTGACGTCACCTGTACCTTTACCTTTGATACCTTTGATGATACTTCGGACGAGGTCCAGGCGACGTTATGCACGGCGCTCATCTTGTGCAGAGGTGATGCTGCAGTCCGTGACGAGCGGGGTGGCTAACAACGAGTTATCCCCACAGTTGACGTAGCCGCTTACAGCAGGTTTATCCGGCACTTTCAGTAAGCATGCGTCCAGTGCGTGTTTAAATTTCGCAGTTTCTGTACCGGTGACATTTCNGGTGACATTTCGAATGTGACGAGGCATTTTGTTGAATAATCTCGCCCCTCGGACTACGAAACTATTAGAATACTTTGTGGCTATCGCATCACCACCAGTTTTAATCGGAATGCGCACCTCACCAGTGCGACCAATACGGTTTGAATATCTGGCCTGGATTCGCCCATTGTAGTACGAACTTCGCTTTTTTTAACGCTAGAGAAAACCATATTACTAGGGTAACCATTCGGCGGAAGAATTTGATGAGGAATGAAAATTCGACATGCAAGATCTGGAAGTTTGACGATATTTTGTAAGCACGCGAGAGCAGGGTGTTAATGTTGATTTTCAGTACTCGGAGCGTGAAAAAAAATTCTGTTCCGAAGCCTGGACTTACGGTAAGTAGACTGTTGAAAGGATGTTCGCCGAACTGCGTGATATTAGTGCTATGAAAGATTACCCGGTAGCCTACTGTACACTCCTCACATTCTGTACTGTGTAGTATAACTATACACTGCTCACATTCAGTGCTGGGTATTTTAACTATACACTGCTCACATTCAGCGCTGTGCACAATAACTACACACTGCTTACTCTTCGTGTTGTATACTATTAACTATAGTCTGTTCCAAGAAACATAAAACGATGAAAAAAAAATCAGCCTGATCACAAAGCACGAGACTCGCTGGAGGGGCCGCAGCGATCCTAACTAAAAAGCTTGTAATAAATTGCATCGCGATCTCGTTAGATTGGAGATGCTATTGTGGACTGGCGTGGTGGTGAGAGTAGTGATGGTGTTGTATCAGTGTAGTGATGGTATTGTGGTGAGTGTAGTGATGGCATTGTGGTGAGTTCACTGATGGAGTTGTATGAGCGTAGTAATTATATGTATTGCAGTGAGTGCCGTGATAGTCTTGTAGTGAGTGTAGTAATGGTTTGGTGGTGAGATGGAGGGGGAAACACAGTGTTGCGCAATGATAGTGCAGGTGTTGCGGTGCGCATGCGAGGTGCAGCAACAGTGCAGGTAAACACTAGGGTATATATACACACACTATGATGAGTTGCAGGTAGTTGACGCGTGAGCTAAATAAAAACGGAGTGGGCTGGCGAGTTCGGTTACGCTGCCACCTAACTGTGCATAGCTTCATGTACTTCATTTGAACTTTACGTTGAATTTCTTACAAGAAAGAACACATTGTTTTGAATCCTGTTTGCGACCGTGTGAGGCTGAAATTCTTGCAGAAGAGATGCAAGTATAATGGTCTTCGTAAATATGAAGATTTGTAAAAGAACAGGTTGCAGCATATCTCTAACATGGCTCATGCTGTAACCCTTAAGTATGCACAAGTTTTAAATAAATCGCAGTAAAATAAGAAAGAAGAATGTCGAATTATAAAAAAGCGGTAAATGTTTCGGGACTTCGCCCATCATCAGCACCTCTCTAGAGATAGAGATATTTTAAATGAGAATCTGAATTTCATGAATTTATCAGACAAAAAAACATAATGATTAACTATAAAAGTGGATGAGCACTGTTCTGGGCATGTAAAATTAGTATCAGTCTAAGAATGTAAAGTGATTCAACTATGCTAAGATCAGAGCTGTTGCACATGGTAAGCGCCTCAAAGTTTTCTAAATAAACTTTGGAGCCGCAAACTCCCGTGTACTGTCGCACGGATGAAAATGGCGGATGGGCAGAAATGTCGGCGAAACAACAACTTCTTTCTGCGTGTTCTGAAAATCTCTAAAAAGCATAAGGGAAGTTGAGACAACGTACGATGACGAACAAACGTTCACAACTCTATTTAGAAACAAGCTTTTTGTGCACGGAGAAGTGTGTCTTTGTACCGGAACATGCAGTGAAGTAATACTAAATTTGTATGATTTTGAAGTCTAAATTAGAGTTATACTTAGATTAGATAATAGCATAGACTAACCTTAAGAAAACGGCATGACAAAGAAATACCAGTTTCTGGTATTTCGTAATTCGTTCGTATTTGGCTGATAACGAACTTCGCTTTTTTTAACGCTAGAGAAAACCATATTACTAGGGTAACCATTCGGCGGAAGAATTTGATGAGGAATGGAAATTCGACATGCAAGATCTGGAAGTTTGACGATATTTTGTAAGCACGCGAGAGCAGGGTGTTGATGTTGATTTTCAGTACTCGGAGCGTGAAGAAAATTCTGTTCCGAAGCCTGGACTTACAGTAAGCCGATGTTTCAAAATACTCGCCAATCTTTGAGACCAGAATATCTAGAAATGACAGGGTTCCAGTTGCCTCACCACCCCTCGTAATTTGAGAGCGACATGCTTCTTACTATTGAGACAACCTAAAACTGTGGCAGGACGAGAGGAATGCGAGAACAATAAATATGTGACATCAACAATTTTTTTTGCCGAACAAGGCGGAAATCAGGATGGCAGTATTGTAGCCTGTGCTTTTCGTGATAACACAGGGCTATGTTAGCTTTACTAAATGTTCAGGGCGCAAAGAACCGCAAGCATTTCGAAACGCTGGTTCTCAGCCAACTTTTGCAGGTTTGGGAACAAGTTTATTTTATATTTTTTTAGTCTTACATCCCGAGTAGTCAAAATGAACAGTATGAAAACTTTGCTGTCGCGTGCTTACAAAATATTAAATTTCCAGATTTTGCATTGCTGATTTCAATTCCTCCTCAGCTTTTTTCGCCAGAATGGTTAACCTACTAATTTGATTTACTCCCGCAATAAAAATATCTTGCCATCTGTTACCAACCAAACGCAAACGAGTTACCGACCAGAAACGGGTGTTTCTTTATCACACCGTTCTTGGAGCTCAGTCTGAATTAGTGGTATTATTTTAATATAACTCCGCTTTAAACTGCACAATCATGCCGTCCAACAAATACGATATCGGTTCACCGTTCCGGTACAAAGATATACTTCCCGTGGCCTGTAAAGATCTCTTATTTATTAATACGAAAGTGAAAGTTGTTCATCGTCTTACGTAGGCTCTACTTCCCATGCACTTTTTCACATATCTTGAAAACACGCTGGGAGAAGTTATCGTACCGGCAACATTCCCGTTCATCCTCTATTTTCATCCATAACAGTGATCATCCACTTTTTATAGCTATGCATTAGGTGTTTTATTTTGTCTTTGTGAAATTCATAGGTATAGTTTTATGTATTATATTTTTATTTGCAATATATTTATTCTTATAGAGGTACTGATGATGGGCGAGTCCCGAAACGTTAGCCCTTTATATAATTCCACGTTTTCCTTTCGTTTTTAATGTGGTTTAATTAAATTAGTAGTTCAATCAGTTTGGTTCTTATTTTTATATTTCATGTATTGCAGCAAATTGGCACCGGACCGTTTGTCGTTTTTGGATCATGAAGCTGACAGCTGTAGCGTATCATTCTTGCCAAGCTAGTAACGGAAGTAAGTTGATCAAAGAAGCGGTCATGGCAATTTTCTGCCGCCAATTATTGCTGCTCGGTACGCCCATTTCAAAATAAAGATACTACATTAAGAGAGCGTAGGCTTGGTGCTGCATTTTTTTGGTAAGACTTCCACAAGGACAAATGCAACTCTCTGCCTTATAGTCACTTTACAACTGCTGGGCTGTGGATTCCACTCTTTCTTCATTCAATTAATTCTTAGGCTCGTTTATGTGAGGTTCAAATTTCCGATTATTTTCATCCATACAGCCATTAGTTTAGGTACTGAACAGTCTTGGGTTGTTTTGCGCATCATTGTCTGTGGCACACCCTCTACAGTCAGCACTGGATCGTTGTTCCGTAGCAGGCCTTGTACATTCGACTTCAGCTAGGCCTTTGACGGGGTCAACCCCAGGGATCTCTGCACAAGTTGGAGGTGTTTGGCTTTGGTGGTAAGGTTCTGTCAATCATTCGTGATATTGTTTCTGAGTGAATGCAGAGAGTATCTGTTGGCGGTTTTGTGTCAATCGTGGAGGTTTCGAGCATATCGTAAGGTAGAGTACTTGGCCCTCTTCTGCTTGTTCTGCACCCTAGCAATATTGTTTCTTAGCTGAAGAATACAATGTTTAACTACGCTGGCGATTCCACTTTGATAGCAGTGATACCAACCCAAACGCCAGCAAGACGAAATTTATGATTGTCAGTTGGTCTCGGATAATTTGCCTTAGTATCCACCTCTGAAGATAGTGACACTGTGCTTCATGGGTCTAACTGCCTGAAGATTCTCGATGATGAGAAACTTACGTTTTAGCCGCATATTAAACGTTTCGTATCATGTGTTTCAAGTAAGATTAGGCTCCTGCGTAAGGGGTAAATTCTGCATTTGGTGACAAAGATGCAGTCCGTAGAGGCTTTTGTGCTTTTTTGTTTCCTGTGTAGGAGTATTGTTCACCGATCTGAGCTTACGCTGCTGGTTGTCACTTGCGTCTGCTGGGCGACCGGTTAGCTCAGCCAGCTGGCTGTACGCTGATAGTGATTTCATATGAATCTGTCCTATAGGGGAAGAGTGCCCTGCCTCTGTATGTTTTAAAAGGTATACAGCAATGGTTACACTTTTCTGTCTGCCCACAAAGTCTCTGAGAGAAATACATGTGCTGCGGCTTATGTCCACTTTTTCACATTGAGGACTGTTAAGTGCCGAGCTCGTCAGTTCAGTCTGTGTTTTATGCTGGGGTGTGTTCTGGTGTGGAATTCATAGCCGGGATCAGCTTTCGTTCATGTGGATCTGCGACCATTTAAGTCAACTGTTAAAGGCTTTCGCATGAATTTTCTTTGGCAGCGTTTCGGGCTTCCCGGGGTTGTACTATTTGTCCATGGTGGCCCGAGCGTTAAGCTTTTAATATTCATTATAATATATTAGGGATTCGGACGGATTCGAACCTGGGGGCTTGAGTACGACTCGGCACGGCCAAAAGGCCAACGCTAATAGGGCATGGAAAAGAGGCTTGCAGTGCACGAACTACTGCTGCGCTGGCCCGCTCCACTACAACGAAGAATTAACTTGTGGTGCTTGCCGCTTTATATGGAAACTCACATACTTCGAATAAATACTAACGAAAGATATCCGATTTTTGGTCCCTGCGTCCACCTGCAGTCCTGCCTTTAAAGCTCTCTCAGTGTTGGCCTTGTGATTGCGTCGTGCCATACTCAAGTCTCTGAGTTTCAACCCTAGCGAACAGCTAATGTAGTATCGAGCTCAACAAGTAAAAAGATGCGAGCTTCCCTCCTGGATAATTCCAATGGTGCGTATGGACAAAAAAATCTTCTATATAATACATGTCATTTTTAATTTAACAAGTGTTTCTTCAATTTTGAAGTGCTGTCCGTTAATTCAATACCAATTGCTGCATGAAATACAGACACACAGATGCACCAGAGCAAGGAAGTGTACGTTTTTCCAAAGGGCACGTTAAGGGTGCATTTCAGGTAATGTATGCTAGTTATTAAATGAGCATGGTTCTTACTGTTTTTGATGAAGTCGTTCTCAAATTATCTGCTAATATGTGCCAATATTATGTCTGACTGTGAGTGGAACAAGAGAATTCAATGTAAAAAATAAAAAACAAATTTTTAACAAAAAGTTGCCATTCCGTTTGAATATGAGTGCCTCGAAACCTAGGCTCTCTTCTTCTCTGGGTATTGGTGTAATTAGTGCCTAAAAGGTAAGCTACTTTGTGGTAATTACCAGTACTGATAGCATCTAATGCTCCTAGGCTAACACTCGATATAACAAAATTAGGTGCGCAGTGTCACCATAGGCCGCTGCGCTGCGGCTGAGCCCAACACACCAGCTAAATAATTCGTTTATTTGTAAGACTGTACAAACGCTGTGGAAACCACGGTCCCAGCTGAGACCCACAGCCCTCAGCACAGCACAACGTCACACGACAGCACCATGATGTGCACTGAGCCCTTAGCCTTAAACAGACCTTGTCTCCAGGGCATAGAGTGCGGACAAACACCACACTGTTTCCTGGACAGAGTCGTTTTCACTTCGGTATGACGAGTAATATGTAGTGTTTCAACGGAATGAAAACTGTTTTACAAACCTCAGTCTCGCCTAGGAGAATTTCCTCCAGCTCATCGCTGAATCGCTGCTTCGTGGAGGTCACATAGTCTCTACAGACAGTGGTGAGCAGCTTAGTACATGACTCCACCACCACTGTTGCGTAGCCTCATCACGCCAATTATCTTATGACATTACCAACACAGTTACTACCTCTGTACACTCATCCTGGCTACAGAAACACGACACCACTACCGCCCCTACCACACCATCACCACTGCCCCTACCACCACCACAACATCAGGCCATTGAGCAGACACCAATTTTATGCGTTGCTGAGTGCTAAAGAAATGGGAAGTAGCGAAGGAAGGGCGGCGCCGGAAGAGCAAGTTTGGAGCAATGACCAGCGCCGTGTGTAACGAGAGAATTTCGTGGTAGAGGCCGGAAATGTTAAGAAACGTTGCGATGAAGATGTGCTAACACAGCTCACCTCGTGCTTATGGTACCAAATTCTATTGTGTGGGTTTGCAGCTAATATATTAATGTCTCAAGTGATATGCTGCAGAAGTACTAAGTACGAGAGAAGTTTTATCGTGTGATTTCTATTAAACAAATCAATAAACAAATGAAACGTTCAGTAAAAGCTCAGTCATCATAACAGTAATAGGCTTCACATGCCTAGACATTTAGGACAAATATTTATGACCATGTGTGAGCCAAGGAGGCCATGTAAGAAGTTGAAGTTGAACAACGAACATAATATCAATATCGTCAATGTATGTCTAATGGCAGAGAATCGTAACCAGAAAACATGAAGCACGCAACTACAAAGACGCAAAACAGCCGCTAACTTTTATAGCTATCATGAACATTATCACACACACGTAAATTGCTTACCTAGCGCTGCTTGAGCGCCGAGCCCTTAATTGTAGCTCAGAACGCAACACGCTTTCTGCAGCAACAGATAACCGGGATTTTCTACCCTCACCTGCAGGTTTTTTGGAGTTGATATTTATCGGTGGAGTTGCCTTGATATCATGGAGGTTTAGCGTAGTTTCTCGATTGGACACCTTACTAATAGGCTACGCTTCACGTTAAAAATTTGAATTATCTAAAATGAAAGAAGTTTCTTTAAGGACTGTTTTAGTATTTCTTTAGAGTCAGAGATTATCTTTGTGTGCGTAATTTTAGTAGGTGTATAGTTGAGTGTATATGAGACTGTCATTATCCGTGGTCCAGGCTCTGGAAGGGAAGGGGGGGGGGGAGAGTGTCTGTGTACATTTCTATTTAACAGCTCTACCATGTATTTTCCTATTCCATATGATGAGGACCTTAAACAAGTTGGGTAGAACATTCGCACCTGGTACATTTTTGAGGGGGAGGGACATGAAGGGCGTAAAATTATCAATTGTTTATTGATTATTCTGAAAAAAAGTTTGCTCAGAATATGCATTTTTGAAAAAGAAACACATTTTGCTCCCACAACTTCTTTCGTTTAGGCCTTAGTTTTTGAGGTAATGGGAAACATATATAACTATATATGTATTAATTGGAAATTTCCATAGAATAGAACTCAATGAGTTTTCATGGTAGAAAAAATGAGACAGTTTTGGAATAATTGAAACAGTCCAACAAGACTATAGAGCTGGATTCTCCATTTTCTATTTCGTTGCGATCGCTAACTAAAATATAGGGAATAAACATAGGATTCGGTTTTGATAAAAAATATTATAAGGGCAAAAATGGAACATTCTGCTCTATAGTCTTGTTAGGATTGTTTCAAGGATTCCAAAACTATTCTTGTTTTTTAGCATGAAAACTCATTGAGTTCTACTCTTTTGAAATTTCTAAAAAGTACATATATATTTATATATATTTCCCATTATCTCAAAAACTAAGGCCTAAATGAAAAAAGTTGTGTGAGCAAAATGTGTTTCTTTTTCAGAAATACATATTCTGAGCAACTTTCAGAACAATCGGTCTACAATTGATAACTTCAAGCCACCCCTCATGCCCCCTCAAAAATGTTCCAGGTGCGAAAGTTCTACCCAACTTTTTTTGATGTCCTCATCCATAGACCACACCACTGGACACTGGCCCCTAAGGCAGATTTCGGTCCCGCAATTGGGCCTGACAGCACGGTGCCGTAGACGCATTTTTTGTGTTCTCGCATTACTTTTTCATACTTTGTTTAGGCTATTTGACTTAATTCCTTTCCATTCAGTATTGATTGGCAAACCCGTCCGTCCTTTGAAAATTTTTACACGCAAAAAATTCACAAAAATATTAAGGCTTGAAGTGCAATTACGTAGAGCAATTGTCTATGACATTCTTTCATTTTCGCAATAGCGTAAGATTATTTCCAAGTATGTATAGTAAAATAAAGTCTCATGTTATAAAACAGAAGCATCTAAAACTCGGGACATGCTCGATGTGTAGTGCAATACATCTAATGGAGTTGTTAACTAAAGTTATTTGGTATGCGCGCTTAGCGACAAAATTCTTGCCGACGGTAGAACTGGAAATTGTGTTTCTGGCAGAAGCATTCACTCGACTGCTGCAGACTGCAGTCAGTTATTCGACTGCTGTAGGTATTTCTATGAAATTTGCATTCATGAGTTGTCAGGTACCTACCGAGTACCAATATATATCACGTAGAGTAAATGATCACATTTTTGTGATGATCTATTCGTTTTTCACCTGCGAGCAAAGCGAAGAGCGGTGACGATATTTTCGTTGAAGATTCAAGTATATATATATATGTATTTATAAATATATAGATACATATTTGTCTGTCAACCCCCAAAAAATAATTGGAGTTGAGCAAAGTAAATAATTTTTTTGCAGGGAGTCTTGTGGGTTGGCCTAGGTGTGACCAATGCCAAAAAGTATAATCAGCTGGCCTTAAAAAATGACTGTGATGAATGAAGAGACAGGAAGAGTTGGGTCATAATATTTTTTTAGGTAGTCAGGTGGGTTGACTGAGATGTTATTTAACTTAGGCAACAATGAATTGATAAAACCTAGTCATTCATTAAATGATATAATGTTGGCAAACATGAAGTGATGTAACGTAGGCACATTTGAAGTGATGTAACGCAGGCACCCATGAAGCGATAAAACGTGAGTACCCATGAAGCGATTTAACTCAGGCAACTAACAAGTAATGCAACATAGGAAACCATGAAGTGATATAATGTAGACAACCACGAAATGGAGTTATATACATAGGCAGTTATGTGAAATTATATTGACACACACGATGTGTAGCTTTGGATGGTTCCATTAATGAAGGGTTGTATCAGCCCTAACTTATGTTTTAATATCATTTACCGGCTATCTTGGTATCTTTATCTCATAGTTCAATATGTATTTTTAGCTCATTGCTACAAATGTAGTATTACTGTGGTTTTCATTCACTTTTTCATTATTACGGGGTTTTCTTAACCTCCCATTTGTCGCGATTAATGGGATGAGGTCTACCGCAAGCTCTACATAACTACATCAATTTCTGAGGTTATAGCTTCAAATTCGTCATCGGAAAAAAACTCAAGTGAATGTGATATTAAAGTACATTACGTGCAATATCTATGAGCCAGTTTTTTCAATGAACTTTTAATATTCCTAGAAATTCTCATCAATTTTCAATTTTTTTTGATGTCCGAAGGTATGATATTTATCGCCTACTGAAGATATATAATTGTGAATTTAGATTCCCTGCCGTACAACGCATTCCTTATGGTACGACAAAAAAAATTAATCTTTGTTTGAGGTCTCTGTGTTTATTAGAACTCAATTTATTAACACTTAACGTAAATTGGCCTCCAGGCCCATTGCGAGAGGC
Organism: Parhyale hawaiensis; assembly: GCA_001587735.2. Lineage (NCBI taxonomy): Eukaryota > Metazoa > Arthropoda > Malacostraca > Amphipoda > Hyalidae > Parhyale > Parhyale hawaiensis. The sequence goes on along the minus strand of LQNS02278143.1, from coordinate 43,370,872 downwards.
CCGATTTCAGTGTCCAGTCAATGTATGGTGTGGTCTATGCCTCATCATACGGAATAGGAAAATACATGGTATAGCTAAAAAAGAAATGTACACAGGCACCCCCCCGCCCAGAGCCTGGACTACTGTGTAAATCCGTCAGTTAGTGAAATATAAGCATTTTTGCTTCTAGCCCACGAACGACTGGCATGATAGTGCTGGTTCCATTCAATGCGCCAGAGTAGAGGAACGGCAATGATACCTGTATTGGAGAGATCAGTGATACATGCGGATGGTGACCAAGCGTCGAGAAAGGCATTCATCATTCAGTTCTTCATCACTGTAAACTAACCAGTTAAAGCTAGCACGCTGGTAGTCGCAAGACAACAGCCCTACAGCGTTGTCCATGACTCTGGATCTTTCTTTAAAAGATGCAAATTAAAGTCTTCAATATCATACAGACAGCTGTCTTCTTCAGTGCTGAAATTGTTGTCGGTAGTACGTACCGTCATTTCCGAAATCGGTAACCTCTGTTTTTGACTTTAGCTGTAGCAGCTTCAGAGATATACTGCAGGTATAGAAGACACATTTTGGCCTCCTGAGACAAGAAAAAAGTTTCCCTGATTTACGTAACGATTCAAGCATTCTACTGAGAAGTCAATACAAGGATTACAACGACTGCCATGATGGCGTGCGGCGTTTGGTGGAGCCGTTGCTCGCACCGCAACACCGCAACCCTCGGGCAGCAAAAAGGGTTCGTTGCGTGTCAGGAGCTGGGCACGTCCTCTTTAAATTTGGGTATGAGATTTTGGTTGTGTGGAGCCTGCAACTGAGATATCAACTTATCCCGGACCGCCTTGTTTGAGTCCACCGGCCTTTGCGGCGCGGGAGGGAAGTGGCTAGAATATGGATAAACAGATTAGCATAAGAACGCTACCTGGCTCACCATCTAAAGTTCTGTGGATAAACAAAGTGCGAGGATTGCCACAAAACTGTTCAGTGCGACGGCAGTAGCGGCCATCCTTGCCAAGGAAGTGACTACCAAGCCATGCACCCTGCAGTTTCTGTCAGCAACTGTCATCTCAACTGCAGAGCTTCGCCGTGCCCTCGATGCAAATCTTGATTACAGCCATAGAATTGACATGACAAAACTGCGTGCGCTGTCCAAACCAAAGAAGCAAAGAAGCTCCCCAGCGTCGCTCGGGCGACCACAGCATTGGCCACACACCTAGACACGCACAACGTTGCGTGCGCACCTCGCGCCCTCAAGCTGATAGTCTCCCAAGTATTTTTGTGGAGGAGCACGGCAATTGGATTAGGCAAATCCCCTCTGTTTATTTTAGGAGCGTTATTGTGTTAAATATCAATTGAGAGTCGGGGGAAACTGGTTCACGCTCGCCGGGAGATTGGGGAGAGTTGGAGAGGGGAGGGAGCTTACCGAGATGCTGATGATAAGGAAGAATAAAGCGAATGTTAATGCAAGCTCAGACGAGGGGATCAAGCAAAGGGAGTGTGAACTAAGGGCGCATCAAATGATCGAGCGTTGCTGTCCAGTGAAGGGAATCAAAGGGATGTGGTCACAGCGCTGTATTAGACTGTAGTTCATGTCTTGTGCTACGTGTACTTGAAATATCAAACGTAGAATAGAATATGTTTAACACAAAAGTTCCTTATAGCAGAGACTTATCTTCGAAACAGTGCTAAATTATTACCTCCGCCAAGGAAGTTATGTTTTCGCCGAATTTGTCTCTTTGTCTGTCGGTCGCCAAGATAACTCAGAAAGTTTTGAACAAATTTCAACGAAATTTCCAAGGATTGTTAGATATGTTAGGAGAAACCGGTGAGTAACGTTTGGTGAAGATCAGTTCGTTTGCTTGCTTGTTTGCCTGCCTCAATTTTCGTAGTGAAATAACTCAAAAAGTTATGGACGGAATTTTGTGAAATTTGCATGAGTATATTACGAAGAGTAGCTCACCAAATTTTTCTAGCAATCAGTCAGTTCGTTTGTTTGTTTGTCTTTATGTTTGATCTTCAGCTTGTTAGCAAAACAGCTTAAAAGGTTATGAACGGATCTTCATGAAATTTACAGCAATTGTCAGTAATATTGAAAGACATAGATGATCAAATTTGGAGATGGTCTGTTTGACTAATGTTTGATAGCAGCATAACTCGGACAAATTATGAATGAATTGTCAACAAAATTACCGAAGCTGTTATTACCGTCAAAAGGTATAAATGATTAGATTTTGGAGTAGATACAAAGGAAATCATAGTTTCAGAACCAATAGGAAATTTTTATTACCTTTGCCTTCTTTTGAGGAGGTATGCACTCTTAGAGTGCTCTAGTTATATTTTCGATCATTCAACTCCACCAACCAAAGCAGCGAACTGATACTCCAGTGTTTAGAACCCAACAAAAGAGGACAAGTTCAGGAGCTCGCTGCTAGGTTGTCAAGCTCAGTGGTTATACTCAGTGGCCAAACTCTTGGTTTACTCTACAGCACACAAGCTATTATCAGTGAAACATAAGCTCTCTGCGGTGCACCAGCTGTCATCAGTCAAACATAAGCTCGCTGCGGTGCACCAGCTGCCATCAGTCAAACATAAGCTCTCTGCGGTGCACCAGCTGCCATCAGTCAAACATAAGCCCGCTGCGGTGCACCAGCTGCCATCAGTCAAACATAAGCTCGCTGCGGTGCACCAGCTGCCACCAGTCAAACATAAGCCCGCTGCGGTGCACCAGCTGCCATCAGTCAAACACAAGCCCACTGCGGTGCACCAGCTGCCACCAGTCAAACATAACCCCGCTGCTGTGCACCAGCTGCCACCAGTCCAACATAAGCCCGCTGCTGTGCACCAGCTGCCACCAGTCAAACATAACCCCGCTGCTGTGCACCAGCTGCCACCAGTCCAACATAAGCCCACTGCGGTGCACCAGCTGCCACCAGTCAAACATAACCCCGCTGCTGTGCACCAGCTGCCACCAGTCAAACATAAGCCCGCTGCTGTGCACCAGCTGCCACCAGTCAAACATAAGCCCGCTGCTGTGCACCAGCTGCCACCAGTCAAACATAAGCCCGCTGCTGTGCACCAGCTGCCACCAGTCCAACATAAGCCCACTGCGGTGCACCAGCTGCCACCAGTCAAACATAACACCGCTGCTGTGCACCAGCTGCCACCAGTCAAACATAACCCCGCTGCTGTGCACCAGCTGCCACCAGTCCAACATAAGCCCACTGCGGTGCACCAGCTGCCACCAGTCCAACATAAGCCCACTGC
>LQNS02278143.1:43350284-43361810 GCA_001587735.2 Parhyale hawaiensis | reverse complement strand
CCTAAGGATGCCAGCACGATAAAGGATCAATGAAGAAAAGAAGAAAATTAAGACGCAAATAAGAGAAGAGGAGATTCCGCACCGGCCTAGAGGCATTACGCAAACGTATAGGCTATTGCGTGAATTCTTCACGCACGGGTCCACTAGTTTCTAATAATCATTTAAGAACTTGAAAGCAAGAATTCTCGTTTCACGATAATTTATCCATTAGGACGCGAAGGTGATGATGGCTTATGAAAAATATAAAATAATGCAAAAAGGAAAAGAAATTAGATGGAGAAACTTTTGAGCTGGGCATTGTCACTCGTCTAAATTCAATTTAAAAACTCAGTCGACTTCAAAACAACTTTGTAAAACTTTGCCTGGATTAATTAATCATTGGGAGAGGCAGGGAAAAGTTAGGAGGATGAGGGGCGGTGGAAAAACTATTGTGCTGATCATCGAGAAGCTGATCAGAGAAGTGGAAATGCAGCACTTTGATGGTGAAAAAGTCAGCTTAATTTCCTGTAATTAACGAACAGCTTTGCTCTAGTCCGAAGAGAACGGCAGCAGCGGCAAGAGGGTACAGGAGTGTACCATTAGCACGGTAGCAGTGGCAAGAGGGTACAGGTGTGTAGCACTGTAGCATGGCAGCAGCGGCAAGAGGGTACAGGAGTGTACCATTAGCACGGCAGCAGTGGCAAATGGGGTGCAGGAGTGTAGCACAGCAGCATGGCAGCAGTGGCAAGAGGGTACAGGAGTGTACCATTAGCACGGCAGCAGTGGCAAATGGGGTGCAGGAGTGTAGCACTGCAGCATGGCAGCAGTGGCAAGAGGGTACAGGAGTGTACCATTAGCACGGTAGCAGTGGCAAATGGGGTGCAGGAGTGTAGCACTGCAGCATGGCAGCAGTGGCAAGAGGGTACAGGAGTGTACCATTAGCACGGTAGCAGTGGCAAATGGGGTACAGGAGTGTAGCACTGCAGCATGGCAGCAGCGGCAAGAGGGTACAGGAGTGTACCATTAGCACGGCAGCAGTGGCAAATGGGATACAGGAGTGTAGCACTGTAGCATGGCAGCAGTGGCAAGAGGGTACAGGTGTGTAGCACTGTAACATGGCAGCAGCGGCAAGAGGGTACAGGAGTGTACCATTAACACGGTAGCAGTGGCAAATGGGGTGCAGGAGTGTAGCACTGCANTGCAGGAGTGTCGCACTGTAGCATGGCAGCAGTGACAAATGGGGTGCAGGAGTGTAGCACTGTAGCATGGCAGCAGTGGCAAGAGGGTACAGGTGTGTAGCACTGTAACATGGCAGCAGCGGCAAGAGGGTACAGGAGTGTACCATTAGCACGGTAGCAGTGGCAAATGGGGTGCAGGAGTGTAGCACTGCAGCATGGCAGCAGTGGCAAGAGGGTGCAGGAGTGTCGCACTGTAGCATGGCAGCAGTGGCAAGAGGGTGCAGGAGTGTAGCACTGTAGCACGGCAGTGCTTCAGGACAATTACCCCTCGTACAACTACACATGAGACAGTTACCTTACGTACAACAACCTTCTTGAGTTAATACCCCTTCACTTACAGACTAAGTCAAGTAACATCAACAGTTTATTCCTACAATTTTACATACTGAGCGAAAATATCAGTTAATGGAAAATGTGGTTAGATTATCTATTATTTACGGCAAGTTAAATTACTGTACGTAAAAAAAACAGATTAGGTGATATTAGGTTAGGCAAAGTTACAATAGGTTAAAGAAGGTTACGATTTGGCTGAATAGACTAGGTTTCGTCAGGTTAGGCATGCTTCGCTTAGCTAAAGTTAGGTTTGGTTATTTTATGTTAGGTTAATTAAGACTAGATTGATTAGGTTAGATTCAGCTAATTAGATTAGGATATTTAAGGTTAGGTTAAGCTAGGCAAAGTTACGTTAGCTTAGATGAGATTAAGATTGGTCATGTAAAGTAAAGTTAGGTGGGGTTAGGTTGGGTAAGGCTAGGTTTGAATACATTAGCTTACCGTATATGAGGTAAGATTAGATATTGCTAGGCTATGCCACGTAATATTTCATTTCACATAAACATTTAATGATAATAATAATAATTTATAAATTATCATTTTAATATTGTAAGCATCACTTATTACAAAATTATATTTTTAAGCATGTTAGAAAAAATACAAATGTGGATGGCGTAATTGAAATGGGATAATAATCCAAGAGGGTAGTTGTCGATGCGAGTAATTATGCAAGGGGTTGTTATCCGCTGGGTAATTGCCCGTGAGGTGTAACTGTCCAGGGGGTAATTATCCTAGAACAGTAGCCTGCTGGAAGACGGTACCAGTAAGAAGAAGGTACTGGAGTGTCACCAGGAGCAGTGGGAAAATTGCATTGGAGAGCAGAACTGTTGTAAGATCAGTGTCAGGGAGATGGTGCAAGCGTGTTAAAGTCTTTACAGCAAATTGTACGCACCGCATAAATTAGGCGAAGGGGCTGAAAATTTTGTAAAGTTGAGGTCCGTGAGCACCGGTGGAGCTGCAAGCTGTGCATTACCGGGAGCTTGGTACGGCGATTGTTTAGCTGAAGGTACGCAAAATTACAAAATAGTTATGCTTGAAATTTTCAAGCATTATTAGCAGCATTAGCGTATGACTGTTTCTCTCGAATTGTATTTAATGAAAATCGCATACTTTTCAGCGACCACTTACTTATAGTCGCAGTATCCGCATACTACATACATATATCAGTCCATTCTATCCATGGTATAACTACGTGGTGAGGTGCCATGATGTCGCTCCGAGGAGCCGGTGTCACATCTTAGCATGTCAGGAACGCTGGACATGCGGACGCTGCGGTCTGGAACGCTGGCCCCCAACCTACTGCATCGTCTGGAGTGCTCAATATGACCTAACCAATAATCAATTAGCATGGCTTGCTAGTCGATACCGTGATAAGACCGCCTCCTCATTTTTCTATCTGGCAGTCACGCTCTCGATGAGAGGCACGAGTTCCAGGACATTATGACTGTGTTGGAAGGCATGGCAGTCGCAATGTACAAAATCCAAAGTTAGGTATGACATCAGACCTGTACTCAGCTTAGGCTTTGGCAAATACCGAGCCCTGAGTCTTCCTTGGCTTCGCTCAGTGTGTGGACTACCTGGGCTGGTAGTGGTTGCTGTTGGTTTACATTGCAAGTTTTGACACTAAACTGACGCTGACGGGAATTAGAGAAAAAGACAGCAGAGAGAAGCGTGAGTATGTCGCGCCTTAGAACTCTTTACAGGATACTGCTATAGGTGGTGAAGACAGAAGTAAGTGCGAGGCAGCGCAATGAATGTCTCTCGTTTTGGTCTGTCTGGTGACTAGTGTCATGCACGTACGAACTCTGTGATGGTTTCGATTATTCCAAGAACAGTCACGATGCAAAACACTGCATATTTGGCGACACAAGACTGAGACAAAAGAAAACTCCGTGTCCTCCAGTTTCTAGGCCGGGCAGACGGGCCAAGAGAGAAGAGGTTCATTGCAGCAAGAAGGTAGCCAATAGTCTGCTATCTGCTGAGCAGCCATGCTGGCCGCCATAACAGCTGCTCCGTGGTGAATAAGCTGAGCTGAGTCAGCAGACTTGAGCCGTTCAGGCTTTTGCCAGCTCTTCACCAAACTTTGAAACTTTTTCTTCTCATTTCATTGCGGTATCGGCGGGCCGGCGCGCTTATCTCGGTGCATGCTACGTAGGCCGGAGATAGGTGTTCGGTTAGTGATCTGGGACCTTGCTAATGTGTAGATACAATGTGGAGCTGTGAGCAGTGCACGAAATCGAAATTACTGCTATTAAATTTACTAGTGAAGACAGAGAGCACAAATATTTTCTACGTACAGTACGTAGTAAAAATTCCTTGCTTTACCCAAAGTCATCAAATATCATAACAACTTATGGAAACAGGGGCAGCATACCTCTGCCAAGTCAAGCAAGGCAATGATAACGAAAAATTCAAATTGGTCTTGAAACCAGGATTTACTTTATATCGTGGCAAAAATTAGTCGTTTGTGCCTCCTGACATTATAACAGTTCCTGTAGTTTTCTTCAAGATCCGTCCACAACTTTTTGAGTTGTGTTCTGATAAACATTTGACAATCAGTCATACACGCAAACGGACGAACCGATCATTGCCAAAACTTGGTTTTTATGCCTTTGAATATTTCTAACAATTGATGCAAATTTTATGAAGATGCGCGCTCGTAACTTCTCAGGTTGTGTCACTGATAAACATAAAAACAACTAGAGCACTCGCATACTTCCGCCGAACCCAACAATGTTAGAAAAAAATTCTAATTTGTCCGGAAACCAGGATTTCCTCTTTAACTTCCCCAAAATCTAGTCTTTTGGGTCTCCTGACCATAAAAACAGCTTCTATAATCTTCTGGAAGATCTGTCCGTAACGATTTGAGCAATGTTCTGACAATCATTAGTCAAATACACAAACGGAGAAACCAATCATCACCAAAATTTGGTCATTTGTGCCTGCTAACATGTTTAACAATTCCTAAGAAATTCGGGAAAATCCGTTCATAACGTTTGGAGTTATGTTACTGACAAACATAAAACAAACATACAGACAAACAAATTAACGGACAAGCAGATCAACACAAAACTTTGGCCATTTGCGCATATAGTAATGACCCCAACTACTGCAAATTTCATACAGTTCCGTCCATCACTTCTTGCGTTATTTTAGTGATAGACAGCTAAAGAGACAAATAAATTCGGACAAAAACATAACCTCCTAGGTGGAGGTAAATGTTTGGCCAATCAATGCTTAATCGGAATAAACTTTGAGATTTTAAAATACCCACTGAACAATTACAATTTTTCCCAAACGTGTTGAGAAACTTTAGATGACACAATCCGCCTGCCACCCATGGAGAGATTACCCATATATATATGATCCAACTCAAACTACACTATCCACTACGTAATAGTTGGAGGCCCTCGCCGTCATTACATGGTTGCATGAATGCAGAAATTTACTGTATCGACGAAATCCTCGTTTTCTTCACCCTTCTTCGCGATTTTGTTCTCAGGAAGATTTTTCACTTATGTTTCATTTCGCAGAAGGAGGGAACATAGCCACGCTTTACTGTAATGGTCAGAGAATTGTTTCGTTCTTCGATGACTGCTCTCCTCCCACCAGTCACAGACTCCCAGGCGCCCCTTTCCACCAATCACAAGCTCCCAGTCTTAGGTGAAGCCAATTAGCAAGTCAGCCAGGTGTCATTCTTGCCGGAACATTCAGCTTTCGATCTCTGCAGCCATTGCTACCTCCTTCTCTTAAAGCTCCGTGTTGCACCGTGAATATTTCATCTTACGGCTAGGGAAGTGTTTTGTCTTTCGATGGTTGCTTTCTTCCCACCTAGCACAGGCTCCCAGCCCTCTTTTCCCACCAATCACAGGCTTCAAGCCATTCATTCACCCAATCAAGAAGCAAGCCAGATTTCAGCCTCGAGAAGAATTGCCGTAGACGCTATTGCCTCTTCCTGTTAAAAGTCTTGGATGCAGTAGTCCTCCTCAGTCACTTCATTTAATAAAAAAATTGGTAGTACAACGATTTTCTGGCTTTTCAGAAGATGAATTTTGTCCTATGAGATACTTGACATAGGGACAGAGAGACAAGCAAGCAATAAGCCGAACTATGTTTCATTGTATGGTCGGACCCATGGTTTGTTGATTGCTTGGTTGGTTGGATAGCCTCTTTGTCTCTTATTAAGGAAAAGATAGGAGAAAATTTACCTGCTGAACGCCAAAAGAATGAGCTAGAACAAAATTCGAGTCTACATTTAACAGCAAATAGGTTCTTTTAATATCCAAAAGTTATACAGTACACGTCTCGACGTTTTATTCTTGAGAGAGATGATAAATTTCTCTTCTGCTTATTATTCGGTGCTGCAAACGTATTTTCGTATGTTATTTTTTCATACTTTGTTAGGATATTTTACTTAATTCTATTGAATTCAATAATGATTGGAAAACCTGTCCATACTTCTAATACTTGTGTACGTAACAAATTCTCAGAAAATTTACAGGCTTGAACACCCTTTGATTTTTGCAGTTGAGTAAAATGATTTTGCAATAGTTAGTAACATAAAGTCCTCTTGTTATTATTATTATTGAGCCACCACGGACAGGTAGTACCATGCAAGTGAAGTATTTTGCAACACTAGAAAGCTCGAAACTCAGCTAAAGTAAATTCAACAAAAAAGCCATTAACAACTTGATCGTCTGCAGGCCAACACGACCGAAAATCAACGCCAGCAATAAATTTCAAGCCTCAACAGACCAGGGCACGAAGCACCGACTAAGCTGACGAGTTCGGCATCTAACATTCTCTAAAGTAAAAAAGTGCACATCAATCGCAGCACGTGTCATCCTCCTAAAGACCTTGAGGGCAGGGACAGAAGAATACAACCAATGTATCTCATTGTTGTACACCTTATCAAGCATACAGAGTCCGGCCACCCCTCTCCTAGGGAGCAGTTCCATCAGATAATTTTCATCTGAACTGACAAGTCGGTCCAGCAGACGCAAGTAACGGTCAGGTCAGCAGCGGAAGCCCAGACCGGTGAACAATACTCTAACACAGGCAGCACAAGCTCACTGTCAACAAACACTGAATTCACCTTACTCAGGAGCCCATTCTTACTGGAAGGACGCAACACTAGTCACCTAATATGCGGCTCAAAAGTAAGCTTCTCATCAAAGGCAACACCGAGAATCTCCAAGGAGCTATAGACTCCTTAAGCAAGGTGTCATCTATCTTCAGATGTGGATGTCGCGGTAAAAGTGCGCGAGAACAAATAATAGTTATAGATTTAGTCATATTGGCATTCAGCTTCATATTCCAAGCCGAGCTGCTGGGGCAGGTATCACATCTATCAAAGTGGAATCGTTGGCATAGTTGATCACCATATTCTCTAGCGAAGAGAGCATGTCACTACATTGTATACAGAACGAACAACAGCGGGCCATGTACACTACCCCGAGGGATGCTAGACTCCACGGCAAATGAGGTACCGCAACCGTCAATAGACAAATTCTGCGTTCGCTCAGAAACAAAATCACGAATGATTGACAGAACCCTACAACTCACACCAAACGACGACACCTTGTGCAATGGACCCCCGTCGAACGCCGCACTAAAGTCCAACTGTATAAGGCGTGCCTCAGACCCAGAATCCAGGGTAGACTGTAAAGGGCGTGACACCGACAACAATGCGTTTAACATCCAAAACCAGTTCTATACGCGAACTGAGCAGCAAACCTGCAGCCTCAGAAAAACGACCCCCCTTACAAGCGACCAATTTCTCGAACATCTTCGACAAAATAAGCGTCAGCGTAATGGGTTGGTAATTGGCGACATGGGGCGATTCCGGACCTTTGAGAATGGGAGTAATATTCCCAGTACGTCAACAACAGGGACATTTTCCTAACCACATCTGCCGCTGGAAGATCACTCCAAGCTTAGGGGCGAGGATGCTAGCAAGCTGCTTATAAAACAGAGGAAACATGCCCACCGGGTCCACACCTCCATAAGGGCGCTGGCACACCAAAAGCAGTTGAGCTGGCAGGCACGCGGGCAGGCTGGCAGGCAGGCAATTTGCCTTACACACCACGAGTAGTGCAGCAGGTGCGAAGGTGCAGCTTTGCAGTGTTACCAATTTAACATTTTTGTGCTAGAATTAGAATATTGAGAGGGCCAGCATCCGAAAATTGGTTTAGCGTTTAACAGGAAGAAGCAGGAAATTTGAATTTTTAGCATTTGTGACATTTTTCTGACTTATCTAACACTATATGCCGAATTTAATGCTATTGACACTACGTAAGGGACAATTGCGATAACATTATCCTTCGTTGAATATTGCAGAATTGAAGGGAAATTGTAACTCTTACAACCGTACGAACGTGTATTAAATTCCTTCATTGTCAGACAAATTTAGTTATCGCCTTCGCGTCATTTCTTTGTGCTAGAGCTATTCAGTGCACTGCCATATCTATTATATTATGATCCTTATTCTTATTGCCGGTTGAACTTATAAAGGAATTCAGCATATCCTTCGCCTCACAATGAGTAAGATAAAGCGAAGTACGCTCAAAAGTTCAACAAAAAGCATAAACTCGATAGTCCATGTCTGATTACTTCTTTTACGAGTTATATACGTTGTTAACAAAGATGAGACATCTACGGTGGAAGTCAAGTCCGCCATGTATATTTACTGCCATATAACATTAAAATCCTGTGATCATCTGGACGACTTGTGCAAAAATACCAAATCCGATACTAAAGCAGTGATACATCGCACTATGTATGCAAACGTAGTGGAGATTGTTATAGTTACTTATTTCAGTGAAAATTTAACTACTGATAGCAAATATAGCCTGCAACTGAATGAATCTAATGATATCATTACTTACAAATCATTAGTTTTTTGTAGTTCCGGAGGAAGCCAATATAAGGATGTGGCAGCATTTGCTTTAAAACTAAGTTTACTCCATTCGAATGCTGAAGTCGAGCGTTATTCAGCAGCATGAACGCCGTGAAAAATAAGGTTAGAAACAAAATGTAACTGCCTATGCTATGCGCTATTCTTAGCGTAAAATATGGTCTAAGGAGGCATAGCAAATGCTACAAAAACTTCAAACTGCCAAAAGTTGCCATCAACAAAATTGGACTGATGGATTTCAATGACAAGACGATAGTCCCACTAGCTACAGAATGCACAGCTTGTCTATCAATTATGATGAAAATGCATTAGAACTGTAATTCAGGAAGAAATCGGTGGATCATAATCTTCTCCCTCATTCTTTGTAACTAGATACTGATTTTTTTCTGCAGCAATTTTGCAGGAAAGTCCGAATTTCATTTGACAACATTGAGCAGCAGTGCGCACCGCTGCAAGCAACGTCCTGGTGGACTTTGATCGCAGTCCAGCGATGGGACTCGGAGTTTTTCAAGTTCCGAAAATGGTAGTTATAGATTTTCCCAGATCCTAAATAAATTCTGCAGATAGTTATAAAAGAATAAAAATGTCATGCTTATCTCAATATATGTGGTAACAGATAACAGTTAATTATTTACGTAATTCTCAAGTATTAGGCTTGAAAAAAATTCCCTAAACTGGTCTGAAAGTTTCTGGAACCCTCTCAGATTCCCAAGATCTTGAGAAAATTCCCAAAGAGTGGCAACCCAGGATCGCACGTCTGGCAAGGCACATAGCAGCAATTAGAGCAGGAATCGGTCGCACTGCCCGCCGCCAGCGCTGGCTGCTCTGGACGGCAGCTGCCTGCTAAACTGCTGCTGTTCGGTGAACACGCTCCAATGCATTCCGTGCTTCTCAAATACTCCTAGCCTGCCTGCCAGCTTCTCGCTGAACCGCGTTTGGTGTGCCAGCATCCTAAGGCTTAAGGCCTTTAAGCAGCACCTTGAGAGTAGCAGATCTGAACGACAAAAAGGTTAAACGAGGTTCAGGGTTGCATCCACGAAGCTACGACAACGCATCTCTGCTCTGCTTCCCGTCAAAGTGAGCTAACAAGAGTTCCACCCTAGCCAAGGGATCAGCAATGATACAACCACCGGGAATAACAAGGGGCGGAAACGAAGGTTCAGCACTGAAAACTCAACCCGTTTGCTCACTCCACCAGCGATGTGGATGGTCAATACTCAGTAGAGATTCCTTGGAGCACTGCTTCTAACGATAATGTGCCCTCTCATGCACACGTTTAGCCTCGGCTCTACAATCCACATAGGCCTGCCACAACGTGCGGTCACGGGAACGCCGCCAAGCTCGATAAGCCGCTTGTTTAGCATCGAAAGCTAACTGACACTGGTCGGCAAACTACGGTTTATCTCGAGACCTCACAAGAATAGGCTCTTCGGGACAAACCTCTCCAAAACAGACACAGTCAAGTCGTTAATCTCAGAGATAGGGTCCTCACTGCATACGCCCTTACTGCTCCAATAATATTCTACCAGTTAGCCCTGCTCTTAACGAACACCACTTTTAGTTGTAGAATAGAGGCTTCTCAAATTCGTGGTATACACGAATACAGACAGTAGAGCTGAAGGGTGAGTTGGAGCAGCTGGCAGCCATGAAGAGATGTAGCCCTGGCAACAATGAAGTGATGAAGCACCTTTCGTGTGAATGATACGGGTCCAAGGGCACCATAATTGAGGAACATTGCTTTCCACAGGTGCGTTCAGACTTAGAAAGTAGGAAGATGGACCATACTGGTTTGAGATATTCACTGAAGAACAGCGCTTATGTTGTGTGGAAGTTCTACAGGTTCTAGCCAGTCTTCATTATTTCTGCCCTTTAGCTGGTTCTTAGCAGACGATGCAGAGTATGCTTTTTCAAATTCACATTTTTCATTTTTCGTTGCCACACCAAATTCTTATCGGAATGGACATAATGGTAGTTGGTAGCTTATATACAGAAGTTTCTGGGCTCACTCTAATTTGTTGTAAAAATTATTTTCTCACAGTAGTTAATGACAACGCAGGCGACTAGTAAGTAAGAGGTAAGTATTGAAAAGCCCAATGAATATAAGCCCTCGGAGTTACATTTGTTAATCGAATTCAATTCCAACAAACTTAGGAACGTCCAGCAGGTAGAGTGAGCGAGACTAGTTTCGGAACGATGTAGAATTAATGTTGTGCTGTAGCAAAATGCAATTCCTTAGGTATACAGCAGTATACTGTATTTATTGTCACTTTTGTCGGCTACTCTACAAATGAAGGGTTCGTCGACAGATGGGTGTAAAAAATGGCTTGCAAAGAAATGGTTTCGCCTCGGAAAAGCCGCAGAAATTATCCTTAGTCATATTTAATTTAATTTTTTCCAAACGTATAAAATTTAGGGATGACTGAATCGACATAATAACCACGCCAACTGAACGGAGATTCTATTTATAGAGAGTAATAGCAGCACTCAACTTACCACTCGCTAGGAGGATCTCCTGCATTTCTTTCTTGTTCTTTGTTGGTGCTTTATCAGACAGGTCCTGCTGTATTTTTTTTACTAAATCCAGGGAATTTTCGTCATCCTTCCGTACCTTTAGCCCTCACGTTAGGCAGGTTCCAACCACTCATGAGGAGTTCCCAAGAAAATTTATCCCTTGATTGGTGGCCTTCTCTACCGCCAGCTCCCCCTCCATCCACTTCCCTCCTCTTGCCCAACGACAGCCCGTGTTTTGTGCTGTAGCCCATCTGTCTCTGACAGCCCAGCAGTTCTCTGTAGCCCATCTGTCTCTGTGTGCCAGCCTAGCAGTTCTCTGTAGCCCATCTGTCTCTGACAGGCCAGCAGTTCTCTGTAGCCCATCTCTCTGTGTGCCAGCCTAGCAGTTCTCTGTAGCACATCTCTCTGTGTGACAGCCCAGCAGTTCTCTGGAGTAGATCTCTCTCTGTGACAGCCTAGCAGTTCTCTGGAGCATATCTCTCTGTGTGACAGCCCAGCAGTTCTCTGTAGCCCATCTCTCTGTATGACAGCCCAGCAGTTCTCTGTAGC
>LQNS02278143.1:43334841-43346787 GCA_001587735.2 Parhyale hawaiensis | reverse complement strand
ATCTCTCTGTGTGACAGCCCAGCAGTTCTCTGGAGCATATCTCTCTGTGTGACAGCCCAGCAGTTCTCTGTAGCCCATCTCTCTGTGTGACAGCCCAGCAGTTCTCTGTAGCCCATCTCTCTGTGTGACAGCCCAGCAGTTCTCTGGAGCATATCTCTCTCTGTGACAGCCCAGCAGTTCTCTGGAGCATATCTCTCTCTGTGACAGCCCAGCAGTTCTCTGTAGCCCATCTCTCTGTGTGACAGCCCAGCAGTTCTCCGGAGCCCATCTTTTTCCGTTACACTCTTGCAGAGCCACAGGGCCTCCTCCTCTTTGCTGTTGTCTCCGGTGCCCCCACCTACCGCCCCCAGCTGCGGCTCCACCATTGGTTGCCTGCCATTAAAATAATGCTAAAAGACCGGGCAGGAATCACAGCCTGTTTTTTTTTGTTCGTAGGCCCATTCGTCACCCGGAGAAGCACCGCGTGCTTCTGTTTTTTTTATTTTTATTTGCGCTAATAGTCATTAAGGAACACAATCAAGAACAATAACACTGACGTATATACACTGGTACAGTATACACAAACTTACATTTAGAGATATGCACTCTGTGGACAGACACCACTGCTGTGCTTTCTCAATGCCGTGTTCACAACAGTTATATCCAGCACAAGTTACCGTATAACGAAGTGTGCGTACAGCATAATCTTCACTGCCGTAGCACTGAGCGAGAGTTTATAACACCAAAGTGTCTTCACAGACAGGGAAATTTTCTAGTGGTTGAGTACAGAGCTTAAACTCTCAGTGGACTGTGGTCTAAGAGAAGTGAAGTCAGGGCGCTGAAATAATCAAAATTATGCCACGTTCTATTTAATTGTGCATATCAATATTTGTTGGAAGACTGGATGATTTTGTGAGCACAGTAGTTACAGGTAATTGCAATAGAAACACAATAAATGCATACAGGTCTTCTACAGTACGAAAAATATAGGATTCGTCAGCGTATATTTGCAAGTTTGTCGGCGTCGTGGTTTATGACTCAAGGCCCAGCCTTACTAACGTTAAAATATTCTTTGACTTACTGTTGTGTAATTTACATCTCTACGTCCAAGAGACAAACGATTTGTGAATCCCAGGCTTGTAGTTACAGCGGCAAAACGTTGTGCAGAGGCTGCTGAGTGCTCGGCCAATGAGAGAGCTCATTACATGGTACTCGGGCGCTCACACACCAAGAGCTGTTTGAGCTCCGTAGGTGAACTTACAAGAAACCATACGGGCCTGCGTAACAAGGTTGTATCTGCCTAGATAAATATGGCCTCAGATAATTAAATTCGTCATCTCTAGCATCTAATTAATAACTCACATTTGCTGATCCAAATTACGTAAGTTCAATGAAAATAAAATAAAACAGCAACAGAGCAATGATACACCAGCGTATTGTCAGGGTAGCCGAAAGAAGACCTCGCAAGAAAAAAAAAAAAAAAAAGAAGAGAGAGAGAGTGAGAAAAAAAAAGACGCAGGAAAAAATCTCTGAAGCCAGCTATTTTGAAAAGTTACATTAAACTAAGAGGTTAGGTTCGGTTAGGACAGGATAGCTTATCGTAGGTGTGTTACGCTCGGTTAGAATAGATAAGGTTACATTAGAATATATCAGGATAGGTTAGGTTATGTTACGTTTGGTTAAGATTTCTTAGGTTAAGTTAGGTTAGGTTACCGTACGAGCTTTTAAGTCAAACTGGATCAGGATAGGTTTGGTTAGTATTTTATATATATATATATGTATATATATATATATTATTTAGCTTACGTAAGAAATGTTGAAAATAATGTCGTTGAGTTTATCAATGAACTTTAAGTGATGGACGGAGTTTTTAACTACAGGGGTTTTCTTCCCATGCGGATCAGTTTCCTCGGGGATTTTTTTCCGCGGCTTCGTTCCTAGAGACGACTTCGCTATCAACCTCCTGCGCAAACTCGACTTCTAAAGCCAAGGAAAATTTAACAGAAGCACAGTGTAATAAGTTCAACTCTAACTGTTTGTGTCGCATTCTGGACAGCTAGCGCCAGAACCTCATGTTCGCTTTTTAGAGTCTCTTGAAAATCTGGAAGCTTTTCGAATGCCTATAAATGCGCTTGCGTTTACAATGAATCTATTAACTTACAATGAAAATATTTCACTTTTCAATAAAGGAATTACTTTCTTAGGCCCTATAAGGTGCGTTTGAGGGACTGAAATTCTCGCCATGATTGCCCTACAGAACTGCCCCAGCACAATGCGGTTTATTTATTCTGACAAAGAAGAAGTAGCAATTGGCACCATCGACGAAATGTGTAGTTTGGTCTCAAAATTATGTCGCTACACCTGCTGGTGTGGTGAGTTGTCAGGTTCTGTAGCTGGGTATTTTTCTCCAGAAGCAGTTGGCAGCAGTGATACGCGTCTCTCTGCAGGCTGACAGGATTCTCTAAATTGCAACCATTTGCTGCAGAGAAATAGCAACCTGCGGCTGTAGCGGTACCGGAGCGTGTACCGTCGACAGCAATCTATACGAGCGACTCTGTTCTCTCACTCGCTGGCAACTCCTGTATTGTGGCAAAAGAAAGAATTTAGCAAAAAGTGGCGCAGACCTCAAGTGGTACTTACCTCCGGCAACATTACTTCCTAAGACCGAGAGCAGCAAGGATGGGCATTGCGCTTAGGCGCCGTGCTTAGGGAAGCAGCTGTACAATAAAAGGTCGAGAGAATACCGCCCATAAGATCGTCCATAACAATAACAATTGAACCTTAAGTTGCGTTTACCATAACCATAATGCGAGAGCTTCGGGAGATGAGGAGGGAAGGGGCGCAGCTGAGTAGGAGAGGGGAGGTGGAGGGGGTGACTGGTTGGTCTGTTGCTATCCTTACAGCGAGCGTCTGCAGCCACTGCTTAGCTCTGCTGCTTATCGTGTCTCCAGGCACCATTTGCTCTGCTGCTGATCGTGTCTCCAGGCACCATAAGCTCTGCTGCTTATCGTGTCTCCAGGCACCATTTGCTCTGCTGCTGATCGTGTCTCCAGGCACCATTAGCTCTGCTGCTGATCGTGTCTCCAGGCACCATAAGCTCTGCTGCTGATCGTGTCTCCAGGCACCATAAGCTCTGCTGCTGATCGTGTCTCCAGGCACCATAAGCTCTGCTGCTGATCGTGTCTCCAGGCACCATAAGCTCTGCTGCTGATCGTGCCTCCAGGCACCATAAGCTCTGCTGCTGATCGTGCCTCCAGGCACCATTAGCCCCTCCACTAATGATCAGCAGTACCAGCGCGTTTTTGTTCTCTATTAGCTCCCACAACCTCTTCAGCAGTTTTCAATCGAGAAGTTTGTAATTTTTTCATCTTGCGCAGGAAACACGTAGATGCGTATTACAACCAGTCAAAGCAAGTGGCATCCATGCGAATACAAAGCGAATATACAGTAATTCAAATAAAGCGTTAAATTATCGCATGTGCACTAAGTTATTTTTCTTGGTTCCTTGAGGGTTTTACTACACTTGAATTCCTTACATTGTCCACGCCAACGCGGCCCGTTGCACCCCACACAAGAGTACAATAATTGATCTTTTGGTCAGGACACTGTACTGATAATTGAGACTCTTCTAAAGTTTGCTTTTAATTGTACCACAGTGGGGATAAAAAGTTACTGCGCTTTCATACCAATTACTTTTGTATAGCTGAAATGAGTACTAAGTTTCTTCTATGCAATATTCAAAAACATGTGCTATTAGTGAAACATAGATTCCTAGAAGGTGATAGACACACACATACATATATGATGCACCAAGTATTTGACTATGAAAATCACCTTCTAATTAAGCTAATTACCATATAGGTGCACTGTGGCTACATACTTCTCTCTCATCCCACGCAACCATTGCTGCATTCAGATTTTCCTTAACTTCGTAACTTTTATAATGTAAGGTGCTGGTAGCTGTGTACTACCTATGCACTGTAAATATCCATAGATTTACTGAGAAAAGGCTGGTAGTAGAAATTTCAGCAACGTTGCGTACAATTTACAGCACTTTCCTAAATTTATCAGTGCTCGATAAAACAAAAGCTTTCACGTCAGGATTCGAACCTATGCATGCCTCACATGACTGGACCTTTAAGGCGAGTTCACACGAGTGACTATTGCTCAGCTTAAGCCTATCAATCGTTCAGTGAAAATGTAGACAGACTAGTTGGGATTCGCACTGACTGTGTGTGTGAACGGTATGTTGCTGCAGTGTAGAACGTTCTCCACAACATATTTATAAAATTACCATAAATTCGCGACGTAAATTTGCTGCAATTACGAGTTTACTTGTATCAACTACTTACATTATCAATCCTTTTTAGTATGGAACTTCTTAAAAAAGCAGTTTAGATACAACCTGACGTCGCCAGGCGGCGTGACAGCAGTGTGTAATAATTTGTAACATCAGTACAAAATATTCGGCCTATTTATGTTCGGCATGAACTCCAATAAAAAGACAAACACATAATAATCAGTCATGAGTCATTAATAAATCTCTTATTGCCAGTAAAGTATCTTCAGATATCTTGCGGATTTCGTTTACGAAACAAAGGAATTTAGGATAGGTTCGCATAATACAACGCCTCAACTAAGAGGCTTTAAAACTAAATTCGATAAAAACCAATGAGAAATTGCATAGTTTTAAGCCCATCTTTTGTCGGTGAAAATGTAGTTTGGCCAACCTGTCTTAATTTCCATTCTTTTTACATTATAGCATATAACAGGCTGATACTTGCACACTACTTGTAAAATATTTACCAAAGTTAAAAGATGTGACGCCGTGGCTTCATGAGGCGTGATGCGTGTTTTACGCTGAAATTGTAAGATATTTGCAACACTTATGCTGCTCATTCGTTATTCGAGACAAACGAAATGTTTATATATGTGCAGTCAGTAGTGTTTTATACTGGTAAATTATATTTCCAAAGCAATTGCTTGGGGTGTTTCATAAAACGCGCACCCGAAGTTTACGTCGACGGCGCCAAAAATAGCTTTCTGCCGTCGCTTGTTCTATCTCTGTCAGTCGTCAGACTAGCGGCGTCGTTTAATTGTTAGCCGATCGACTGTAACGGCAACGAAAAGTTTCTAGTGTGAATTAGCCTTTATTAAATATGCTTGGGCACAGACCACACCATACATTGACTGGACACTGACATCGGGCCTCTCGCAATTGGGCCTTGAGGGCGATTAACGTAAGAGTTAATAAAATGAGTTCTAATACTCACAGAGACTTCAAACAAAGATTAATTTCTTCGTCGTACCATAAGGAATGCGTTGCAGAGAAGGGAATCTAAATTCACAACCATATATCTTTAGTAGGCGATATTTATCATACCTTCGGACACCAAGAACAATTGAAAATTCGTCATAATTTCTAGGAAAGTTAAAATTTTACAAAAAAATTGGCACATAGATACTAAATGTAATGTACTTGAGTATCACATACAATTGAGTTTATTTCCAAAGACGGATTTGAAGCAATAACCTCAGAAAATGATGTATGTAGAGCTTTCGGTAGAGCTCATCCCTCTAGCCGCAAGGAATAGAACGTGGACTGAGTCTAATATACAGTATCCTTGGGCTTCAGGTGCAGGTTGTGGACTTCTTCAAAATGGCGTTGTAATGGTTAGTGCTGTCGAATTTGGTCTTGCATGTCTGTTCTGTTCAACAAGTGTAAGTATTTTGTGAATTGCACTCATTAGGGTGAGTAAAATTTAGAGTATGCTACCCAAAAGGAATATTATGAAATAAAAGAGGATGATCCAAGTAGAACGTTAAGATTGTCGAATTTATACTAATATTTTCACATATAATTTGCAAGATGTTATTACAAATGTAAAATCAATATGAATTCAGTTAGGATAATTTCGCTTGATCAAACTTCAGAATATATTAAAGTGTGTCTGACAAAATCAAATCTTGTAACGGGTTTCTTAAAAATGCCGTCCTCAACTTACTATCATATTTACATCAGAAATTTATCAGACTGTTTTTTCTTCTAAAAGAAACCTAGGCATCAAAGAATGGCCACAAGGAAAGAGAACGTTAACAACCACAGACGCCAAAGAGCCCAACAAAAACGGCTCTTCGACGACGATGCACTGTAGTGTAAATTTGATTTTGGATACACATGCAATTGAATCCATTGGAAGCATTACTCTGAAATTTGGCAAATACTTCCCAATTGATGCAATTTTACAAACCTGAAACATGGGTTAGGAATTCCGTGGTCTGTAATGACCTTGTAGTATAGAAAAAATAAATAAGGAATTAGATGAAATTTTAGAATTGAATACTTAGGTTTATCACCGTGTAATAGAAAACCTCCGACTATTAATCTATATTAATCACACTAAGGAGCATATAATCCACTCTCTAACTTAACGAAGGAATTCGCCTAATTGTAGAGTATTTATAGTTTCATTTATGGCCGGCAAATTTCTTATTCACCTCAATAATTTACGAGCAACTCAATTAATAAAATACCAGCTAAAGGAAGAATCAATTTAAATTAGTCGTTCGGACAGACGGGAGGACTCGACTAGAAAATAATTGAGCAGAAAAAAGAAGCTGCATTTGGGAGATCTTCATGCAGAGATCAACGCGATAGGTCACTGGGACACTGCGAGGCCGCCAATGTTCAGGTCTCGCAGCGGCGGCACCAAAGCACAATATAAATAACAGCGAGGTAAAGGGAATTGTGATAAAATTATTTAATAGACTGGGCTGTAGGACCATGAAAAGATAAATAAGGTTGCAGTAGGACTGTATTGCCAGCACGGAAGATCACCGAACTCGGTGTTAACGGTACGGAAGCTTAAACGAATCGGACTATGATTCCCAAAGTTTTGCGCCAACCATGATGGTTCAACAGAAGCAAGGAACACCGCCACATTTTGTCGTATCGGCCAAGGAATCTTTTAGTTCTTCTGTAGCTGCTCTCTTTCAACCAATCACTGGGGCTCTCAACTGCCCCTTCCAGCCAATCATAAGCTCCTAGCCTTCGCGCAGCCACTCAGCGCCTCAGCCTTGCCGGAAATTTCAGCTTCAGATCTCCGTAGCCGTTGCTACCTCCTTATATTAAACCTCCTTGTTCCTCATTCGGTACCGAAAAAAGGAATACAGCAGACCAGTGACAAGCGAAAAACAAAAGTACTACGCACCAGAACTAACTCGCACCGGTTTCATATAAAAAAAAAGTTACTCTGAGTACTTACGTGGCATAGACAGTAGTTAGCCGAGATTGAATATATATTATATAGCGTATTGAAAAACTTGCTTAATTGTATCGCACAGATGAGGAGCACCGACTTCATGTTGTATTGCCACACAGCGTTATAATATAGCACTTCGTAATTACGTGCAAACATCCCGTCTCGCAGGCTTCTTCTGTTACTATTACGGAAATGCCGTGGTTACTACCGTCCAAATGATAACTTTTCGACGTAATGAGTACAGTATTGCGGAAGGAACACCGACATCAGCAGCACAGTGGAAACGAGGTGACGCCTGTCAGCTGTCCCCCAAAACATAAGTTTTCGAGACGATTCTTTTCGCAAAACGAAGTATTTTTCAAAAGAGCGCGTTTCTGGTAAAATATGCTAGTTTGGGTTAGCAAGAGCGTTTTGGCGTTACCATGTTAGACTAGATAAGTGAGTACAGTTTCGTAAATGTACATAACATCCACTGCTTAGCAGTTTCGGAGCAACAATTCAGTGTCATTGAAAAGACTGGTAGTTTGTGACAGCTGATGCTGGAAATCTTGAAAAAAAGATATATTACATTCCCCAGAATAATAATGATGATAATTTGCTTTAGAAATTGTTGAGTATGAACAGATAATCGAATGAGAATCATTAAAGCGGTTACTACATCAGTATATCACTGTATGTAATGTAGTTTACAACATTACAAGATTGACAGCAGTTCGTGTGACTAATAGTCTCTATAAAATGAATGCCCTAGCTATACACCGACCGGGATCCCGGCCCCGGTCAAGCCCGGCCCTTTTTGCAACCCCGGCCTTCTCTTTCACCACAGCCCCCTCCGGCTTTCACCCTGCCGCAACCGGGGCTTTTTTTCGGCAGCTGGCAAAATGAGAGAATATCAGCAATGCTATTTTGAAAGCTCATTTGATACATTTACAGGCAAAAAATTGCTCACAAAATGTTCCCAGCATGTTTACGGTAGTGCCATACCTTCATCCTGAATCGCCTGAGAGTATTTACTATTGAAATGTATTGGTATTGTCTGACTGAAAACTCTCATACATGCATCATATATATGATGGTGTAACCCACAGCCACTGAATGACGGCAAACCATTAAAACTGCAGGTGAAAAAATTGCGCTATTGGCTCTTCTTTCGTACGCTTCGTGTATGATTCTACTAACAAGCGCAAGTAGCTGCATAGCTACCTGCCCTCAAAACGTACTTTGTGTCAACTCGGCAAAATCCAAGTTGAATTCCAGTCTGATACGAAAGTTGAACTGTGATAACAGATTCTTCATCTGAGGCACGAAAAGTTTAACAATCTATGGAAGCATTTACTTAAGTATTCCCATGAAATATTTTCGAAGTGCAAAGCCAATTTCAACCGTAAACTTCAGATCGACGGCCAGCTTCATCTTTGATCACATTTCAAATTTCGGAGGAGAACAACGTTTCCTGTTCTCCATTCGGCACCGCACCACGATTTTCTTGTGCTAATACAGAGCCGCGTGAGCGAAATGCATGTCATCTTGAAACTGGTCAACAGATATCATCAACTCGCGCCCCAAGTGTATCTGCACTACACCGTTGAAGTGGCTTCACCGAGCAACCATCACCGCTACCAGCGAGACAGAAAATATGCATGTGTTGCGTTAGGTGCGGACCGGAGGCTACCTGCCGTAGCCTCTGAACATATGCAGCATCCCCTCGGCTGGTAACTCTCCCTGTAATTTTTCTTACGCGGCGTTTAAATTGTCAGACAATTTGGTCACAGTTTTGAAGAGGTCAAACGACCGCGGGTTCGGAGCTCCTGGTTAAAATTTAAGCATAAGTAATTAGACGCCTCTTTTTAGGCTGTAATGATATAGTTTACCGGCTTACTAATGTGCCGTGGTCAGCTAATGCGAGTATATTGCTCACATATATATTGAGTGCCTCAAAGTTGGAACATGAAAATGCGCTCTCAATTTCGAAATTACAATAGAAAAATCAAACGAATCGTTTGTAAATGTGATTTGTAACGGCCGTCTTTACAAACTATCTAATATACTTAGCCGATGGCAGCGTGTACTGTTACCAGATAGGGCCAAACAATGAGCCGCAATGTAGTGCAGCGTGTGCTGACGCTCTTAACAACTTCTTATATACAATTTAATTCTCAGGAAAAGTTGAGCTACATGCATTTGTACCATGCCCCTGTGTGTGCTTATAAGTTGATTGATTGAAAAAAAAAAACAATGGATAAAAATGCAAAGGTCCTTATTATGGCGTTCAATAGTTTTCTTCCATTTATCTCATAAATTTTTGCGTATCCATGCAAGCGACCGACGCTCTACCGTTCAGTCTTCGCATGTTAAACATGCGCAGCTTTATGCTAAAAAAAATACGCTCTTCTGTTAGGAAAACACGACGCATTCTTCATAAAACATAAAACTCCATCCCATAGCGCAGATTAAGACACATTTATTCAACGATATTTAACAGTAAAACACGAAAAATAGTTTAAACTGCAGTTGTGTAACATGTACCTAACACTATCGATCGTTACACATGGTAAGAAGTGAACAAGTTTTGAATGGTCCAAGCTTGTGCTCAGCGGCGTTCCACCAGAGTTGTCGTTTCTTTCCATTTTGCAATGAGTTTACGTGAATTTTCACCTAAACCGGCCAATTTTAAAAAGATTCTAAGAATAAACTGATGACAATCTGGAATTTCAGACTGACGTTCACATTGGAAGTAACAATAACGGCGAATCACATTTACTAAGCTTATCTTGAATTATTTGATACCACTACATATACTGTTGGAATGTTGAGTTCACGTAGCCGGATGTTACGTTGGGAGTGGCCTCTGACCATGGAGGTATAATAGAAGGAGCTGTAGTGTGGGCTCGCCAGAGAAGCCCCTCCACCTCCGTACCACCTCCACAACCCTCCATTTGCGTGGGCCAGTGCGAGACAACAGTTATGGGATATGCTCTACATGGTTGTAGTTGTTTTCTCTTGAATTCTTGTCGTGGCCTCACGAACATACAATATTGTTTAATGAAATTAATGCAGCTATAATTTAAATCCAGCACGGAGCATATGCTTGTTTGCAAGGAAACTCGTTTTATATGAGGCTAAAAATCGAGGCAAATCTTCCCCCTGCGCTCCTATCATAGACGAAATGGCGATAAGACAGCACGTCGAATTTAATCGGGAAAAATGCATGGATATGTAGACATAGGCACGTTTTCGTTTTGTTGATGGACTAGGTGCTGATGAGCTAAAGAATCTTGTTTTGCAATGCATCATAAAATTGCAATTGGCAGGCATTTCTCACTCTCACTGTATGGCTAAAGGCTCTTGGGTGCAAAATGAGTTTAAATGAAATAGTGCCTTCCTTCTCACATCGGGTGACTGCACAAGCGGTTCATGATTTTCTCGACCGGCGTGTCATATGCTTAAGCTTGTGAGAAACACAACAGGAGACAAAAAAATTATTGTAGATAGGGAAGGAATATAGTCAAGTGGGATTATATCAAACAATTGCAAGAACTTCAGCCAAGTACCGGCTTACATTTAGGCAACAAGATTCGTGAAAGATGCGCCAATTACTATAGGAAAAAAAATGAACGTAAAATTTAGTTCGCAAATACGCAGTAAATCTGTTGCCGATGCGCTGCAATTTTGCTTCCGTAAGAACATTCGTGGATTTACTGGATGCGAAGTAACAATTAAGTTTATTCGCGTATTTAATGGAGTTTTCGATGCACTAAACAACAGAAATTAGTACTCATATGGATTTAAGGAACCACTCAGTGAATCAAATAAATCAGGCGTATTCGCACAATTGGAAGAAGAAGCTAATTACACAAGAGCCCTGAAGTGCCACACAACTAAGCAGCTTTTTTTATGCGAATCAGACCGCTGCACTAAAGTCTTAGGTTTTTTGATGCGCATGAACATCATTCACAATCTTTATTCTAGAATTGTTGCGTTAAGCAAGTCATTCCTTCTGTCATATAAAATCAGTCATGACCATATAAGAATATTTTTCCGATAAATCTGCAGTCAAGGAGGGTTCAACAACAACCCCGTTACTCGACAATTCCTCTCAGCTTATAAGAAGATATTCGTTCATTATATCAGAGACGTGATGAGAGGAACTTGCGCCTCTTTAGAGCATGTACCGATTCTCACAGCTAGCAGCAATATTAAATCTTCGTCTTTCGTTTCTACCAATGCTATCAGATCCCTTAATAATGCAACAGTGAAGCACCGCATCCTATAGTTGAAGATGGATTATCTACTGAGGAGGGAGGAAACGACTGTGGAATCTGATCCTTGCCATCCATATTTCTTTGATAATAATTCAGTCACCGAAAAGAAATATTGCATCATACAATGCTAGATTTATTATTAAAAAATTAATAGGAAATATAAGGTGCGAGACCTGTGTAAGCGCACTAACATAGTCAGGTTCAGACTTTGGCCACAGTACAGAACTAGAGCACTCTGAGAGCGCATACCTCCGCCAAGTGAGCCAACGGTAGCAAAAATTCAAATTGGCTCTGAAGCCATAATTTTCGTTGCATAAACTCCAAAATCTAATCATTTGTGCCTTTTTATATTAATAACAGCTTGTTCAATTTTTTTGAAGATCCGTTCCTAACTTTTTGAGTTATACTGTTAACAAACGTTATGACAAATATGAGTCAAACAT
>LQNS02278143.1:43259735-43281602 GCA_001587735.2 Parhyale hawaiensis | reverse complement strand
TATTCTTTTGTTTTCTCCACCCGCTGGGCTGGTTGCGTGGGGGTTTGTTAACCTCATGGAGTTTCTCCGTTCCTGCGTCGCCAGTCTGGTGTGATTTAATAATAATAATAATAATAATTGCTCGCAATCGGAATAAGCTTATTGTATAAATATCTGAGAGACCGCGGAAATCCCGTGGTTAATGAGTCCATGCAATGATTTTGGTATACCTGTTGCTTTACACAGCGAGGATGTAACCAACTCAAAACTTGGAGCCCCTTTTATGGACATGGCCGCTGCAGTACAGGGACTAGAAGCCACATTAGCCTGTGCTGGCGAGGAGTCGGCGACAGAAGCTACTGCTTGAGTGCCCACGTGCGTCCAGCAGCTCTAACTAAAACCCTGGTTGCCTGCAGAGTAGCGAGTAGCTGAGCAATGACAGCTTGGAGCTGAAACTATAACGTATACTATATGGTTTAATATTTTGAAACGCAACTTATATCCTCTCCGTCATAACATGCGGACGCGGAGCTTGAAAATGGCGCGGATAGCCGCAGATACGGTTCTGGTCCGTCTCTCGTGTTGACTACTGCCCTTCACCTCGAAGTGCCGAGATGGACGGTGTTTAGTCTGCAGTTGTGCAGAGCCGCCAGTGTCCAGCGGGCCGATCAGCACTGCAGCAAATCTCCCCAACGAAAGCAAGCGTCCGAGCTTCCGTATCAAGTTCGTAACCATGCAGAGCCCAGATTTTCAAGCTACACAGAAGCTTGTAAATCACGGCCGGTAGTGTATCTCACAGCTACCACTTGTAAGTTCATTTACGAAGCTCAAGAGCCCTTTGATGGGTGAGAGCCCAAGTAGCATGCAACGAGCTCTCTTATTGGTAGGGCGCACATAGGCTTCTGCACAACATTTTGCGGTTACAGTTACTAGCGTGGGGTTCATTGATCGTTTTAATTTTGGAATACAGAGATGTTCTAAGTTACAAGACAAGAAGTTTCACAATATTGCGATGTTAGTACATCTTGGCCTATGCCATTTACTGTAAACATTGGAGTTCAGATGTCTACCTAGCAACTTTTTTCAAAGTTTGGCGATTACACTTCGGTGCGCAGCAGAGGCGGCGAACTGAAGCTATGGCGGCAGCATATCAGCGAACAGAGGTGTTGGTGACGCTAAAAAATTTCTCACTGTGGTGTCTAAGAATATCCCT
This sequence comes from Parhyale hawaiensis, assembly GCA_001587735.2. Lineage (NCBI taxonomy): Eukaryota > Metazoa > Arthropoda > Malacostraca > Amphipoda > Hyalidae > Parhyale > Parhyale hawaiensis. Next base: position 43,280,410 of record LQNS02278143.1, on the reverse strand, counting down.
CTCATGACACCCTTTTGGAGAGCCCTTCATTGCCCCCTCACCCCCTTCACACCACCCCTTCACCACACTCCACTCGAACCATTGTGTGCGCTCGCCTGCTGCCACTTCAGCTCCTCTCCCTGCATCGATGCACTTGCGCTGCACTCCCTTCTCCTCACACTAGCTCTTCGCCTCAGCTTCTCTCTTCTCTTCCGCACTAATTAGCGCTTACCTCGCGCTTGTTCTCACTTTCTCTATTGAAATACCTCACTCATATTTACACGCATTTCGCTCTGTCTGCAGGATCACGCGATTCTTCTAGTTAGTTTTGTTCTTTCTGTTATTTACAATTTCCAGCTTTCCTTCGTCTTATTGCGCTTACACTTACATTTGTCAAACATAGCTTATTGTCGGGCTAAAGGAATTCAGCAAATTTTATATTACCTCAATGTTTTATAGTTGGTATATTCGCCCGCAGTTTTCGTTGTGAGGCTAAATTGTGTCAGCCTATCTCCCTATTAGTGTCAGCCTATCTCCCTATTAGTGTCAGCCTATCTCCCTATTAGTGTCAGCCTATCTCCCTATTAGTGTCAGCCTATCTCCCTATTAGTGTCAGCCTATCTCCCTATTAGTGTCAGCCTATGCTCTGTAAAGTGCCAGCAGCTGCAGCCAGTCCGTTGTATCTAACGCGTCTTTGCGAAATCCGCAGACTTCACTGATAAATACTTGCATGCGCTACAGTGACCGACGTCACTGCTGAGTACGTTCAGCTGCACTAGTATCTCGTGTTATAAATATACACAGCAACACTCAGCATTCCTTCTCTAAAGTTGATAGTTTAGTGAACAGTAAGCACCCACTGCCATGAAGTGAATTACAACAAAGTCAAAACTGAACATCGCAATTCACGGGCGGATTTGAACGTTCGATGGAATGCAAAATCAACTGATAGATCTTTTACTTATCATTGATATCAATAATTTTTGTTTATCTAATACAATTCAATTCCAACTTTAATTTTTGTCCCTCGATGTTTGTTAACTTTACGTTGAACGCACATATCTATAAGACGAAAGCTCCTATTTCCCATCAGTAACAAGTGCCTTTACCCAACACTCAGACAAGTACTCAAGCGACGGGTCAAGTCTGGCCACATTTGCATGTCTCGCTTTAATTACAGTACCGAAGTAACGCGGTACAGCTCTCAGTTTCATGCACCAATATTCGTCGGAAAGTTTTCATTGATTCTGCACGCCGGTGCAATCCATTTCAGGTTCGCTTCTTTTCAGCAGTGTGCCTTTCAGGTCGTTGGCTTTCATCCCTCGCAACTGCAGCTCTCACGAGCTTCCGAACAAAAACACGCCAGCACAAAACAAAATGAAAACCCGAAGGGAAATAGGGAAAAAACTGCGGAGGAAAGCAAGGCATCTGGCAAAGAACTTGGCGAAACAAAAGGCACCTAACGTGTTCCAAAGAGCTGGAGTGCAGCTCATAATGTGTGTGTGCATCGCTGGCTGTGTAGCTGTGTACACAAGGCACACTGCATACAGTACTCACACACACACTCTCCAGCAGCTACTTTCTACGGCTACTCATTCCAGCAAAACCGGCAACTGTTTGCAGGCAAAATAGGGGAACTTTTCCAGGGAAAACAGAGTACGCCAAGAAATATAAGGATGCGAACTGGAGCAGCAGGTAGCCTTAACAAAAGTGTCCTGGCGAGTGTGGAGCTGCTGAGCTGTGTATGTGGTGGGAGAGAAGCTGTTGCTGGACGGATGGCAGGCTGTGGGGTAAAGGTAATGGACTGTGGTGGAAATGGCGTCAGTAGTTCATTTAATGGCACACCCAGAGACATATTACTATCGTTTTGTGGGTATTTTAAAAATTAATTTGACGATGAACAAGTGGCTTTCAAGAGATAAAGGGTCAGAGCGCGATGTTCCATGTTTGCAGAGCTCTGAGAACAGTCGATCAACTCTCAGGATATTGCAGGTCGTTGCTGGATGTTCGAATAGACTAAAGCTTTAGTCTACAGACAAGTTGCCCTGCAATTTACAGTAATTTTAAATAGTCGTTATAAATTTGGCCTCATGCTTCATATAACATGGCATGTAAAGACTGCTGTCGTTGTTTAAATCAGAGCACATGCAATCCGGAACTCATGTCGCATGCGGCGACATACGCTGAGTACGCAGTATGACGTCAACGGTATGTTGTCTATGACGCGCTAAGGTTCGCTGTGCGCAGACCAAACAACAACCAAACCGGTCTGTCGGTGGAAGTTGCGGCAGGTGCTGCAGGGAAGGTGAGCGGCGGACGGACGAGGGTTGTGGACCCTCTCATGTATCTCCCTCAATCTTCCCTCGACAGTTTTCCCGATAAATGATCTTCATTTCCTCCCCCGCTCTGGCCATCGCGAGCATTTGAAAAAGTCCATTCTGCGTCTCCCCCCGCCGGACCCCCAATCAGCGTGGGGGGTTGAGAGTATTGAAGCAATTTTTCAGAAGTTTGGGGGGCGCCTCAACAGATCGGCTTATTTACAAGAAAAGCTTGCGTGAATTCCTGGCAATAAAGAACAGAAGCGAGAGCAGCGCGCGGCACCAGACACAGCGGTTTCGATTTGGTCTGCCGTACCGTTTGCATCCAGCGGATGCAACCTCCAACTGCACACTGCAGTTCATAGGTGAAGCTGCAGATATTAAAGACTTTGTTAAAGTTACGCCCGTGTAGTGTCCATTGCTATTAAAAATCTCTGCCGTTATCACGTCATACCAGCGCCGTACTAAACGTAAGTAGTCTATGTTTTATAAAGAGTAGTTTTTTAGTTGCCATGAGGACTCGTTGAGCTATCAAGCAACAGGGGCAAAACGGGCACAAAACTACTTAGTGCTACCACTCGTAGCTGCCGTACTCAAGGCGTATGGACTTGGTACTGCCTTTCGCTGGCCACTTCAGTGCATGTCTATTTACTGGGACAGAACTGTACTTTCAACTGATAGAATGTTATGTTATTGCATCAGACAGAGTCATGCTCTATTGTAGGAAAAAGTGTGGACTCCTTTGCACAGTGTGTGTGTGTGTACATAAATATATATTTTCTTGGTATCGATTTTTGCAATATATATACACACAAAGAGTGTTGGACAGTTCTTCAATTCGGGTGAAAGAAAACAGAACGTTGTCAATCATGTGCCTGACATTAAAAAGAAAAATATCTACATATTGCATGAGCATCAATCATACATTAAATGTGATCGTGGTTATCCTTCATCTGTGGAAATAACCGCTCTGCCATCACACGCTATCAAAACAATAAATTTTGTACATCTCCCTTGCATTATTAACAAAAGGCGCAAAAGCGCAACACTACGGTAAGCAGCATCCAACGTTTGCTGTGTGCGGACTGCAGTCAGTGACCTCTCCTAACTATCACAGCAGTCCATAACTGTAATTACTTAACCCTTTACCTGGAAAGTGACCTCATACTGTCACTTCTGTAGTGCTATTCCTACGACAGCATATCTTAGCCGCTAGGTAAAGGGTTAAGAAGGAACAAGTGCAAGATCCGTAAGTAGTTCGAAACAACAGTCGCAATTTGCGGACAGGAGCACGATCAAATGCACAACCAGGGCCAGACCGAAGATGTCGCTCCAACGTAGAACTGTTCTATAAGGTCTGACGAGTAGTTCATCAGCGAGTGGGAACGGCTGAAGCTAAATTCAAGTTACTCATGAACAAACCGATCGCAGCGTTGAGTGCACAGCGTGGTGAAGAAGTTGCTGTCTGTACAGCAGCACCGGCGGCGCTGGTACGCACAAATGGACGGCTGCTGCTGTAAATCTCACTCTCTGACCTGAGGACTGTGCGTGCGGGCCCTGTTGTGGTGAGGGGAGAGTGACCCCTCAAGTGGAGGGATCAGTGAAGGCAGCAACTGCTGTGCACGGCAGTACTTATGTACAGCTTTGTTTTCCTCTACTATTCTTCTGCTACAGAGCTGTCTTCATATAACGGCCCTCTGGCTGACACTCTGCGGTCAGTGCTCTGTCGGTAGTTGCTGGCTCTGTAGACAAGTGAACGAAACTAAAATATGCATTGCCAGTATTTCTTCATGCAAGTTGCTCAGAGCGTAACTACTGTCATTTCAGGGATTTATTATGTCATCACACGAGCATACTATGCAGGAACGTAAAGTACGTAGCTGGACTATTACATTAGCATAAACTGGAAAATTAATCGGAGCATGCCTACAACAGCTGCACATGACACTACAGTGTTTACCTTATAGCTTAAAGTTGCGCAGTGCGTGCTGTATGTGCAAGCCATGGTGCTGCTAGTGCTACTTTAATCAGTAACTGGTGACTTATTGTTTGTTCGTTCTACATATTTGCCACGATACTGCACAAACACGAACATAAGAGCGCAGCATCACCAAGTCTAGGCTCGCACACCATTCCTCTCTGCTGACATCGTTCTTCACGAGACAAAAGCAGCGCTGATCAAATTTACCACTTCTGAACTCGCCTCCAGTTTTTACGAGGCTCACTGTGAAGCGAGGCCAGGCGCTCATGGTTCTCACTCGCTAGCTCTCGGGCCTTTGCTTCCCTCGCACAAATCACTTCTCTTTGTACAGAAGGCGCCTCAAAAAGCGCAAACATCTGCTCAGTTGGGCTACTTTCACACGATAAATGACGCCCTCCATCAGTCATCAGCCGTCCAGGTCCCGACGTGCCAGCAGGGCGCAGAGTGAACGCATTACGGCGCTACGCACCGGCAGCATGCGACCCGAGCATCAGCGCCGCGCTGCCGCTACGGTGCGGGGAACCGGCCAAACTGCTGCACCTTCTAAGAGTTTAAAGTTTGTTCTTTGTTGCCTCAGGAGTTGTTGTACAATATTGGTAGTTAAGTGCATTGAAACGGGAGTGAAATGAAACTCACTCACATGTTTAAGATAATGGCTATCAGACAGTTGTAAATTTAGAGGTTATGTTTTGTAAACAAAGCTTTCCTCTTACTTTGTGGGAGAGTTGGTGACAAAAGCGTGTTCTTAACCCTACAAAGGGAGACGCCTAGCGAGGAGTTGCAATGAGAGAGGTGAGGTGCAATGTACCTCAGCCTAATGATTTTCTTATAAATTAATTATTCATAGGTATTTAGAATAAACAATCACCAGGCATCTCATCAGACATTCATACATGAGTTGAGATATAATTAGAATCATCAATGCAATGGTAAATTATAATTAGACACCATAAAATGAGCATTTCTAAGATAACTGTAGAAAGCATACAGCCATATACATTTTGTACGATAACAGGGGCAGTTTGCTCACCAATGCAGGCAGTGTGCACGTGTTCGGGAACTGTGGGGTGCCTGCTGTATTACAGGGACTGTACTTTCTACGTACGCAGAAGAATCGATGTACTACGAGTGTACACAACAATATTCATACAATGATACAGTATACAATGGACTGCGACTGCACTGATGTAGCCTTATTTAGCTAAGGTGCTCATATTTATTATAAATAATGTGTATAAAGCTTCGCTGTCCATCAGTAATTATAACCCTGGGATGCAGTTACTTGCAGATACACAGTATAAACAGACGTTGACACGTACGGGGCTGCCGGCCGTATGAATGCATGGTGCAGTGCACTATAGCGCAGGTCTCCCTTTATAGGGACCATTTATCATAAAATCTATGGTATTTTCACTCAAATTTTACACAAAACATGAAAAATGTCATGTTATCATAAGCCACAAGTTTCCAGCAACTCAACAGAAATATTATAGCAATAAAAATGCAAATTTCTGCAGGGTGAGGTGCAGTACACCTCAGGTCTCCCTTTGCCGGGTTAAACTGGTGCAGCTGAGAGCGAGAAATAAAAATTTCTCTTGCAAATAAAATATTGTATAGATAAAATATTTTAAGTATCAGTTATAAAAACGTCTTCAAGATCAAATTGTACGTGTAATTGGAAATAATGCAATTATTGGTTAAAAATTTTGTTGGGGTTCTATCGACATCAAATTATTGTAAGTACGCATTAATAACTATCTTCATTTTTTTGCCATGAGCAATCATCATACACTTAACACGTCAGTACGAGAGCAAAGCAAGGCTACTTTTGGACCGATTTTATTTTATTTATTAGTTGTTCATTTTATTTTTTACTCTTGCCGGGGTTAATTATTCTGTTTACTTGTTAGCAATAGAACTTAATAAGTTACGACCTGATGTGTATTAAATTTACAGGAACGGTGAGGAATGTCACCAGGTACAGGTGATTAAATTTTGGTGATGAACTGGAATAAATTCTGGAGTCTCGACCATCTGAAATTGTTGTGCGCACTGCATTCCTTGGCGAAGGTGTGCGCTTGTACTGCTCGCTTATGCGATACTGTCACTAGGTACGCGTCCATTAAGTTTTCGAATTTTGCAAATTTATAGTTTTTAAGCCTCGAATATAACGGGGCATTTTGCAGAGCAGCTCACTGCATAGGTACTGTGAAGTTTCTAGAACATTCGTTGCAACTGCATAGCCGCCATCTTTTGTTGGAAGTTGAATTGCACAAGTACGTTTAGTACAGTCCTAGTGTGCGGCGGTAAAGACAATATTTACACATATATATTGATTGATAGATATATAATTATATACCGGTACATATATCAATACACTGATACATTGATTACTTCCGTAATTTTCCCGACACAGGTCAAAGTTTTGCCCACTGACCACCAGAAAATACTGGTCAATTCTAGCAGGGCGGGGCGCACGCCTTCTACTCGCTCTAAGGTAGAATCAGTTTGAGATTAAAACGGCTGGTTAAAAAGTATACATAATGAGATCAGTGCATAAAAAAGTAAACTAAATCATGGCTCGAGTGTAGTCTCATACACCAATATTTGTGCTCCTGCATGCGGTCTTAGCGATGCAAAGGTCTAAACACTGGCATGAGAAGAGCAAGCGGACTTCATGTTACGGAATAAGATACATTTAAATTAAATAGTGGACAATGGACCGACCAACAGGCCAAGTCTCATAGAGCATCCGAGACTTACGTACCGGCCCTCTATGAGCTATTGCCATTGCGTCAGAATTAGAGAGATATCTCAGGAAGAATAGAATATGAAAGAGTAAACACACCCAAAGAGTCCCAAAGTAACAGACGAGCTATATACCTAAAAAAGGTACTGTAAGTACACCCAGAAGAAGAAAAACCTTCATCTATCTTCTAACTGTAAGCTCTTATTGCGAGCATACACCTAATTACCTGGACTGTACACTGGCGGTTAGGTAGGTGCGGGTCGCCGGTAGTAAGCAACACCGTATCTGGACTTCCATATAACCCAGCACAAACCGCATCAAACGAAGGTTGCTGAGAGTAAATGCGTATTTTTCCACTGAGTAGGAGATTTTAGTGACATTCCCACTATTTTCTTTATAATATTGTCCAAATTTTAATCTGTTTATGAAATATTACTCCAACACACAATTCTAGTGCAACATTTTATATTGTATCCGGTTCTATAGACAAGATTTAGCCGTACCAAAAATGTACACTAATTATATACATTTCTAGATACAGGGCAGGAATCAACAACAGAAAAGAAAGAGCATATTGAGAAACATTCGACCCTGAGAGTTAAGCTATAGCATGTGTGACCAGTCATGAAGAAAATATTATCCGCTGAGCTGTTCGTCACACAATAATTATGAACTAATATGCTTGCAACAGCACGGATGTTATTGCAGGAATGTGGCGAATGACATCAGAACTGCTTCGTAACTGCTACCTGAACAAATGAGCCGCAAGCATTAATTTCTTCATGCTAAAAAACGAACCGCCACAGAGATGTCGGCAAAGGTAAAGTTTGACCGTAAACTCCAAAAGGGAAATTCACAAGCATTGGTTCGTGCTGCTGACTAATGCTCACTAGGCCCCAGATAGTCTATAGCTGAAGTCAGAGCTATTGTGGCAAAGACGGACGGTTCATGTGACAATTTCTGTGACCCTCCTACCATTGCCATTCTGATAGGACCATTGGCCACGCAATGGCGTGGGAATGGCATAAATGTAGGCGATGCAACCCAAGCATGGCAAGAATTCACCAGCAAGGCGGGGAGGCGATCTCAGGTACTAGAGCATGAAAGCACAGTGCAATCTAATAACCCGCAACTCAGTGTATTGGAAAACAAGAGAAGACTGGAAGACTGTGTATGTAGCAAATTGAAATAGCAAGTTTACTAAAATAAGTGCATAAAAATATAATTAATTATACGAATGAATTAAATTAACCTTTCAAGGTTCTGAGTGAAATTGTGGCGGGTATTGAAGTATTGGGCAGCTGCGTGACGTCAGGGGAATTCTAGTGCCATTGCATTTTTGAATGTTTCTCTCTCAGTGCAGTTTTCTTCGTCTCTGCTGCTCACGCTAAATACGCTAAATATCAATTTAAGCGTGAGTTCAATTACTGTTCTTTGCTAAGTTGTTATAGGAATCCCTGGTGCGTCTGTGAAGGTGTTTTCAGTCACACTTTATACTGAAACTAATAGTGAAAGCAGAGGCTGCGTATGTCTCGCTTAAACGGAGAGCAGCGGGTTGTCTTGGTGTGTGGTTGGTCAGCGTCTCTCTGCCTTCACTGTCCTCAACATAACACTTCATTACATTCAACATGTATGTATTCAACAATCCACTGCAGTCCCTTGACCTCGACCGTGGCTTTGAAGCTTTACCAAGCGTTCACCCAACAGGAAACAACAAAAAGAATTAGTTTTCCATTGCAAGCCATTTGAAAGGTTGTCTTTGCCTTACTAAATGCTTGAGAATGCCACAAAGCACTGCAACGATTGCACCATTATAGTTTTGTGTGGCCTTTCAAAGCACGCCGCAAAATGGACCAATGCACGTACAATGGAAGCCATATAAGAAGAGCGCCTCTATGGCCTGCAGGCGCTGCAGCCAACCATCCAAAACAGAAGCTGCTCGCAATTGCTTTCGCTATGGTTGAGAGCTTCAGCGTGCCCCATATTTGCCTCGGATGGAGGCCATGACCGTCGCAACGACTTCCAAATGCTCCACTGAGCCTAGCACATGACAGTTCATAAATGCGTAATTAGACAGGAATTCCCTGCAGTAAGAATGGGCTTCCCTAAGTGTATTGCTGAGGCAGCGTTGACGGAGACGCCTGAATATTCGTGTCGGGTGCATGGCCGCTAGATTTGATTACACGAACTGTAAACCAACGCAGGGGTCGCCCATCGTTAGCATTGAAAGGGACATTTGGGTTCGATCCCCATCAATTACTATAACATGAGTAACTCTAAAGTACGACAACCGATAAACGTGCTCCGAGCTAAGAAATTGTAATCAGCTTTAAAGGTCTGAGCTCAGTGAAGGGCGAGTAGCCGTGTCTGGAATGGAATAGCCATAGACGGCAATAGTACTTGACTCTTCGGTTTGACGCTGGTGCCAAAAGTCGGCATCGGAGAATGGGATTGTCTCAAGAGCTATTATTTTCCCCCTATCTAATACTAAAAAAAAAAAAATTCCAAGGTACCCAACATTTTTCTTGCGGAGAAGGTATCTTGGATTCGGCGGAATTGCACTTGGGCGCTTGCCTGCATGACCGTGTCTGGACATGTTCATAATAGCTCTTGAGAAAATCCCATTTTTCCCATTTTGGTCGCCAGCGTCAGAGGCCACTTGGACCTAAGAGTCAAGTACTGTTGCGGTCTATAGAATAACAATAGTTGACCAATTATAGTTCCGGCTTAGAAAATAACATTATTTGCATTACAGACCCGTGATTAGTACACAAGAAGCCAAATCACCACTCTTATCCCCGAAAGAGAAGTTTATATGCAGTAGTTTCGTCCTGCGAAATGCTGGCTAAGGAGTATTGATGCACCGCGAAGCCCAGGCTGAAAATCAATAGAGAATTGCTCAACCCCGAGAAGCTAAGGATGCTTTGCAATAGAGATGGGCAGAAAGAAGTATTGAGTGCCGCCTGATAATTAAAGATACTGTGCAAGAGAGATGGAGAAACGAGGGGTTAACGCTGACTAACGCCAGAAATTTGGCTGTCAGCAGCAAGAGCCTCTTGAGCTGTGAGAATCGGTAGCTTGCACTCAGAATTTGTTATGGCGCCGTTGCGATACGTGACGGTGCTCTGAGCGAAAAGTCGAGTTAATGACGTTTCTCTAACGTCGTCCCGAGGGGAAGATAAAGCCTCCGTTGAATTTTCTTGGCCGTATCCCCAATTTCTTTGGACTCGGCCGCCACCATTCCAGCTCTGAAATTGCTTCCGGCCAAATTAATTTCGAATTATTTATTCAATTGCCTCAAGGTTTCACGTTCTTCAATATATTGAAGCGCGAGGATATTTCCTGTTTGCTCGTGAAGGCTTTAATTCCGGAACATTGATTTTATTAGTGAGAGAAGCCCATCGTTCTACGTGCTGGTTACGCTCATGCGAATGGATTTGTGAAGGCAAGTGGAGAACCCAACTCATCCTATGCGTGACTATTGACAAGAACAGACGCATCTGCATGTCACCAGCTACCTGGGAGGCAGCGGCTGCTTAGGTAGCCTGCTGAGACTATAGCCTTTAGGGAGCTGTAAAGTTCCTGACTTCAGTAGTGTCCTGATAGGATTAAGCTGCTACCTGTTTGAGTAAGTACGACAGCGATAATACTGAGAAGATCTGTAAAAGTAATGAAGTTCTACATGATTACCTTCGCCAAGGAGGTTATGTTTTTGTCGTGTTTGTCTGTCACCAAGATAACTCAAAAAGTTTTGCACCGATTTAGACGAAATTTACAGGGTTTGTTAGGTATGTTAGGAGGAACAGATGATTAACTTTTGGTGAATATATGTCTATCCGTTTGCTTGTTAGTCTGCCTCATTTTTCTCAATGACATAACTCAAAAAGTTGTGGATGGATTTTTATGAAATTGAGATGAGTTGTTAGAAATATAAGAAAGAGTAAATGACAAAATTTTGGTAATGATCCGTTTGTTCGTTCGTTTGTCACTGTTTTTAATTTTATGCTTGTTAGTATAACAACTCAAAAAATAATGAATGGACCTTTATGAAATTTATAGGGGTTGTTAGTAATGTTGAAAGACATGAATGATTAAATTTTGGTGCAGATCGGTTTTTTCGTTTGTATGTTTGACTCATGTTTGTCATAACGTTTGTTAGCAGTATGACTAAAAAAGTTATGAACGGATCTGCAAGGAAATTGTACAAGCTGTTATTACTATCAAAAGACACAAATGATTTGATTTTGGAGTTTATACAAAGAAAATTATGGTTTCAGAGCCAATTTGAATTTTTTGGTACCGTTGCCTCGCTTGGCGGAGGTTGCGCTCTCAGAGTGCTCTAGTTTATATCTCTCTTTCTCAAGTTTAAAGCATGACTGATCAGATTCTTCTCACTCTAAGTCATGGTCATGAACATTGTTACCAAAAGATGATAGCTCGAGTGTTCGCACTGCTCGCTAAATTGAGATATCTGACCAAAATATAAAGTATGCACACCAACATTAGCCGCGCATCCCTGGTATGCTGATACAGACAAACCACTTAGCTGGGGTGTTGAAGGACATTGATGTCATAGGGCCGTTGTATGCCATAGGCCAATACGCGGCCGCACTATCGTCTCTCACGACGATTTTGCGTTCACGTAAGCTTTCCTGCGCGCGCCACCACTAAAATAAACACTACTTAGGCAAACCTAACCTAGCCTAACCTAACCTACCCTTACCTAACCTAACCTCCTGACCTTACCTTCTAACCTAACCTAACCTAACCTTACCTAACCCAACCTAACCTAACCCAACCTAACCCAATCTAACCTTTCTAACGTTTCCTAACGTTACCTAACGTTACCTTACGTTACCTAACCTTACCTAACCTAACCCCACTTAATCAGCGATACAGCGAGCAGCGCGGCGCACGGACTTGAACGCCGTTCACGCGCACACGATCTACGTACACAAACACGCACACAAATCCATCGTGAGAGACGATAGCGCTGCCCGGCCGATGTTAGTGTGATGTCTCCTACGATACAATGGGGCTGTAGGGACACTGCATGTTCCTTCTGTCAGGGGCAGTGTGGCAAGCAGAGCCCGGCTGTCCTCTAGAACAATCTGCTTTTGACGTACCAAAGCGATTGGCTTCAGCTAACTGCCATCTAACTGGAGCTAATCTTACTTAACTCACTGACGGTAACTTGTATAAACCTTAACCTAATATAACTTTTTGCTACTACTGTTTAGACTGGTAAAGTGAGCTCTACCGTAGGTCTGAGGGTAGACCTCGTCACGCTGCGGACACCGAATCACACCGGACAGCTACAATCTCTGCGTGGGATCTGCAAATTATTGTAACAACATCCCGAGAGGGAACGGCGCCCGTAGGGGTCTGGAACCTGGCAGCTGAAAATAAAAAATCACCGTATTTGCTATCCACTGGCAGCATTGTAGAAAGCTTTGACATGGTTCTGATGTACGCAGGTATCATCTGGGAAGTTTGGTATACAGAGGATCATATGTTATTGAACAAAATGTGCTCAAGGTGAAGAGAGATCATAAATATGCTAAATAACTGCGAGATTGCCTCTCACAGGCAAGGAAGACGTTCCTCAGTAATAAAGCCAACAAAGTTCTAGAAAGTAAAGAAGGCTCAAGAATGACTCAGAAAATGAACTTCAACGAATGGGACTTTCGTCTTCACGGGTGCTTCTTATTAGGCATGTCAAAAAACTCATTAAAACGTGCTCACCTCATTAACAAGCTCATTATGTCTCGATGTCCAACAGAACTCGCTTAATGAGGCAATCTCAGCCAGCTTATTTGAGTATTTAATCGAGTTGCCACAAATGTAGACGCTGCGCCGGCGCTGCGCCGCAGGCTCCGAACTGACCGTAAAATTCCCAGCATTAATGAACGTATCGAGTGTCAGGGGGAGAGGGTGGGACGACGACCATTGCCGTGGTCATATCGTGGCGCCGCCAGGGCTGGGTAGGGAGGGTGTCAAAAATTATCCACAGCCGTCTTTTTTTGGCGCATTATCCATAAATATATGTAAGCAATATTTATCACTTGCAGTTCCAATACCTAATTTTAATTACATCTCGTATAAAGCTGACCAGGTTATGCACGAGGGGCTATAATTGCTTCCTGCTATTCGTACAGTAATGGTAGCTGCCACAGAATATTTCATACCTTGTCGCGTGCTTATTTTTTATGTGTGGGGCAAGAACCAGAACATAAACATGACGGTAAAATGTAATTCCAGTGACTTCAAAGCTCAAAGCTTTGCAAATTAACCAGACCTGGCGCTGTGTGCACTTAAATTATATTCCAGCCCTCGGAATCCCTGAAATAAAACCTGTGCTCATCTCTTAGGTAATGGCAGAGCGACATTTTGCGCGGATTTCTAAAACCTTCCACCGCAGTCGCAATTCGGTGCGCTTGGTGTACATAACCGTGACTGTGTGCGCTGAGAGTATGGGACTCTGAGCATAATTCTTTAAAGATAATTATGCTGAAAATTCAGTCGTCATCAAATTTTCTTAATAATAAAATACTGACTGAGCTCAGGAAGACTCCTCATCATGAGCAGGAAAGTGTGCGATGCGCTGTACTCACCTGCAATAGATAAAGAAAGATAAGTAATCATTACAGCAACATGTGTACTAACTGGTATTGCTAATTAGAACAACAGTGGCACTGGCAAAGTCCTCAGTAAATGTGGCTCATATGGCAAACATCATTCTGTGTACTTAGTTTGTGGATGTCTCACTGCATGATCCTCGTATGCTTATTATCTGCGCTTTTTACTTATTTGGGTATTTTGTACTACGTAGTATTTATATATCTATACACAGGCAGCGGCAAAATTTTTCGTACACCTTCAATATCTAATATTTTGCGAATTTTTCAGAAAATAGTGTTTGTATGGTCCTAAGTTGTTTATTTGTCAATAAGTAGGCGAAAAAGAATATAAAACTCAAATTTCACTAAAAATATCATAGTTGGAACCTATGTAACAAATACATTTTTCATAAGCAACGAAAAAAATTCATTCAGCAGGAAAATATTAACATTATATTTTTATAACTTCTGGCAGGCGTCTCAAATAGAGTTTTTGATGAGATCCGAACAAATTTCTGCTAGGCTGGTCTTCCACTTTACTGGCTACGCGGCCTAATTCCTGGAGGTTCTTCGGAGCTTGACTTCTTATTGTCACTTTCAATTGCGCCATAAAATTTCAATAGGATTCAAGTCAGGACTCATCGAAAGCCGTAGATAAATCGATATACCTTTTATCTTACGGTCAAACATCTAGACGTAGGTGCGCTTAGAGCTATTATCTTGTTGGAAGGCAAGTCGTCAACCTAGACCAGCCAGACTTTGTGCCGATAGTTTTAGTTTTTATTCAAGATCATAGCATAATAATTATCAGACTTCACTTATCCTCTCTGGCTGAGGTTTTGCACCAAATATTTTTGATACCTTTATTTCCGAAAAGCTCGAGTTTCGTTTCTTTGATCGATAGAACTCGCTACCAGAAGCAATCTACTTTTATTTATTTACTCGAGCAGCCTCATGAAATAATTTATTGAAAGGCGTTTGTCGTGGTCGCTGACCATGAGGAATATTGTTGTTCAGAGAACGCTGTGTTGTGCGAGTACTCACGCTGGTGCTCTGTAAGTCACCATATCTCTTGGGCTCATAACGACTTTACGACAGTTTTATAGTACAGTTCTCAACTACAGTTTCTGTTTCCTTTCACTTTCAGGTACGGTCTCCGATGTGCTGACTTCAGATCATTTTGTACTGTACATCTCGGACGATGAAGTGCTTAGAAATACGACCGTAACCATCTCCAGCTTTGCAGAAGTCAATAATTTTGTCTCAATGCAACGCTAAGCTCCTCTGTCGTGCCCATCGTGGGTTTGACGTACGAATGGCGCGGCATAATACGTCTTGTATTAAGACAAGGCATTTAAAATGTTCTCAATATAGCCATTTACGTAAGGATATTCTAGAACGCTCAACACAATTCCTAACATGGTATACATACAATTTTATTATATGTACCTTACGCTTACGACGATTTTTCCGATTCTACGGAATAATTTGCTCTACATACATTATGTAATATTTGCTTGTTATATTTATTCCGCAGAATCTATTCACATGAAAGTTGAATATGCTTTACACACACTCATAAATATAGGTATTAATAACTAGAGAAGCACTCAGAGAACGCATCTATACCTTCGCCAATCAATGCAATATTAACGAAAGAATTCAAATTTATCCTGAATCCAAGACTTCATTTTGATCAACACCAAAATGGATGATTTGTTCCTTGTAACTTTTCTAACATTTCCAGCAAAATATCATGAAAATGAGCTAATAACGTGCTGAGCCATATTTTAATTAACAAAAAGAGAGGCAGCCACACAGGCAAACACGCAAACGGAGAAAAAATCATCAAAATTTGGTCATATGTAGCTACTTTGAGTACAGAAAAAAGTGGGGGTGTTGTCAAAGAAATTTATTTTTTGCTGTAATTTCATGAAGCTACGTGCTACGAGTTCATGTATATATATATATTGCTAGTGGACCCGAGCGTGAGAAAATTCACGCAATAATCAATATTTTTGCTGAATATAGGCTGGTGCGGAATCTTCACTTCTCTGACTTGTTTCGTGATTGCTTTTTGTCCGGCTCTCATCTTTAGGACCTTTCTTTTCTGACTTGCCGTTTCCTCATTTTCCCACCCACGTTTGTCAGCAACTCTTATTCCCTTTTGTAACTTCTCAGAATCAAGTATTTCTGACACTGTTGCATAGACGCTTCAGCTCTCTCCATTGATAGCACGTCTTCGTTCTTGAGACTGTAGTAATCTCGTTCTTCTTTTGCGTTCCCTATCCTCCCTTTTAATTAAACGTGTGTCTACTGCAGTGAGAGGCACAAGTAAAATCTTAAGTAAAACACGGCAAACTACTTGAATGTAACTCCAGTTAGCAAATGTGCTGTGTGAGTTCACCGTAGCCATGATAGCGTCTCGTAAAGTCATATATCTGCTTCATTGAAGTGCTGAAATTTTGAGCTATGAAGCGAAGGTTCGGAGGGAAAATTCAGAATTCTCATGTTCTGTATACAGAAAGTCCACGTTCACGGGAATGGGAACCAGCTTTTTTAGTTTTAGCAGCTTTCGGTTCAAGTGCGCCAGTATCAAGACTCTTCTGTTTCGAGCATGTAGGAATTGTTCCAACTTCACGTCCATCAATACAGAAATTTTATTCCTTAAGAACTACTTTATTTGTAATGGTTTCCCTACAAGACTAATCGAGGCACAAATCAGAAAACTTTTAGATCACATTTATAGTCCACGTCCACAAACTGTTACTACAACGGTGGCCAAAAAGAATGTTTATTTCCCTTTACCGTACTTTGGCAATCAATCTGAGAAACTTAAAAAGAACTTTCAGTATTATTTTACAGATATTTCATGCAATGCGAGTTCAAATTTATTCTAGTCAATAATTTTAAGTTAGGTTCTTATTTCAACTTCAAAGATAGGACTCCAAAAGGCATGCTTAGCTCTGTCGTTTACAACACCGTTGCGCACATTGTGCGCCGGAATACGTGGGCTCGACCCCCCGGTCACTGCGTGTTCGAGCGGCTGAGCATGCTTGCAGGAGTGGCAGGAGTCCTCGTACGAAATCCTCCTCAGTCGTCCGTACGTTCTCATGCTGAGAGGTGCAATCAATCCGTCCGCCTAGATGATTTTACTGTTTTAGAGACAGCCAGCACTTAATGTGAATTGCGTATTTTAGAATCTCTTTTTATACGTAGGCTGAAACCACAATTCAACGACATGCAATCTTCTTTTCCTCTTTTCCTCCGCAATTAGTGAACTTTTAGTGTTTCTTATCTCTGTTATTAGCACCAATTAAGATTTAGATTATTACTTTTAGACTTTCTGTGCAGTAATATTAGCTGAAATTTATAAACTTCACTTTTGTTCTTTACAGATGTTGATAATGGCTTTGTAAGACGAAACGTTCATTTTTATTCATTCAACTTAGGTTTTATCAAAAATGATCTCCCTGCGAGTTTTGTCCCTTGCCTTTTTATTTTTTATTAGAACTTTTAACGGAAACAATCTTTATTTGTGCGAAGTCTGCTCTGTCAAAGAAAAACAGTAAGCTAGAAGAAATAAAATTGTCTACTGCTCGTGAAAAATCATCTCCTCGTGAGAGCTCCGTTGATCATCTGCCGAATTTGTACGTCGTGACCTGAGAGAGAAAAAGTTATAAAATCGGATTCTAGAAGCTGCTTACATATTGTTCTGATTTCAAGAAGTCTTTCAAGCAAGAGGTGCATTCAGGTAAATGGATAAGGGCCCACTCTCGCAATCTTCTGCGACCTGGTCATCTATCTCTATGAAAACGTAACTTCATTACAAAATCTGCAACATGGCCTAGTTTACGCTTATCTATTTCCTTAAGAGCAGACCAGACACGAAATAATTGATACACAAAGCGTTTTATTATATTAAGACTAGTGGACCTGTGCGTGAAAAAATTCGCACAATAATCGATGCGTTTGCTTAATATAGGCCGGTGCGGAATCTGCTCTTCTCTGACTCACTTCTTCATTTTCTTCAGTGAGCATTTGTCGTGCTCTCCTCCATAGGGCCTCTCTTCTCTGACTTACCATTTCCTGATTTTCCCGCTCACGCTTATCAGCAGCTCTTACTTCCTTCTGTAACCTTTCAGCTTCAAGTGTTTCTTGACAAGGTGTCACATTGATGTGCAATCCCTCTACAGTGGTAGCCCGTCTTTGTTTCTGAGACTGTAGTAGTTTGTAGTATCTTCCAGTCTCATTTTTCTTAAACGTGCGTCATTCATAGTGAAAGGCAGAAGTGAAGTCTTAAGTAAAACACTGCAATAAACTTGAATGTAACTCCTGTCAGCTTCTATGTAATGTGAGCGCACCGTAGCCATGATACTGTCTTTCAAAAACTCAAATAACTGCTTCATTAACATGCTGAAAATTTGGCCTCTGAAGCGAAAACTGCTCCGTAAAAGAAAGACAGCAAGCTAGAAGAAAAAATTGTCTACTGCCCGTGAAACATCATTACTTCATGAGTGGCTCCTAGATCATCTACTGAACGTATACGTCGTGACCTGAGAGAGATAAGTCACAAAATCCATCACCAGAACCTGAAAATATATTATTTCGATTTCAAGAAGTGTTTCAAGCCAGAAGTACATTCAGATAAATGGATAAGGATCCTACTTTCACAATCTTCTGCAACCTGGTCAATGATCTCTACAAAAACGTACCTTAATTACAAAACCTGAAACCTAGCCTATTTTTCACCTATGTGGTTCATTAAGATACGAACACGAAATAAATAAATATACGAATCGTTTTATTATATTAGGATTATAGAAATAGAGATACGATGAGTATTAACATTATTATTACTAGAGGATCGAGCCGTCATTATGAATCACGGTAGAAAAGTAGTACACATTTCATGAAAAACCACAGTCTCTTTTGCTTTTTACTTCTCGGAGTTCTTCTTAATTGAAAATTCAGCATTCTGCCTCAAAAGCTGGATGTACTGTATATTCTATGGCGCAGTCAAGTGGCATTTCCCGTGACACCTTTGAACATGTTCAAGCACGGTCATGCTGGCGAGCTCAGGTCCCTCTGTTGGAGTTCCACCCCGATAGGAGTGTATTATCTGTAGGATTGTATTCATACAATACCGTCTTCAGCACTTGAATTTTTCCCTATCTTATTCCCATAAAGCATAACCTGCCCCAACATTGGAGCAAGTAAGAAAGCAAGTCCGGAGCAAGCGACACATAACTGTGTATTATTACGCAGTGGATAAAATACTAGAGTGCTTGTGACATAAAAAATAAAGGCGAGGAAAATATTATTAGTTATTACCCTTTTTCATTGAACATACGTTCGTTATGATGAGATTCTGAAGCATGTGTTGCAATGGCCTTCCTAGTGCTCTCTGTTTCAGTTCATCTTCTTTCCTTAGATGACATGAAAAAATCGGTTAATATTAGCAAGCAGTGAAGCATCACTGATTATAATCCAATACGCCACGATATAACTTCAGTACTTTTTTGCGCGAAAGTTTAACGCTCAAATGGAAAATGCTTCGTCAAAGTAAGAAAAAAGAAGGACAAAATCATTGCTACGTCTACTTCACCCTGAAAAATTGCTGCTCTTGTACTTTGTTAATCATCTACTCAATTGTAACGCGTGAACTGAGAACAAATATAATTTCAATATATGGAGAAGGTAATACAGATCAGAATCCTTGACAGCGCTCGGCGAAGCTGTATTTTCATTGTTTGTATTCCAAGTGTGGCCAAGAAAGAAGATCATTCAGTTATAAGCATAAGGCTTCCCAGTCAAAGTTTCGTTTATCGATCTTCATAAAAAAGCTAGATCATTATAAAATTTGCAACGTAGCCTATTTTTCACGTATATTATTAAGAGCTTGACAGGAAAGATACAAACATATAAGCATACTACATTATTTATCATACTGCTTTGGCAAGTGTAAAGAAAACAAATTATGCTAGGTACTTCTTCATTGACAACTAGAGCACTCTAAGAGCACATAGCTCCGCCAAGCGAGGCAACGGTAGCAAAAACTCAAATTGGCTCTGAAACCATAAATTTCTTTGCATAAACTTCTAAATCTAATCATATGTGCTTTTTGATAGTAATAACAGCTTGCGCAATTTTCTTGAAGATCCGTTCATAACTTTTTGAGTTATACTGCTAACAAACGTTATGAAAAACATGAGTCAAACATACAAACGAACTGACCGAACTGCACTAAAATTTAATCATTTATGTCTTTTAACATAACCAACAAATCCTATAAATTTCATAAAGATCCGTTGATTATTTTGTGAGTTATTGCACTAACAATCATAAAATAAAAAATTTGACAAACGAACGAACACACGGATCATTACCAAAATTAAGTCATCTACTCTCTGTTATATACCTAACAACTCATGTTAATTTTATAAAAATCCATCCATTACTTTTTGAGTTATCGCATGGAGAAGAATGAGGCAGACAAACAAACAAACAAACAAACAAACGGATGGACATATCTTCACCAAACGTTAATCATCTGTTTGTCCTAACATACCCAACAATCTCTGTAAATTTCGTCTAAATCGGTTCATAACTTTTTGAGTAATCTTGATGACAGACAGATAAACACGACGCAAACATAACCTCCTGGGCGGAGGTAATAATTCTGTTACTATACTCCTTATGTATGATGCACTTCACCTACCAACTTGAAGAAACGGTAAAGATTAGTATTCTAGGCTTAAATTCTGCAGAACAACGCAAATTTTTTCTGTTGATGATACGCTGAAAAGCAAGTTATTTGTTTGCCCGCAGTCGGGCATTACTCTTAATAAACTGTAAACTAGAGCACTCTGAGAGCGCATACCTCCGCCAAGTGAGCCAACGCTAGCAAAAATTCAAATTGGCTCTGAAACCATAATTTTATTTGCATAAACTCCAAAATCTAATCATTTGTGCCTTTTTATATTAATAACAGCTTGTTCAATTTTTTTGAAGATCCGTTCATAACT
>LQNS02278143.1:43249176-43259608 GCA_001587735.2 Parhyale hawaiensis | reverse complement strand
CAGTGACAAACGAACGAACGAACAAACGGACCATTACCAAAATTTGATAATCTACTCTTTGTTATATACCTAACAACTCATGTTAATTTCATCAAAATCCATTCATAACTTTTTGAGTTATGGCCTCGAGAAAAATGACGCAGACAAACAAACAAACGGATGGACAAATCTTGACTAAAAGTTAATCATCTGTTCCTCCTAACATACCTAACAGTCCCTGTAAATTTCATCTAAATCGGTTCACAACTTTCTGAGTTATCCTGGTGACAGACAGACAAACAGACAAAGAGACAGACAGACAAACACGACGAAAACATAACCTCCTTGGCGGAGGTAATTAAGTTTGGCATCCAACATACCCGATGATATTATTTGAGTAGGAGTTTTTGGCTCAAGCGAAAAGCAGTTTCGTTAATAGAAGAAATCAATAGAGGAAATTGTAGTGAAAAAAGTATTTGCTGTCAATGTATCTTTGTGTTCTTTTCCGGCCTGCGGTGCCTGCAGAGTATCTCACCCTGAGCTCAATGGTCACGTGCTCATTTTGAGGTTGAGAATAAATTCAGAGCAGCTGGAACTCAGATGTGAGAAAACTCAGAGAAAGCACAAATCGGCATGCATTTGAGTGCTAATGCATGCTGTATATCTATATCAGCATTTACTGAGTTTCTAAGTTGGCAAAGCAAGAACTACATCACATTCACTGTAGAGCACCCCATCACATGCCCTGCAGAGTACCTGCACCACAAGTTGCACGCTGTATCCCAGTGGTCCTCACTACATGCACACTGACAAGAGCGACACCACAGACATGAATGTCACCTCTCTGTTTCGTCTATTCATTTACTGCTCCATTTTTGACTTTGCCATTGCCGTTCATATTCGCATAAACAGCGGCGCGTCCTTATGATGCCAAATTATAAAGCTCTCTGTCGCTCGCCACTGCCATTCGAGTGGGCTATTTAAGTGCAATTATAACCCATGACGTCACCCTTAATGATTATTCTGCTTAGTTCGCGACATCGCATTGCAGTCGTAAATTGATCTCTGAGGCACAGGTGCACAAGGAACAAAGTTGCATGGCCGGAAACTCACTTCGTCAAGCAAATTTGAGCAATGCGATAGCATTAGAACTTGTCGGACAGTGTTTAATATCGTGAAGCTATGGTTCAAATGAGACCGTCCTAATATGAACGGCTCCAGAACATTAATTATGAATTGCAAGCGGTAATTAAATGGTGACTTATGTTGAGACAGCGCAAGTCCCATGCGTCGCTAGAGACAATGCAGTAACATGATACTTGGTGCAGCTGAGCTAGTGTGTGCTGATGTAGTTCACCGCTGCAGATTGTCTAAATGCAATGCTGAAGCTCAGCTTTGATGTGGCGCTCTAATGCAGTGCTGGGCCGGGCACCTTGAGGATGCTGCTTGAGCACCCAAGCCTGCTCCGTGGAGCAGTGCGAACCGCAGCACAGGGGCCTGCACAAGAGTCTGCCTCATTCTATGGAGTGCTCGCTGTATATTTTCCCTCCCACAGCCCCAGCACACGCCTGCAACTACTTGTTTCGGAAGTAAAACATATTCTCATCCCCTACAGGGCACAAAATAATGTTTTTAGTATCTCCGCAGAGAGAGCTGCTGAGTTCCAACTGTTTGTTATTTCTGAAGTACAAAACTCCCTAGACTGTCATAACAGATATATAAATACATATGTTCGACTGTGATGACCTCCTCAGCCACCACATCTGAGAGTTAGCTAGCTTTACTGCCCACAAAAATTGTTTCTTGAGTACGACGAGACCGCTGCTGTACAAGCGGCTGCGCAGGCAAGGCGAAGACGTTTGGTCGGGCCAATGCAGAACTTGCTGAAGACAGGACGTCTCAAACTGACAGTTCTCCTGTGGATACTAACGACTGTAGTGCTAATCTATGAACCGGGCACCGGTGTCACAACAGTGTGAAGGGATTCACACATATACATGTACCTACACACACACGAAACTATAAGAAAACTAGAACGCCTCGTGGCGTTAGACCATCACTCGCAGGAAACTGAGGCTTAAAACTATTCAATATAATAATAAGTTGAGAAAAATTGAGCTCCGTATGGCGCAAGACAAGACAATCTGCCTATGTGGAGGCAAATACAAAGTCGTAATATTTTATGGCTAGCTAGGCCTATTTTCCTTAGCACAGGTCGTATCTAGGTGAACTCACAAACTCCCTGCAAAATATGATGAACATTGCTCAACTCCATCGACCAAGTTTTGAGTGGACAGACAAATATATATATTTATATACATATATACAAAAAAATATCATATATATATATATAGAATTATATATACTTAAATCCTCAACGAAAACAATATCACCTCTCGCACTTCGTTCGCGGGTGATAATGAACTACATGTAGATGTGATGCAGCGGCTGTTTCTATAATGGCAATCCCCTTCAACGGACAGAGACTAAATCCTCAGAAATTGTAACGGTTACATTACTTCTACATCGGTGATAGTACTTTCAGAGATGTTACATATATATCATATACTTAGCAATTAGTTGAATATGTGTTGATAATTTTCAAATGTATTATGACAGATTATGATCTGTTGACTTGCTTTTTCATGTAGGCAATAATTTAATTTAGTATTCCTCTAATATGCGTTTTCTTTGATTTTCTTAATTATTGTCTTAAGATGGCATTACGTAAGATATTGAAGAATCCGAAGAGAAGCACAAGTAGAAATTTAGTCACCCACCATGTGCGTTTCGCTGTTCCTCAGCTCATCAGGTGGAAAGTTCAAAGTTGGTCAAATTTAATTCGTTACATTTTGTGAAAGTTTTGGTAGGTTACCAAAAGAAGGTGTAGCTATGAAACAAAGTTTCCGAAAGATATAAATGTCATTTTCAATCTACCAAACGTTTGTGCACTTTTGAAAGGGTGTCCGCTGAGTTCGCTGACTAGTAAATTATAGCAGGGACTATGCCGTTGGGAGTCATTGCACACATCTTGGCATTGTTAGGATTTTTTGTTATAATTGCGCAAACAATATTTGGATACATAATTCGGGCTTGTCGGTGTTCAAACTGCTCTCATATATCTTAAATGCAGAATGAAGCAACGATGAAATATGTTCATAAATGTATATATTGCATACACAGTAATAATAATAAACCAATATATTTCTCATATGGATGCTGTGTCCAACATATGAAGGTCACAACGTAGTGAGACATTCTTTCTCAATACTAACATGACAAAAGAGAATTAGTATTTGGTCTGTAGAGCTTCACTAGTACAGTGCTTATGATACTGAAAGTGACATCATTTTTTTTAAGAGAAATGCCGGTTTAACATAATATTTATTCTATGAGTGCAGAAAATACAACTAGAATTGGAATTACAATTTACGTTACAAATTTAACTAAAGAAAATTTGTAAGCATTTATAAGCGATACTTTTTCAAGATTGTAAGAGTAAGGTAAAGAGTGAAACGATAAATTTAGAAGACACAAAGTAGCTAATTTTTATGCCTAGAGTAAGAACAGACAAGCAAACCCAATAAATCACACTGTTTCTCTTATCTGGATGCTTCTGATTCTTTCATCTGGAAGCCAGAATGTCATTTTCATTCTCTTCTGTTGTACCTACGATATAACATAGACACAAAACATGTAATGAGATCGCTCATATAAATAAAATATTCTTGAAATTTGCATCTTATTGCCATGTTTTCCAGTGAAGAATATTTTTAAATAGCTGCATTTCATTTAGGGTTTTCGGTGAAAATTTCTAAGGAAAACCTGAAAAAATCCCTAATTGGCTTAAAAGCTCCAACGGCTCCAGTCTCCTATAACGGCTGTTCGTAGCGCAGGCGTCCCTGCCGTTATAGCAGCTTTGGCTGTACGTACAAGAAAACACTGAAGTCTAGGGACAATACACCGGATATTTAACTGACTTTAGCCATGTTATGCAATATTCAAATGCGAACAGCTAGAGACGGCTGCAGCAACACCGGCCTGGACGGCGACTGATATAGATGGATATGACGTCATCTGCGTGATCTTTGTAGGCACTCGATGAGGAACATTGCGTTAGGAAATAATTTCACGATGAGCGCGCAGCTGTCTCCCTAGCGACATCTGTTCTTGTCAAGTCATGTTGGAACTCCGTGTTAGGCCATCGCAATATTGGCAGTCAAGCATTAGAAGTCTAACTTATAAGAGCTTCGGAAAACGTTGGTATGTATGTCGATGAACACCCCATCACAAAATTTTAAAAAAGTTCACAGTTGACACCAAACAAGTGTGCGTGCGTGACGCTACCACTTGTTGTCATTTGTCGTCATTCGTCAGAAGGTGGATGAGTCACTCGACACGTTATTTTGCTCTGAGTAAATATAACAGCAGCTTTGACGCATCAATATTACGAAAACAGAGGTAAAGGACAAGAGAAATTGACTCAACCAATTATATCATTGCTTGCACATTGCGATCATGCTTCAGAGTAAAAGTTAGAGTCGGAGCTATAGAAAATATTGAACTCTGCAACAACCTTCAGCAACTATTTAAAACTAGAATGTCCGCGCTGTCAATAATGACAGCGAAGAATGTGTGAAGACCCGTCTTGTGTTGCTTGTAGCATCATCGATAAGATATTAAGGCAGAGACATGTATAGAAGGGAGCTCTCTGCCTGGGTAGTGCCGCGTGTTGACGGGACATGCACTTTATGATTTCTCAGGTTATTACCTATTTAGGGTAGACAGTTGATCTCCCTTCTATACATGTAAGGCTCTTATTAACTTCCTTGTGTAAGATGCTGCGCAACTGCCAACTTGAATTAGGGAACCATACAGATAAGCGTGCAAGGCTGAACAAAACCAAGGTTTCTTTTTGTGATACGCAAAAAAGCGATGTTTTTTGCACGAAGTCAATATTGCTTCTAATAAATACGGAGCTCTGTATCCAAGATAGTCGAGGGTGACATATAACTCGGACTCTGAAAATTTTTTCCTCAAGAGATATCTTGCTCTGTTGAAAGAAGAACCTAAAATGTGGAGAAAACAATTTGCTGCCGAGAAATCATCGTGGTCTAGATGCGCCTGCTGACCGCTCAAGAATATCTTACCAGTTGCCTCGATAATTACTAGAATAAGAAAATAAGAGTATTAGCTGAAGCTTGAATGAAGGAAATCTCAGATGAGAGTACACAACACGATGGAAGAGATTGTTTAGAGAAGCTGTATGCATCTACTTCGAGTGGACTACAACATAGTCGAAGAAAGACCGGAATCAGACTTACGGTTAGAGTGCCATCATCTGTAACCTGGAATATTTTCTATGAAGCTTGGCAGGATGACCACCATCGAGCAGATGAATTTTCTGATGAAACCAGGGAGGCCAGAGCTAATTTTTGCCTATCTATTTCGTTAAGAGCGTGACACGAAACCTATCTTATACTAAGAATGACCGTCGTGTGTTTATAAATATATATATCAATTTCGATTAGAAGCAGTTGAAGAAATGTTGATACCCACGACGCGCGTTTCGCTGTTCTCCTGCTCATCAGGTGGGAGGGTCAAAATTGGTAAATTTAGCTCTTGAAATCCTGCGAAATTTAGAGAGGTTACCATAGGAAGGTGTAAATATGATACCGGCTGTTCCAAAAGTATAAATGAAATTCCCAATCAAGCAAATGTTTCGTCAGTTCTCAACTGCAGTCCGCTGCGTAGACTCCAATTACTGCAAGATGCAGACACAGATGTACCGAGGGCGACAAAGAAGACTACCATGCTGATGTGCCAGCCTTTTATCTACAACAGGTTGTAAACTGTCGCCCTCGGTACATCTGTGTGTCTGCATCTTGCAGTAATTGGAGTCTACGCAGCGGACTGCAGTTGAGAACTGACGAAACATTTGCTTGATTGGAAATTTCATTTATACTTTTGGAACAGCCAGTATCATAGTTACACCTTCCTATGGTAAGCTTTCTACATTTCCCAGGATTTCAAGAGCTAAATTTACCAACTTTGACCCTCCCACCTGATGAGCTGGAGAACAGCGAAACGCGCGTCGTGGGTATCAACATTTCTTCAACTGCTTCTAATCGAAATTGACATTTAGGCCATCTCAAGAATAAGATATATATATATATATATATTTATTTATTATATGTTCGGTGTCACGCTCTTAACGAAATAGACAGGCAAAAATTAGCTCTGGGCTTCCTGGCTTAATCAGTGTATTCATCTGCTTGAAGACTGTGGTGATCCTGCCATGCTTCATACAGTAGAAACTGATAGGTAGAAAATATTTCAGGTTGCTGATGGTGGCACTGGAGCAGAAGGTATATCTGATGATTCCGATCCGGCCTGGTCTTTCTTTGACTATACAGTACTTTGAAGTCCACTCGATGCAGATGCATACAGCTTCTCTAAGCAGTCTCTTCCATCGTGATGTGTACTCTGTTCTGAAGTTTTCTTCATTCAAATTTCAGCTGCCCTTAGTTTACGCTGGTCGTCTTATTTTGACAACATAAATCGAGACAAATGGTAAGATATTCTTCGGCGATCAGCATGCGCGTAAATGCCACGATGAGTTCTTGGTAGCAAATTGTTTTCTCCATTTTGGGTTCTTCTTTCAACAGAACAAGTTTTCTCCGAGTCCGAGTTAGATGCCACCCTCGAGTATCTTGGATACAAAGCTAAAGCTACGTATTTATTAGAAGCAATATCAATTATGGGTAAAAAAAAAACATTGCTAATCGTTAGTAGCAATGAATGCGGTTCTTGCTCTTCCAGCTTCTCTTGCCGTTCCCGTGGAGTCTCATAGTCATTACTTTTTCTCTACATCGTAATTATATTTTCTTTTGGTTTACGATTTATAGATTTAGCAGAAAATCACCGAAGGTAGAGGAACCAATTTTTCCCCGGTGGACGCGAAAATTTTGTTACTCTGAAGCCATCTCACTGTGTATTTTGGATACGCCGTGGAAATTAAATTCAGTGATGTTTCAGTGTTTAGTAATGTATAGTTTTTTGCATGACATCTAGGTAAGAGAAGGAGTACGTGTGCTGAAGACGAACTGAACTGTACTGCTCAGTAGAAAGCACGCATCTCTTACGATAATTTGAGTTGGCCGTCGTAGCGTTTTCCTCTAGTTAGTTAGTAAAGTACAATCAATGAAGAAGTGCCACCACTTACTTCGTTACTTTGCTGGCTGTTTGCGATAAGCCTAGTGATAGATTAGAGGTTTCAGAATCCATTCAGCATGATTTGGAAATGATTGATTCCTGGTGTTCTAAGTGGGGGATGAGGCTAAATGCGGGCAGGACTAAGACCATGCTCGTGTCCAGGTCGCGTACTGTGGCACCTCCTTTTACTGCACTCATGCTGGATGGTGTATCACTTCCTGTGGTTGATGACTTCGTAATCTTGGGTGTAAATTTTGATCCAAAGTTGACGTTTGGGCCCCACATTCGTTCGGTTGCCTCACGTGCATCGCAGAAAATTGGTCTTATGAGGCGAGCTTGGAGGGTGTTTGGCTCGATAGAATTGACACGTCGCTGCTTTAATTGCTTTGTCCTTCCTCTTCTGGAGTACTGCTCTGTAGTCTGTGGTTCTGCTGCCGATTGCCATCTGTGTTTGCTTGACAAAGTGGTCCGTCGATGTGCGTTCATGCTGGACGGTGTTGTGCCTTGTACTATGCCGTACGGGCCAGTATTCCCGTTCTTTCTTTCCATCGTGTGAGGATGTTTGGAATGGTATTGATGGCTCTGTCTTTGCTGGTGCGGGTATTGGCAGCTTTAAACGATCTGTACACAGAGCTATTCTGTGATCTCGAACTTTTTTTTTCATTCTTTTGTTTTCTTCACCCGCTGGGATGGTTGCACGAGGGTTTGTTAACCTCATGGAGTTTCTCCGTTCCCACGTCGCCAGACTGGTGTGATTCAATAATAATAATACCACAAACTTCTTGTGATAAGGAAGAAGCAAGCAAAGAAAAGAAAATTCCGCACCGCCCTATACTAAGCAAATAATACATATATTATTACGTAAATTATTTCACGCACGGGTCCACTAGTAAATAAATGAAAATATAAATATGTAAACACACGACGGTCATTCTTAGTATTAGATTAGATACTTACGATTGGCAGGTCGCTGCATGAAACTTTGTGAATCTTCCTCCTATAGCAGTTCATCAACGGTAAGAGTATACAAAATAATTGCTATGGCATTTCAAAGACAAGAGCATTGTAGTTTAAGTAATCAAAACGTCATACTATACAATATTTATCATGCTAGAGGGCCCAGCCGTCAAAAATGACGGCAAAAATTTTGTGATTGAGCTTTTTATTGTTCCTGTTCCCAGTATAGGTTTTGCTGTATAATAGGTTTCATCCCTGCACGCCTGATCTTCCATTAGTGAAACGCAAGCTGTACAACCATGAGTTTTGCGATAGCAAAATATCCCCCCTGCAAGATAAGGAGTGAATATCAGCTTGGAATTGGTCAAGTTTTAGGTTGCACTAAGAAAATATAGTCCAGTCAAAAGAATTCACTGGAAATGCCCAGGGCTCACCATATTGTGGAAACCAACTGAGTGTTGAACCTCCAGCGTCGAAATTTGGCTGCGATGTGAAGATTCAATTACGTCGATATCATTCAGTAATGAAAGCGGGGATCCAGAGGCTAAGATCCAGGGGCTGGGGATCCAGAGCCTGGGGTCCAGAGGCCGGTGATCCAGAGCTATATTTGTCACCGGTACTCAAAAAGCTGAAATTGCATGGTATCTCAACTTTTTTCAGTACATGAATTTTCTCCTATTAAACTCTTAACTGCGTCACGGAGAGACGGACCAACATTGGGGCAAGCAAGGGAGGGAGCAAGAGAGCAATCGACCAACAACTGTGTTTCATTATATAGTGGATTATAAGATACAAGGCACGGATCACCTGTAAATTTAGGAGCATACATGCATGTATAATAGAGTGGCTCTTCAAAACCTATTTGCCAAAAAGTTGGACTCCCTCCCTCCCCTACAGCCTGTGCCTTTGGCCGTTGCGTGCATCCACTACAAAAAGCAGCTAATTTGGAGAGTATTTAGAGGTGAGACTACTCGCTGCTGGTGAGACTACTCGATGCTGGTGAGACTACTCACTGTAGGTGAGACAACTCACCGCAGGTGAAACTACTCACTGTAGGTGAGACTACTCACTGCAGGTGAGACTACTCGCTACTGGTGAGACTTCCCGCTGCTTGTAAGACGTTCTGCTGCTGGTGAGACTACTCCCTGCTGGTCAGACTACCCGCTGCGGGTGAGACTACTCGCTGCTGGTGAGACTACTCATTGCAGGTGAGACTACTCACTGCATTGAAAATGTTACGAATATTTCTGAACCAGCACCGATGCAAGTTGCTCCTATAAACACATGTCTTTTTTCGGAGATCGAGATTCTTCAAGCACTGACCTACATAAATGTGTACGAATCAACTGGCCCAGATAATCTTACTCCCCGTGTACTACGGGAAATGGCTCCAGTCACCGTGAAGCCCCTGCTCGAAATATTTAATTGGTCTCTGAGAACGGGAGAGGTTCCGCAGGATTGGAGACTAGCTAACGTGATACCGATACATAAGAAGGAGGATAAGAAAAGCCCCAGCAAATATCGACCAATCAGTCTTACATCGGTCGTCAGCAAAACTATCGAACGCCTCCTCAAAAAGCGCATCACTGACCACCTGAGTATGCATCAGCTCATATCCGATTCTCAGCATGGCTTCTGAAATGGCAGAAGCTGCTTAACAAACCTTCTGGACTTTTTCTCAAAAGTTACAGATATTAACGATGAAGAAAAGGGTGTAGACCTTATGTAGACTTCCAAAAGGCTTTTGATGAAGTTCCCCATCAACGGATAATGAAAAAATTGGAAGCCCATGGTATCCAGGGAGACTACTTACGATGGATCGGGCATGGCTTACGGGTCTTCAGCAGCGAGTGAAGCTTGGAGGAGAAACGAGCAATGGACGCAGGTATCATTAGGGGTTCAACAAGGTAGCGTGCTTGGCCCACTTCTGTTCTCAATTTACATCAATGATCTTAAACATCCGAAGTCAAATCAGTAAATTTGCGGATGATACAAAACTGTGTCATCCTTCCACGAAAAGAGCCGAGCTCCAACAAGACCTCGACCACCTCATGGAATGGAGCACAACGTGGCAAATGAGCTTTAATGTCGACAAATGCTCTGTAATGTACGTAGGGCTCGTGAACCCTTCAAGTCCATTGGAAATGAATTTGACGGAATTGGCTCCTGTCACCCAACAATGTGACTTAGGAATCACTATTACAAACAAACTACAACACAGTCAGCAAGTTGACAAGAGTGTGAAAATGGCAAGCAGAGTACTCGGATTCATCACCAGAAA
>LQNS02278143.1:43193738-43237715 GCA_001587735.2 Parhyale hawaiensis | reverse complement strand
TGAGCTGCTACAGGCAGTTGTGTGGGCAGGTGTGGCAGTGGTGAGGTACTACAGGCAATGGTGTGAGCAGGTGTGGCAGTGGTGAGCTGTTACAGGCAGTGGTGTGGTCAGGTGTGGCAGTGGTGAGGTACTACAGGCAGTGGTGTGGTCAGGTGTGGCAGTGGTGAGGTGCTACAGGCAGTGGTGTGGACAGGGGTCAGGCCACTGTGACTAGTTACGCTGCTACTCCGGAAAGTACCCAACGGAAGTAGCGCAGGTATGCGAGTAGTTGGCTGGTATTTGATCTTATCTTATTTTAGTGATTATGCCGGTAGTGAGAGGAGCTATGAAGATGTCGTTTTACCTGACTATTAAAAAAAAAAAACTTTTCCACATACCACTGACCTACAGTATAAATGAGAATAGTTAAGAAGTGCAAATAACGCTTGTTTCGTACCTCGAACTTCGCTGTTAGGAAGTGAACATAGTTAACCGATTTCGCTGAGCATGCTGTGTGTTGAGAGAATGTTTTCAAACGATGTTGCGAACTGTTTCGAGGAGAGTAAAATTTTGTAGTAACTGACTTCCAGCTTAGTTACCTACAGTCCGTGCCACGATAATAGCTTAAATTCATTTTGAAACGTATAAATAAAACTATCTCTGTTGAAAAGCCAATATTATCATGGTATGTTTGGGACCATAAATGAATCTTTGTCAGAAATTTTCAGCTTATGTTAATGGGTAGTTTTCGTTTAAGAAAAGTTTGAAAGCTTTGATCACTTTCCAAGAGTGCCATGGTATTAGCTTTTACAGATTTATTCACTAATCCTCATCAAAAAACGTTAATAATAAAAAATATAATATGCAATGTTTTATTTAAGCAAAAAAGTTCAATTTCATAATAAAACAATGAAGTACATATTCAATAGTTTACATAAGAACCTTCCTTATGGAAAAAAAGTCCAATCCTCTTGTCGGTAGATTCTGTCCAGTTTTTTAATTTAGAACGAGGAATAGCGCTTGTAGATGTCTTGACAGTTGTCCATAAGTCTTCTATTGAAGTGTATTGCCTTCAACCTTTGTAAATAGCCTGCTTCAGAATCCCCCTCAAGTTTTCGATAGGATTCAGATCAGGTGAGCATGCCGGTCAAACCATCAAACGGTCACCTTTCAATTCGAACGATGACAAGAAAACTTGTGCTGCCTTTGTAGAGTGAGACGGGGCATTATCTTGTTGAAATATCAACCTTACGACGCTTCTGCAGTGGAACGTTATCCAGCAATGGAAGGAAGGTCGACCCAAGAAGCAGACACTAAGCCACAGAAGTCATTTCACTCCATCTGGCACTCGTTCAGGACCAGCAAATTTATCTCCATTAATTCCCCCCAAATCATAACGCCTCCTCCGCCCGCTGGCGGCGGAAACGCTTTTGACCGTTTCCAACCCATCCTTTTCCCCAACCGTATGGTCCGTCCAGAGTTACCCTGGTTTCATCGGTGAAAGGTACCATCTTCATTTTTGCCTTCATATGCGCTCGAGCCCATTTCAGCTGTGAATCCTTGTGCCTGGCCGTTAGAGGAGGTCGTTTTTCAGGTGTAACACTTTTCCCATGTTTCTCAGCAACCAGCATCTTGTTGTTTTCGAGACTTTAGGAAGATTTTTTTTTTAGCTAAAGATAGCCTTCGAGGTTTGTCCTTGTTTCTTTAACATTGCCTTCTCACATTATGAAGATCCCGAGTACTAACAGCTTCCAGGACTCCAGAGTCCGAGCACTTTTTCCTTGGTGAAGGGTCGGCTAAAAAGCGCTTCACATAGTCAACATGGCGGCCTATTGAAACAACGATATCCTTAACAGGTGTTCCTTTAGCCATATCTTTCACTATTTTTCTTTTTCAGCCTCAGACAGACCTCTATTCCTTCTTATTTTTAGAGATTTCTGCTGAAGCTAATAGAGAGGCACACGAAATAATCACGTTAATTGCAATAACTCATGCAATCTTGTAGGGATTCAAATGAAATTCCGAAGAAGGTGTTGCCACACGTAAACACTTCTGCCAGAAAAGTTTCAAAGTAAATAGAAAAGTTGAAATATTCTGGAAAAAAAATAAAGAGTGGAGCTATTATCGTGGCACGTACTCCTCATATTTACACAATTTGACATGATATACAAAATATATAACCGAATAAAGAAGTAAAATTATATGCATCTTCGCCATTGAATTCGTGACGAGGGAGCTCGTTTGGAAATATCGGCTTGCATAAACAGGCGCGCTGCTGCAGTATGTAAATGGTTCTTGTAATGCTCTAAGCTAGTGAACTTGCTAAAACCATGAGCTCGAAGCTTTTTGTTGCACAACCTCACACCGTCACACGACTGCGGTCGGTCAGCGAAACACTGGGCCTCGCATAGACAAGGGAGACACACGATAGTTCCGCTATAGTGTCACCTACACACCTTCATTTTCAACTCGCTGCAGGTAAGTTATTTATTATTGAAACTTTTACCTGTTTCCTATTAATGCTTGCTTAACTAAATAGTCTACGTGGAGTGCGACTCATGCTGTTGTTGCGTAACCTTCAAGAGGGTGAAGATTGAGCGTCACTTTCTTTGACCGCATGGAGGGAAAAGGTTGAGGCGTTTCGATCCTGAACCCAGTCGCTGCAGGCACCGGTTCACGTTACTACTGCGACAAAGAGTGAGGCCTCACCTCAGTTAGACCAGAAGTCCTAATGGGACCAAATAGGGAAGGGCTTGAGTGAAGTGCAGTGGGGTACAATGCACCACTCCTGGCTGCATTTGAGAGAATTTTAGTAGCACCTCGGTGCTGGCGGTCAGTGCAGCAAGTTAGCTACCGCTACTGGTCAAGTTGTCTAGAAAAGTGACCGCAACAAGTGACGTACGTGTACTCTAGCACTTGGGAGGTAAGGCTTGTACCTCGGTAAAAGTTATAAGCTCATCAAATTCCCGAGCAGAAACTTGGTGCCGTTGGCTCCAAAGAGCTCATCCGCCTTCCATATGCATTTCTTCACGTGAGGGTCACTACAACGCCAACCTTCAAGTGGCTTATACGTCCGCAAGGAAGCGACCGGTGGCCAATGAGAAGTGATCCATGTTTAGTCGCTTGTAGTCGACATGGGTATAATGTCTTGTATGGAAACACTACGAAGACAGCAGCTAACTAATAACGTTTTGAATGTAGCCTATACTGTATATATACCTACATATATGAGGCACATTGGCAGCAAAAAGTGTTTTGCTTGACACTGCAAAAATCGCTGCTAGGCCCGAGTCTCGACAGGCAAAGGTTAAATGCTAACAAGCTCACGAAATAAAACAATTGACTGTGGCAGAGCGCAAAAATAATCGCAGTACAAGTTTTGGCTTTCATCTGCAGGTGCTGTGAAGCGGCGCTGCTGGCCGGCACCAGACTGCCCCCTCCCCCTCCCCCAACCCCCGCAATCTCCCCTCGCTCAATTCCCCCAAACATTTGAGTGGCTGGAATACTGGAATCAAAACAGGAATCCCGGAATGGATGTTTTGTAGCAGCTGCTGCTGTGAAATAAGTGAAGAGTTTGTGGCAGGGTTTGGGGCCTGGGAGCGGTGCTGTGCGCGTGTGTGTAGGTGTGAGTGTGTGAGTAGGTGTAAATGTGTAGGTACATGCGTATGTGTAGTTGCACTGATGTTTGGATGAGTAGGTTTGTATCTGTGAATAGGTGAAGGCGCACGTGTTGCAATAATTGTTACAACTTTTCGTGGCGTTGTGGTTGCGCTAGGATGATGATACTTAACAGGTTAGCGCACGCGGAGGGCCCAAACTGTCGTACACTCCGGGTAATAAGCTTGTGACGTGACAAGTTATTAATATATACGTTGATAAGTAAATAATTTACATTGTTTCTTCATCAGTTCGTTTATGCCTTCAGAGTATCCTACAATCTTTATAGTTGCACAAAAATACGTATCAAGGCATCTACGAACTTTTTCAGCTTTCTGAAGGATAAAATATGATAGAGCGTTGGCGTAAGGGTCGTAAAAGAGCAGATGACTTCAACCCGGCAAATGCCCGCATGTGTCAGAAGTACTTTTAAAAGTCAAGTTTATCGCCTTTGAAATGCAATAAATCAAGTGAGTTTTATCGAGAGTAATATGACATTCTGAAGATGGAATCATATTAGTGAATACCTCAATGTTTCGGATTTATTTTCGTTTTCTACCAATGACTAACCGCTGAAACAAAATTTGGATCAGGTGCGTATGATTAAACGTCGAGATAGAAGAACTCTTTAACAAGATTTCCGTAGAAAACATTAAAGCATCAGAGAAATAAATTTCTTTCCTCCCGGTGAAGTAATATTAAAGCAATAGTATATACAATGCAGAAGCCATACAATTGCTCTGTAAAATTTAAAAAAAATATCAAGTACTATGCAATGCACGCCGTACAGCAATATAACAGTAAGTGTCGCGTCCGCCTCGCGTTAACTAACTTGAAAAAAAATAAAAGGAACTGGCCAGTTCCCCATATCTAAACTGCCTTACAGAACAATGTTGTTTAAACTGGCGAATGATAAGTCCATAACTTTTTCCAATGATGCTGCAGTTTTTACCATTAGGAGAGGAGGACTGGATCTGTTAACGACAGCACATGCAGCTTAGGTCGACACTTTACAAACCTATGGTCTGACCGGGTGTGTGGCTGTTACGGAAAGACAACCTAAATAATCATTAAATATTACGACAATTTGGCCAACAATGTCACATTGATCATTGCTATTTCTAACTAACTGTGGTATTCTTCATTCATATCTGAATTATGGTATAGACAACAGCTAGTCTTTGACTGTGCTACGATTGAATCCTCTCTTGTGACGCCATCGCTCCAAATGAGTCATCATACGTCCGCCATGTACGGCAGTGCTCTAATTTGTTCCGTATCATAATCCTTGGTTGTTGTGATACAGTTTTTGAGCGACGAGCTGACCGGAGTAGCACTGGTAACCCTGAGGTTGTGATCGCGACCATGCCTCGGCTTCGTTTCTTTAAGTATTACATATTTTTAAATGAAAGTTGCACAGCATTCTGCATCATCAACTTGACGATTATATGATCCATAAAGAATCAGAGCAACTTCTTCGCTATCATTTTTGCCCGCCTGGTGCGCTATCGCTTACACGGCTGCCAAGCTTCTAATCCCCCAGGGCTTGGGCGACTGGGAAACTTTGGTGCATTGGTTTTACTTCAACATAGAATTGCATAGTGGGAAGAAGTAGGTTTTTGTTACAAATGTGGGGCTGCTGTCAGTAGACCCAATGAACTTAATTGTGTAAATGGCCTGCCCTAATCGTCACCTTAAAATCAATAGGTAATTGGAGGTATTTCAGCTGTAACATCATTGGGAAATAGAGATATGAATAAATCGGTTAAATTTACCTTCCGTTCAATGTATCCATAGCTTCAAAAACATATAAATCATCCGCTGCAGGGTTGTACGGTGAAGCAGGTAAAGCCTCAAACCAAAAGAAGGTCTCTCGTATGAAACGCGTCGCTTGAATTTTCAAGAACAGTTGAGGCCCGGCGATCTAACTTCTAAAGTAAATAAAAAGAGCGTAAGATAAGTAGGGAATGTCAGGGCGCAAGCGAACACAAAGTCAAACCCAAAGAGCGAGCAGCGACGGCAGTAAAGCCTGAACATTTCTTTGCTCTTAGCTGCTGTATTTCTTTGTGCAAACAGTGTCATCTTCTCCTGCTCTGCTTCCCTCTCCTCCTGAGCTCTCCTCCTCCGCGCCTCCCCGAAGCTGCTCCCCAGCGTCTCTGTTTCTTCCGAGGCGATCCCATTAAATCCCCAGAATTTCGGGAGCACCTGAGCCTGAGGGGAGCGGGGGAGCAGGAGGAGGTGGGGAGCAGTTCCCACCGGGAGCGGATAAGCGTTCAGGGAGACGCTTACAGTGAGAGGAGACCATGCAAGTCGTTTACTGCAGCGACAAAATCTGCACCTCTATAACAAACGCAGGAAAACGCACACGCAGTAACTGCTTAAT
Source organism: Parhyale hawaiensis (assembly GCA_001587735.2). Classification (NCBI taxonomy): domain Eukaryota; kingdom Metazoa; phylum Arthropoda; class Malacostraca; order Amphipoda; family Hyalidae; genus Parhyale; species Parhyale hawaiensis. Next base: position 43,231,696 of record LQNS02278143.1, on the reverse strand, counting down.
ATCAGACCAAATAAAAGGAGCGGCAAAGTTCTAATTCTCCATAGCGCTGCTGGCCGAGAGCACCGCGTCTTCTGCAAGACAGCGGCTCCGCCTGACCAGTGAGACCCGTAAGGTGTCAGTCTGTGCAGCCAGCTGCAAGTCGCTGGTACATTACCGAAATTGTTACATGTATTCATAAGGAAGTGGTCCTGACGTCTGTGGCATCCTCAGTATCGTACCAAAACTAATGGAATCGAAATACGCTTAACGAAGGATAGACAAAATGGCAGTATGACCGCATTGTTCGTATTGCCGCTGCGATGGCAAGTGAGGATGTCAGGTTGTAGACAGAAGCTCGGTTGGTGTTCCGTCTTTTGGTAGAGTCCACAAGCGACAAGGCCAGCTGCACGTGGTCAATATTTGCAGCGTCACGTGCAGCACCTCCGGTGGCAGCGCAGCACCAGTCATCGGTGCTTTAGGCTTCCGATCACAGCTGCGGAAGGGCACCGTGTGCTGCGCAAGCTATTCAGCACTGGCAACCATCCCTCAGCAGTACTACTTGCACAGGGTGGTAGCTCTTGTCTAAAGTCCTCAGCTACAGCAGCCACGGGCGGCAGCGGTTGTCCTAAGTCCTCCACGCACAGCCACCCTCACGCGCCAGTCGCTGCCACCTCTCCTCCATCACGCTGAGCCGCGCCGCGCCAGCACTGAGCCCGTCCGTTTCAAACAAACTCAAACTCATTAGCCATAAATGCTGCCTTCACTAAAAAAATCGTAGGGGACACATACGATGCGTGGGGGGACCAGGCGCAGAAAGAGTGGGGTGGTGGGGAAGGTGGGACGGTGGAAAGGGTGGGACTGTAGGAGGGCCGGACGGTGGGAGTCTCAGATATGCGCCGTAAGTAGACCACACTACACATCACTTCCCACTCGAGCCAAAGGGATTCCATGACTGCCTGGTGAAAGTGGATGAAATCTCTCTCTTCTCATTAGGCACAGTACATTCATATTCGAACGTACTGTCATAATTTGATGACTTATGATACTAAGCGTGGTACTATGGGCTGCTGGTGTGCACTAGGTTTGACGGCTCTGGAAGCAACTGACAGTTTTTGTCGTCTTCGAATATTTTAGACTCTAAAGACAGCCTGGCAATACATTATCTGAGGTAAATTACATGTTACTTCTTGTGCGCTTTGTTACTTAGAGGATTTATCACAAGGCTAGTTGCAGACCAATTAAGGTATCAAAGTGAGATTTATCGTCCAATTTATAACCTTAGTAGATAACATTAATTTCTTGTACTTTGAAAAAAGGCTTTACGCTTATACATATTTTAGCCAGCTCATTTATCGCGATGCAAGCACGTATTTGTTCAATGATAATTATGGCTGGAATTCTTAGAGATACACAACTTTTCATAAGCAGCTTGTAACCATGTGTCCAAGTTTCATGATCAGCAATAACCGTTTTTTCACTATTTGAAGTACATGAGGCGATACCACATATTGCACATACATTTATAAGGGATCAGCATAAAATACACTGTTCAATATTGAAAGAATACCGGGTGACAACGAATAAATATTTCAATAAGCAATGGAACTAAAGTAGCAAACGTGAAGCTAATGAACTATTAAGTAACTTTAGAAAAAACTTTCAAAATTGCGGCCTTTAGCTTTGCCACAGAGCTTCAAGCGCAGCATAAGTTTTCAGCCGTGGGCCGCAGCACTTCCTCGCCTATTTTGCCCCATTCCTTCAACAAGGATTTTTGAAAGAGTCCAAATTTTCGTGAGGCTTGGCACAGGCTTTGGCCTTGTAGATCGACCAAATGGAATTATCCATAGGGTTCAGGTCAAGTGAGTAAGGAGGCCATTCTCGTTAGCCATCACACGAACTGATTCGCGGTCAACTCCAGTGTTACGAGCGAACCTTCTTATCGAACTCTCGAATTTCGCAGCATCCGCTTTTTGATGATTTTTCGCGTTCGAGATGATCTGACAGACCGTTTTCTGCTTCGCCCAGGACGGCCACCTTCATGGCTAAGCTCTCGAAACCTTTTGATCGTCTTGGAGACTGTCGGTCTTGGATTTGCAGTGAACTAGCAAGGTTGCACTGTCTCTCCCCTGGTTCATGAAGCGATAAAATAGCCTTTCACTATTTTGACAAACACTCAGATCTAAATCAAGGGAAAAAGGTTTGAGAAGTGATACAGCGACAATTGCAGATTAAAATGATCACCTGCTTTAAACTGTTTGAAAAAGGACGTAGATCTCCGTTATTTCTTGTCACCCTGTACGATCGAGCAGCCAACTTTAGAAAGGAAACGTGCAGTAATTATGTGGAGGTTCCACACATATCACACATATCATGATACTGGCGTAAAGACCATATTCGAAGGAACGATGAGCGTACTAATCTAGTGAAAAATTTCTGCAATATGACAGCGCTGCAGACCTGGGGAGGTGACGACTCTGCAGGTGGAGGTGATCTCTGTAGATATGCGGATGGGGGCGGTAGCGGTACAAGCCGCTCATGGGTCGAAATGGCTCTTAGATGACGGAAAACTTCAGGACATAATTTGGCGTGTGTGTTAAGTATACTTTACCACAACTGTACTAACCTTCTACCATTGCTGTACCTCCGTTGTACTATCGGTGTACCACCGCTGTTGTGGCAGTCCACAACAAGTTCCGCAGCTTTTGACAGGCTCCAGAAGGTCACAGAAAGTCCAAATAAGACATAGCAGGACCCAGAAAGTCATAACAAGCTCCAGCAAGACACAACAGATTACCGCAGCCAGCAGCAAAGAACAGGTAAGAGTAGGCCACTGAAAAGCCACAGCGGAATACAACAAGCCACAGCAGCTTACAGAAGTTCACAGAAGGCCACATCAGGCCTAAGCAGGTAGCAACAAGCTGCAGCAGGACACATGAGGCCAATGTAGGAAACAGCAGGCCACAGTAGACCACATCAGGCCTCAATAGGAAACAACAGGTTACGCCTCGGCAGACAGTTACAGTAGACCTCGTCAGGCTCCAAAAAGTTATTGCAGGCTATAACAGACGACATCAGGCCACAACAGTCAACAGCAGGCGACGTAGCCTCAGCTAATAACAGCAGGCAAGTGCAGGCCGCGGCTGCTGAGATGTTCACAGCCGCCGCTCAGATTACTGCCCCTCAGGGCACGGGCCACACACAAGGGCTGGGGACGACCTCCTTGTTTGGTCGGCCGAGTACGTGCGGACCGGAAAGGAATGACACACAAAGATGAACAGGAAGCAGCTGGAGGTGGTGGGCGATGAGGGTGTCAATTCTCACTATACAGCGTTCCTGTTGCACTTTATTGCACGGTTACAATGCAGTGTTCATATCGAACTTCCTGCAAGTCTTTTTTGGAGATATTTTTTTTTTTTACTCAGCGATAGCTTCAGACTGAACGATGTACTCAGACGCCGTACGTTGATGCGATGCTACGTGACTATTTAAGTCCCTTGTTGTACTAACTCTCGCAGCTGGCCGTGGCCTTTCCGCCGTTTTCTCTTAATCTCAGCTGTCCCCGTCCTCCAGTCTTTTCGAAGCCATACGGCCAGTTGTCCTGACTCAATTATTGCTGCCTTCGTGGTCAGCGATCTTGTTGCCCTTTCAGCCATTTGTAATCATATTAATAACATCTTTATTCTAGCCGGTATGTTAATGCTCAGCGCGGTTTTTCGTAATTATTAGATATCTTTAGCTAACCAAGGCTGTAGGTGGTAACTTATATGTTTCGGCAAGACGACACCGAAAGAAACAGAAATGGCTGCGCTTAGCTCTGGTAACTTTCGATTTTTGTGGCTGATTTGAATAAAAAGTTGTAGCTTTCCGCGAAATATTTTGGGTAGGTGTACGTTTGGTATCAGAGATTAATTCCATTTTCAATTTGTCAAGATGTATAATGTAGAGATGGCTCTTTTACTCCTCTGATCATAAACTATTTCCTGCAGCACGAATGAGTGAACTTTGCTTATTAATGACTACAGTGATGTTTATTCCATTGAAGTATTAAAGAAAGTCACGCACAGACCACTTTGAAGAAAATACTATAGCTATCAATGGGATTAAATTCGTTAATTATAAGGAAGCATTCACAAGCGGTACCGGATGTCTTAAGATCTACAATTGTAAATTATGCAAAGCCTATAAGACAGTCTAAGTGGTGACAGTTATTTTGAAGTCGATATATGTGAATATGCAGTTGATTTAGGCGAATACACTTTTTCTAAAGCATAATCATATTAAGTTTTAGTGCCTGCGGGCTTCCCAGTTGGGGGTACGGTCAAGTTGACTTTACCCTTAGCAGTTTAGGCTTCTCATCTACCCACCCACTAGATCATGTAGATTATCGAAATTTAATATTCATATTCAGAACATTCTATTACTTTCTATGACCTTTTCAGCGCTTTTCTGGATAGTTCTATTTCACCCTGGGGTGCATTGTAAGGGTTTTATAGTATGTTACTTTACAGCTGCAGCAATCGCAAAGAGGTAATAGGTGTGGTAAAGGGTTTCATCCACCGGGAATCTATTGTGATGGTTGCTGCCGACACGACAAGTGTGACCAACGGCAAAAAGACAAGTGTTGCTGTTTGGCTGCAGCAAATGTTAACAAAAATGGGGCCCCAAGCCCAAGTTCATCGGGTGCCAGTACCAAGTGCTGGACCGCATTCTCATTGACGCCCCTCCGGGGGCATAGGATGGGCCATAGGCCATAGGGTTAGGTTAGTTAGGTTCGCCCATCCTATGTTATGGGGAGTAGCGCCCCAGGGGGTTTGAGTAGGTCACCTTAGCCATTAGCTAGGCCTTCGGGACGTCTGTCTTTCGTGCCCACTTTGCTTCCTTCCACTTTCATACTCCTACTGATCTTACTGTTGTCTGTTCTTCCTCTTCTTTCNTTCGTGCATGGGTTCCCCGTTTTTCTGTCGACATACTATATGTCCCTTCCTTTTCCTCTCTTAGAAGAGCTTAGTACTTATTTAGGGAGGCTTAAATCTTCTTATAATACCTAATACCTCTCATTGACGACCAGCGCAACAAGTCGACTGAATCATAGAGTGCTTCTTTGTGAAGGATTTGATGAGTAACTGCGATAAAATGAAAGCAGTCTTTGGCAACTGCAAAGCTAAGATCAAGGAGACAGGCTCGCAATCTGTACCACCTCACTTCACTAAGAGAAATGAGGTCCTGTTTGTGAAGTTTCAACAGATCCCGAACATCAGCAATGTACGCTGGAACCGTTGCGCAATTCTAGCCCTTCTTGCGTCCATTTTGATACTTGAAATCTGGGAAAGGCAGCGTAAAATTTATTTATTCATGGATGTCTCCATGATTGAGAGATAGGGGAATTAGCCCTAATAGCGTGTTCATTACTTAAATGATCAGTACTCTGCATTTCAATATACAGTATTCATGTCTATCATCTACAAAAGCACCCAAAATTATAGGAGGGGGCAACGAATGTTTTAGGGGCCTTAAGTCCTCCTCCCCCTAAATGTGTTCATTCATTTCTTACTCGTGGGCTGACCACTGGTACTGAAGCCACTTGTACCACTGTGCAGCTCTGAGTTACTGCCCATAGGGTCTCAAATGCTTGAAAATTCACTGGGAAAACTGAGGAATGTATAATCAAGTGTACCCATAGCAGCCAGCGCTGAGAGCGTCCAACCGAAGTTATACAAGACTTGCACTAGTGCTGCCGCAACAAGGAAAACCTCCCACTAATAATCATCCTGTCCACTGGCACTAACATGACCCATTGACACCCTAGAGTGTTTGCTGACCACATGCGATATTCGATGCGTGACTTTTAAGTGTGTGGTCAATTATGACTGTTTCTAGTGACTTCAACAACTGTAAAAAGAGCTGAAAATTAAAATTTTGAAATAATTTTGTGGGTAAGGTGTTTTAATTAAATTATCTTAATAGTAAGATTTTAAGTAATCTTCAACAAAATCTTCAATAAAAATATTGGTACAGGGGTATGAGGTTATGAAAAAGTCATCACCCTAGTGAATAAATTACAGTGTCAAGTTTGGCAAACGACGTACAGTATATAACTGCATGATGCTAAGTAGTCAGTGTTTTTGGAAATTTGTATATGACTCCTATAAATGTTTGATTTACTATAACTGCATGATACTAAGTGGTCAGTGTTTTTGGAAATTTGTATGTGACTCCGATAAATTCTTGTTTTACTAGATGCAGAGTAGAACGGCAAAGGATGATAACTTACATAACGTGCCCAGCAGCAGTTCATTGCAGTGCGAAGTGTTGCACAATGCAGGATCAATGATAGATAATACCAGAAGTTAGGGTCGATGGCCATTAATTATTACTCCTGATATTTGGCGCAGATCAATAGTGACGCCCTCTCCCTGGTGCCGCAGGGAGCAGCCGAGCGGCCAGGCTGAGGCAGCCCATTGCCACTAGCCAATAATTGTGGAGAATGATGATAATCCTTTGTTTGTTAGCGTGTCGCGCTCGATACACTTTGAAGGCATATTAGTTTAAATTCAATAAGGCTAAAAGTGTTTTGGCTGCTCATATGAGAACAATTGGGAGTCTTGCTTTAGTTGACGGCCAAGTTTCGTCGTTGGTGGTGCACACCGCATGTGTTTTACTTCATTTTTAAATGACTATAAGTTTAAGTGAAATTTTTTCATCAAACTACAATAATCTAGGGAGAAAAAGATTTACAGGTAGTCTGGTGTGCAGCGTAGAGGCGTAGCATCACAAAAGTGGCAATCATGGCAATGCATGCGAGTTAAAAACCGAAATACATAGCAAGAGGCAAAAGTTTGAAGACACCTGGGTATATTTAGTAGACACTTGCTGTGGTGTAGCGATTAACAGTAACTTGTCCTTTACTGCACCTCTATTAGTTTGAGCGAATACATCCATAAAATATGCGAACATTAAGGCTTAGGATTTAATTCGTATTATTTAGAGGAAATGTCAGATTACTGCAGATATTAGCAGTGCAGGAGTTCTAGCAACGGACGAGCACTGAGAAGAGGACTAGTATTTGCCTGATGATCAATGTAGTATTTTGGAGGTCGCAATACTTGCACTTTTTCGTTTGGACTTTATTAACAGGTCGGTCCAAAAGTTTTTGCCGATTTATAAGAGATATTAGATTAGATTAGATAGGCGGCAGTAGACGAACCAATAGGCCCATTCCCAAAGAGACACCAGAACTTAAGCTCAGGCCCTCTATGAGCTAGTGGCATTATGTTAGTAGGATATAAAGGACAGGAGAAAAAAAAGGGGGGGGGAGGAAAGAGTCCCTGCCAAAGAGACAATCATGAATGCACGCAAGCACGATCAAGAGTCGCTGACATGCGGAGCTTAGAGACGTTAAACTGTGTAGTTGGAGCGGGAGACAGAAGAAGACGGATAAAGGTGGCCTCAGAAGCTGTGGCCGTTATGATTTTACGACTCCTGGAGGAGGAGTTCTTAGCTGTGGAGGATGTCTCTCCCAATGTATGTCAAGACGGTTTTTAAACGAGTTGACTGACTCCGCACTAACAACATCGGAAGGGAGTCTATTCCAAATGTTGACAATGAAATACGGAAAGAACTGCTGACTTAAGGTCGTTCTTTGAGATTTATGCTTGAGTTTTTGATCGTTATTTCGCAAGCGATCATTGAGGTCTCTTTCAAAGAGCCCGTTGTAGGTACATCTTCGAAGCCATTCAAATACTTGAATATTTCTATTTGTTGCCCCCTGAGACGTCTTTGCTCGAGAGAGATCAGACTCAGTTCTTTTAGGTGATATTCATACCGCTTATTTCGCAGCTGAGCTTTCAATTTCGTTGCTCTGCGTTAGAGTCATTCCATTTTATCGATATATTTACACAGATGTGGCGACCAGAATTGAACAGCAAATTCTAAGCGTGGCCGCACTAACGCCTTGCACAAGGGAACGGTGGTGTCCTTGGACCTGTATTCAAAATTTCTGGTGATAAATCCCAGTACTCTGCTTGCCATTTTCACACTACTGTGAACTTGCTGACTGTGTTGTAGCTTGTTTGTTACAGTGATTCTCAAGTCACGTTGTTGGATGACAGCAGCAAATACCGTCCAGTTCATTTTCAATGGGGATAAATGGTTCATCAACCCTATGTGCATTACTGAGCATTTGTCGAAATTAAAGCTCATCTGCCACGTTCTGCTAAATTCTATGAAGTGGCCAAGGTCTTGTTTGGAGCTCGGGTCTTTTCGTGGCTAGATGACATAGTTTAGTATCATCCGCAAATTTACTGATTTTACTACGGATGTTGAGAGCGAGAGCATTGATCTAAATTGAAAACAGAAGTGGGCCAAGCACGCTACCTTGTGGAACTCCTGATGAAACGTGCATCCAAGCGCTCGTCTCTCCTTCAAGCTTTACTCGCTGCTGCCGACCCGTAAGCCATGCCCTGATCCATCGTAAATAGTCTCCCTGGATGCCATTGGCTTCCAATTTTTTCATTAGCCGTTGATGGGGGACTTTGTCAAAAGCCTTTTGGAAGTCGGAAGTCTAGATACACAAGGTCTACGCCCTTTTGTTCATCTTTAATATCTGAAACGTTTGAGAAAAAGTCCAGTAGGTTTGTTAAGCAGCTTCTTCCATTTCGGAAGCCATGTTGGGTGTCGGATATGAGCTGCTACATCCTTAGTTGATCAGTGATGCGCTTTTTCAATAGGCGTTCGATGGTTTTGCTGACGACCGATGTAAGACTGATCGGTCGATAGTTGCTGGGGCTTTTCTTATTCCCACTCTTATATAAATAATAAATAATTTAAATTTATATTATGCCCATTCTGATAACTTCATTAGATGAGACATCATGGATAATTTATAACATTTTCTTTCAGATTATTAGAACATCCTTCATATATCGGGATTTGCAAAACTCCTGACCTGTTTAAATAATTTGCCATCTGAAGTCCGTCAAAGCTTTGTTTATAATGAAATAAAGCGAAATTTGTGCTGTGTTAGCTTATTATGATCTAAACAACATTGCTATTCAGTAGGACTTCCATTGGCAGCAATGACACGCCATCGTGGTCGGAAGTCCTTACACACATTACGGACGTAGTCTTTCCTCATCTGGGCCCAAGTGCGGTTCACAGAGGCTTTCAATCTTGTTGTGGCGATCTTTGCATCCTTTACTCTCAATATGCGGCCACACGCTGTAGTCCAGGGGATTGAGATCCACGGTGAAGCTCTTCTCATCTGAGAAAATGATGACTCGATTTCCATGACTTTTGAAGTCGTTAAGAAATCGGGAACATCGCTCTTGGCGCTTTTTAACCATGTCAGCAGTTAACAGGGGTCTCTTCTGACGCTTTGAGCTCTTTCCACCTTCACTCTTTACCGCTCTTGACACGGTTAACGCAGAAATCTTCTTCTTCGCAAATTCAGTCATTTTGAGTTTCGGATGATTTTCAAAGGCTCTTCGAACATTCTTCCGTTGAATAACTTGTGGTCTGCCTGAACGTGGTCGATCTTTGAGGCTTTCATCATTCTTAAAGCGGTTTTCAACCCATTTCACCGTAGATAAACTGACAGTTTGCAACCTAACAATGTCCGCCTTCTGGTTACCCGCACGAAGGAGAGCTGCTAACTGTATCCTTTTTGTTTCCATTACTAACAATGTATAAAAATGAGCACTGTTACCAGTTATTATATTATCTGAAATAGTTTAGGAATGAGTCACTGTCAATAAATTTCATCAAGTCTTTAAAATGAGTTTCACACTTTGAAAATACAAAACAGGTCAGGACTTTTGCGAAGCCCGATATTTCTGCAATATATGAATCCCGCATGAACTGTCTCCAAAGAACCTACGACATTGTGTTTGTTGTTGTGATTCGTTGCTTTCACTATGCTTTCAGGCGCCATTTTTGGATAGGCTCATTACAGGTAATGGATTCTCGACCATAAAGTTAAATGCAGGCAATCTTGGGTAAATAGAGGAGAAAGACAAGTTCATCAACTGAAAGCAGGACTTCTTCATCCCCCAAAAAATCATGTTAAGCTTATGGTTGTACATGGGCCACACGGTGTTTCACAGCCCACTCAAATTTGCAAGTGAAGCTGATGGTAAACTGATTAAACTTCGATAAAATCTTATCCATTCTACAGAGCGACCTCAAATAAAAAGTAAACTGTTCTCGGTGATGCAAGAAATGTGTTTATTAGCAGAAAACATAAATTCGTAGCTCGGTATCAACTGTGGACGACGATATTTGAAACTGTGAAAACTAAAATGACTTAAAATTGGCTAAAATAAATTTTGTTGTTTACTATTGGCCAGTGCTCATGAGTGCGTGTTTCTTTTCAGTAGATGCACTCGTTGCGTCTCCAAGAACAGTTTTTTTTTTTTCAGGTCGCTACTCTAATTGGAAATTACTTTATCGAGGTTTTATTAATTTGCCATCAGCACCACTTGCGGGGAGTAAACAGTCAAGCATCGTTTGGTCAATGAGTGAGGGTTATTCAAGGGATTATCTACTTTTGGACAACAATTAAACCATTTCTGCTGATTTCTACTGAGATCAACTTCATCATTTGAAAGCTGCTGTGATCCATTTTTTACCCAAATCGAAAAAGAGTCATCTTCCATCATGATGCTGCTTGCCAACACATAGCGCTACGGTGACCAAGGTTCTCCTAGGAGAATTAGGTTAGGAAGTTTTGCTCTATACAGTATATTCTCTTGACCTAGCTCCTTGTGTCATCACTTTTTTCGAAGATTATGAAACCCTTTAAATGACATTGGGTTGAAATCACGAGAAGAGCTTGAGAAAGAGAGCAAAGGGCGTTATTGTTATGAATAATTTTTTTAAACACGTACAGTCTTTATTCTCAACACAGATTTTTAAATCGGTAAAAACGTTTGCACCGACCTGATATTATGCGCCCTTAGGACATAGGAAATAGTTCTTTAAAATTGTCTAGGCAGTTTATTCCATCAAAAAGATTGCCATGAAACCGTGAAATATTAAAACTTTCTCCAACTTTATTTGTGTTGAAGTTGATTCAAACTAACAGAACGCCTACTACTAGAAGCTAGCATAATAGAAAACGGTCAGTTTAGTTGCCAAGCAGTGCACTAGACGCCTCATGATCTATTCCATAACAATTATAAATTCAAAAGAAATCTTGGTGCAAAAACAACGCAATGCCCACGGGACCTTTCAGGAAGTTTGCTGATTTACTGCAACTGGATAAGGCACGAAGCGCGCAAGGCTTTCTGCTCAGTTTTTGTCATCGTCAGGAAGCAGAGCTGTGACGGGATTCATTGTTTGCTGCTCAGTAAATATGAGCGATGATATCTGATGTAATGACAGTACTGACGACAGACGTCCCTGAAAAGATAGTTCTTCTGCGTGCTTAGCAGAGACGTGACTAGGCACTCAGTGCACAGGCACTATATATCTAACACAGTAACTGCCTTAGATCTGCTTCAAGATAATAATTAGAACTTACTATGGCAAAATTCTTTGGCTTAATATAAGTGTTCATATTTCATACAGGAGTATCCACAATGCCAGTATTCCTGTTCGTTCGTTCTATCATGTGTAAATGTCTGAAATAATCTAGAAAACTCTGCCTTTTTTGGTGCGGGCATTGGCGGCTTTAATTATTTTGTTAACAGAGCGATTCTGTGATCTTTAACGCTTTCTTCTCTTGCTGGGCTGGTTGCGTGGGGCTGATAACCTCATGGAGTTTCTTCCGGTCTCACGTGACCGGTCTGGTGTATTTAAATAATGATAATTTATTTAATTCTGGGTGTTATTGCGATAAGATCGAGACAATCAAGAGGATAAAAAAAAGATGTGACTCCCGCGGTGGGCTGCGTCCGAATGAGGTCTTGGGAATGGTCGGAATCTATTAATTTTATACTTGTAGTCGCCAGTTGAGTTCCAGAGTACAGTCGGGGTGAAAAATCGCGAATGCTGTTGCACAGTGGGATTAAAGAATCGGAGGATGCTATTAGAATCGGTTGCTTGTAAATTTATATAAGGTTTTCGCTGTTGCATGAGGAGAGCTTCAATTATTTGCGGGCGGTTGTGATATGTTTGTTAGTGAAATACATTGATGCCCCGAACCAAAAGTTGTGCGGTAAGTCGTGTGTTATGATCATATGAAGTATGAGTCTCTATTGAACATTGGCCAAGTGCATCGTTAAGGTACATGAAAGGGCATCAGTAACTAGCAGTTGTAATGGAGCACGCATTTCCCTGGAAGAGAACTTATACTCATACGTACGGATAGTTTGCTTGAGAGGAGGCGTTCGTCGACCTTGGTTATTGCCGTAGTATACAACCAAGCTAAGTTTCTAGTGTTCGTTAAGGCAAACTCATCCTTCAAATGGCATGGAAAAAACTTTTTTCCAAATATTGATAATGATGGCATAGAGATCTTTAGGACATTAGACAAAAAAGACAGATAAAGACAGTTTTGTAGTTCTAAAAGTAGTCACAGTTTTAAAGAGATTTGCCTAAAAGAAGAACTTTTTTCTCTATATTTATCTATATGATGACAAAAAGAAACACCATCGCGATCGCAAGCAATATCAAAACAAATATTTCAGATTGTGAAAAATCCATCTTTACCATTCTGAAAATAACAAAAGCCAGGATAAAAAAAGTCGTCTAAGAACAACAGAAGTCGAATCTATTTAGATCAATCGGTAAAAACATAATTATATATGAAACGATGCCGCTCGTTCAGCTCCGCTCCAAGTTTAAAAACATACAAGGATTCTAATGAGCAGATATTAGCAGCGGACTGTGTTGCGTCTAAAATTAATGCTCTTAAACTATGATCACTATTGGTACGATGATCATGACTAGAGAAATTAGCTTACGGGGAGTTTCTGGTACCGTGTCCGCAGAGTTTCACTAGGCACAGGCAGTCTCTGTGCTGCTGCCTTTAGTAGCTTCGCACGATGAAGTAGCGAGTAGCGCAAGCACTGTGTGTGATTGCCTTGTTCTTAGAGCTGTTGTAGCTTAGGAGTAGAGTGGCGGCTTGGTTATCAATAGATTCCTAGTTCGTGGTTTAGCCTCGACTCTTTGTATTTATTATATTTAAACACAAGGGAGGATGGATAAGCCAACTATCTGGATAGTACCAGGTACTGAATAAAAAAACTACATAATTTCTCAGGTTATTCAGTATTAAGGCTATACTGAGCTACCGTCTATACACGTGCTTCTCTGTTTGCTTGCGTTGCTGTTAGCACTGTGGTGGCTTCAGGACAACATGGCGGCGTGATGATCATCTGTAATTGTGAAGGTAAAAAAGGAAAGTCAATTTGACCGCACTGCTCACTGGAAAACCCACCCGCACTGGTTCATGCTTCAGATGTACGCTAACTGGCTCTGGAAGAGTGCTACAGCAGCAGTCGGCAATAGATTGTCAAGAGTTATATCGCTATCAACGGAAGACTCTTATGCAACGGCCCGTGCCCCCTCTCCCCAACCCTCCCCATTTCTGGGACAGTCCAGTACCTCCGCAGCAGCTGGTCAGATATCAAATGTTGAGTCAGTACGTCAAGCGCCGCAAGAGCTCTCTTGCCTGGATTGGTATTTAACCTTGCAACTTTGAGCGTCATGAGCTCGGCATTCTACTTTAGCCTAATGCTAACGTAGTAATTTTAGTCCCTGACTGAACGCTTGGAATTTATTTCCTTGAAAACACAAAGGAAGGTGGATGAAGCCACAGTCTGGATAGTACCTGGCGTTGACGGGACAAAACACTGTATGACGTATATCCGAAAGTTAGCTGCCAGACGACTGCCGCATGTGTTCCAGCCACCGCTGCTAGCCCTTAACTCAGCTTAGTTACATGCGAGCTCAGGAAACTTGCCTGTACTCTATAGCCCGGTCCCACGTAACAACTTTTGTTGCCGCTAGCAGCCTAGAGACAAGTCAACTAATCCGACAGCTTAGTCATGGCCGTAACTTCAGCATGGAGTCTATGAAGATCGCACAATAACTATTAGATTATCAATCCTTGTGGACTTAAACTGCTTATAATGAGGAGCAATAGTTAGAAGATCACCATTGCCACTTGCTATGGTGTAAAAAATGCAGTAGCGACTAGGACTTTGGAGAAAATTTTTCATATACATAGTTAATTTTGTCCAAGCTGAAGCCCTACCGCGGCTACTCAAACGGATTAGTTGAGTTGCCTCTAGGCTGCTAGCGGGAACGAAAGTTGTTACGTGGGCACCGAGCTTTAGCTTACTGACTTCCTGAAAGCTATCGGAAGCTACTTTGCTAATAGCGTGAGGAGCTAGTGCTGAAATATATAACAGGGCTAGCATGGCAGCAGGAACTCCTTTTGTAACAGCAAAAAAAAATAAGTTGGCTTTCAGACACAGAGCCTGCTGCACTCCTGCTCCCATACCTACGTGTTACTTCTGCACCCACCCACATCTTCCTGTAGCTACGTGCAGCAGCTATACCCACCTGCAGCTTTCTATATCTACGTGCAGCAGCTGTGGCCACCTCCAGCTTTCTATATCTACGTGCAGCAGCTGTACCCACCTGCAGCTTTCTATATCTACGTGCAGCAGCTGTACCCACCTGCAGCTTTCTATATCTACGTGCAGCAGCTGTAGCTACCTCCAGCTTTCTATATCTACGTGCAGCAGCTGTACCCACCTGCAGCTGCCTGTGTGCATAAGCAACATGACGCACCTATAGCGTAACGTTGACTGAAGCTTTTCTTCCCGATGTGTCACTGTATACAATGGGCTTCACAAGTGATAAAAAAATATGTTGAACAGAGGAGAAGATGTAGACTTTATCAAAGAACTCCACTGTATACCCGACGCCTCCTTTGTTTTGCTTCATAATACTTGAGAGAAAAGAAGCTTATCATTGTAACATTATACTCTCCAAACTGTTTGCCATGATCTTTTATTCTGGCTATTGCAGTGAACAGACGTAGATCATGCAAGTACTTTCAGTGTAGAAATGAATGAAAAACTGCAGGGAGGTGTTTATACGAACTAAATGACTAAAATCAAAACACTTCAATCTATATTATACTAAAAGTCTGTGGGCCTTGTTTATTTATTTATTTATGTCTTGTTTGCACACAGTTTCTATTCTTTTAGATAGAACTAGAACGCCTCTGTGGCGTAAGACCATCACCCGCGGTAGGGGTAAATTCAACGAAGTCATTTTTGATGAACGAGGCTAGGACACAGCCGCATTCATTCCATGGATTAGCTCTTCAATAATAAGATAGGAAAAAACTAGAACGCTCCACTTTCCATACGATCTGCCGGGTGGAGAAAAGTTAATGCAGTCATTTTCTATGGCCAACTAGGCCCAGTTTTTGAGATGGGTCACATCAAGGGCAAGCCCCCAAACTTCCTAGAAACAATTATGAAGATTGCTCAACTCCTTCGACCACTTTTTGGGTGAAAAGACATAGAAATGTATATACTTATATTTATGCAGGTTTCATTAAAAAGAACGTTGTCTTTTGTTGATAAAATTTCTTTATCGGTTTTCTCAAACAACCGAACTGTTAAAATAGCCTGCTGGTCCGTTAGATGCAGGAGTTGGCCAAGACTGTGTGCTTCGTATCTTGCTGAAGGTGGATTCGGCGACGAGTTTCGATCCCACATCGGATCATCTTCACGCCGTTGGCTGGTTGGGTGGGAAGCAGTCTGTACGAAGTTGCAGAAGGAGAGTAGTCGTTAAAAATGCTGTTATATCCAGACAGATGCTTCTACTTATTTCTTCTGGGCGGTTTGATGCTGCTATGGTTGTGCGCTGATTTGAATGTGGATTTGGAGATAAGCCATTCTGGAGGTTGTTTAGTAGTATGCTTGCGTTGTTTCAGTGTCCATGGAGTTTAAGAATTTTTGCAGACCCTGTTATTTGGTTGTTGATAACTAGTCGCTTAGCTTTGATGTGCAGGGATTCCATTATTTGTAGGCGTTGATAGTTGCTATTACGGTGGAGAATGGTCGTACCTGTTTACTAGCATTTCTCTTGTTAGGGTAGTGTGGTGTTGCTGCTGCGTGTGATTCTTGATTGCTCCGTCCTGAAGATGCATAGTGAGTCTCCTGGTCACAGTCATGCCAATATACGAGGTATTTTGAAGCTCACAGTCTTCATCTTGGCATTTATACTCGTATATGACATGAGTTTGCTTGAGGGGCGGTGCGATATTGCTGTTGTTTTTGGAGACGAGTGAGCAGATGTTAGGGCTTTTGTAGTATATGAGAAGTGATAGTTGATCGTTGCTATTGTTGCAAACTGAGTTGTTCTTTACAATTTGCTTGAGCACTCTTTCGTCAGTTTTGTACTCTGCTGTCATCTGGTTCTCGTAGACAACTGTGTGAGTGGTTCCATCGGAGGTTTGTGTTCCTCTGAATGTCATTGCTTTGTGTATGTACTGTCGCATGATCGAACCCAACTGCTGGTTTGAATAGCCATTGTTGATTAGGGCTTGTTTGAGTTTTGCTGTAGCGGTATGAAAGTGGTTCCAGGTGAATGAGATCTTGTAATATCGGTGAATGAGTGCTTTGATGGTCCCGTCTTTGTAACGCTGGGGTCATTCACTGCAGGCGTTTAGGTAAATACGGCGTTCTTTTTAATGAAAACTGCATTAGAGAAGGGCTGCTCCTAATGTACTCTGACTTATATTTATATGTATATTTTCTTAAATATTCAATGAAAACATTATCACTTCTCTCACTTCGTTCGCGGGTGATAAAGAAATTCAAACGTAAATAGTGGGGATGGGCCACTGTGAAGTTTTAGAGTCCGCCATACAACCTATGTTATCTTTCAGGAATCAGATATAGACTGATATTTATGGAGCGTCGTAATGTGGATACCGACCCTTCATAGCTACGTCGAGTGCACGAAAGAGTTGAAATCTTATTAGAACCAGAATCAGCAGCTATAAGACGATTGAACAAAAGTTTCAGTTTACTGGTATTATACTAAAAGTCTATTGAACATTGCTTGAAGATTTCAATCCGATTGTATCCGTGATACGGAAGTTAAAAACTTGAGCTAGGCTGAAAGAACGGGCACATTAAATTTAAGGGTGCTACGGGAAATACAACTAAATACGTAACATATAAATTAACTTTGCTTTCCGTATGAGTATTGAATATTCGTTACAGAAGCAAAAAAGTTGGTGATGGGGCCAGTACGGACAGGAGCGGATTGTCACATAGCGTGTGGTTTTTTGACCAGGTGAATAACACTTGCTTTTTTTTACGAAAGCAAAGACAATAGTGATGACGACTCAACGGGCCACAGACCGTCTAGTGCTTGATGAAAGACCATTGCGTATTGATTATAATCGACCTCGGAGAAAGTTTTAAACAAAGCTTGAAAGAGTTAGACTTGAGGATTAAAGCGAAGCAATGAAACAAAGCAATTTTTGGTGGTGCTGGAAGCCCATACTGCTTTGTAGCTTCACTAAACATAAGTGCCTAATGTAAGGAGACATGACATTGTGTCGTTTATTTCAAAGTTTTCCTGAATTATTTACACAAAACTTGCTGCAGCTACAACTGAGTTTCTGTTAGCGGCTCAATCTGGGTGCTCTGCTGGCTGCGGTCTCCGTATCTATTATTTCCAGTGAGAGATTTAGCTGCAGCCTAGTCGGGTGCTGCGCATCACTGATAATAGACAGAAGCACCACACAAGCGTGAACAATGAATAAACTTGTCACGAAACTTTTGTCGACACGTTTGAGGGTTGGGCTCTAATTTTTTATAACGAAATGTTTACACATACAAATTTTAAGAAGTTAACAATACTATAGCAATACTGAAGTCATACTATAGCTAATGACTTCCTCGGAAACGACCAACATAGGAATTCGGACAGAATCCTGCACAGCGGTGTCTCTGGACCTCGATGCCGAGGCCTGCTGAGTTACCACACATCGTACACCTGTTGAGTTACCACACATCGTACAGTCTGCTGAGTTACCACACATCGTACAGCCTGCTGAGTTACCACACATCGTACAGCCTGCTGAGTTACTACACATCGTACAGCCTGCTGAGTTACCACACATCGTACAGCCTGCTGAGTTACCACACATCGTACAGCCTGCTGAGTTACCACACATCGTACAGCCTGCTGAGTTACCACACATCGTACTGCCGTGTCCTGGTAATGTAGAGTCTCAGTATCGAGGAGGCAGCGGTAAGACCTTCCATAAAGTGGCGCAAGTTATGCGCCATGAGAATTGGCAATTGACGACATCAGAATAAAAAGATGGTGGAGAGATGGAGCTGAGCACTAAATGGCCGCCATTTAGGGGTATTAGAAGGTACAGAAATAAGGGCACCAAGGGAGCCGAGCCGATCCTCTCAATGGCTTCATTTGGAGAAAATCGAGGCCCCCAAGATTCATTTCAGAAGTGACCTCTGTAATTCTCGAAACAATGCCTCGCCTTAATTGAAAGGAGTTCAGTCAGGCTTGAAAGAGGAAATATAGAAATGCGAATTATTTAGCAGAAGCTGCTTTGTTCTTCTTCTGCGTTATTCAAAGAGGCTGCAAAGTGAAGACGTATAGTATATAGCAGCGAGTTCAAGTTTAATCTAATAACTGTGAACTAGTGGCAGCATTGGCAACAACATGTAAAAGAGTGTAGCCCATATCATTGAGCATATTGCATGAAGACAGTAACCCATGAATGTTATTGAATGTAAGTAGTAACTACTACGGCTTAACAGTCAGGCAGAAACACAGTGCAGCGTGAATACTTACTGTGTCATGCCTTTGCTTTCCTTCAGTTTATCAGAGATATGAATGGATGATTCCTGTATCTTGGTTGGGGTATAAGCTACGCTGATAAAACAAAATCGATCACAGCTCACGCATCAGATTTGTTCGCGTCATTATTCGCTTTGACAAAAATTGATCGTATATGCTTCAGTAGTCATTAAAGAGTTAGTAAATATCCCCACTGCTATACACTGCAGTCTGGCTTATACGTACTAGTTTGCAGTCTTTTCGGGCAATGATTTTTATAGTGTAACTGGAACGCCCGCGCTGTTAAAAATGACAGCGAAGAATTTGTGATGACAATTCCTCATTGATCATACTTATGTTACTAATATGCATCTGAAGGATACTCTATATTTAATGGCCAACAAGTTTTCATGATATGAGTACTCAGTCTGTTTCTATCCTTCTAGGCAGCATACTTCTTCCCTCCGTTATAGAACATGCGGAAAAAACAATTGATATTAGCAGGCAGTGAAGTATCATCTAATTTAATTAAATTCATGGGTGCATATCTTATATATGTTATCATACGCTTTCATAACATTGAAATTTTTAATCCCAAGCAAAAACTACTTCGTCGAAGGAAGAAGGCACGCTGGTAATATATTTCTGCTTCGGCTGCATCACGTAAATTGCTTCTCCTGTGCTTTGTTCATTATCTACTGAATTCTACCTCTTGAACTTAGAGCAAATATATAGTTTTAAAGTATGAAGAAATTAATAAAATTAGACTCCATGGCAGAGCTAAGAGAAACTGTAATGGATCATGTTCCAACTCTGATTATTTTCAACAACCTGGTCTAATTCTATCTTATCGATCTGCATAAAAATTCAACAGTATTACAAAATCTGCAACCTGGCTTAGTTTTCGCTTATCTATTTCGGTAGGAGCTTGGCACGGGAGATACAAATATATTAATATACTAGATTACCCATGACCCGTTTGGTCACTAAGAAAATCCTACCTTAAGTATTCCTTTTTTTGCTCGATTCGTGAACTTGGAGTAAGCTATGTTCTATTATGTAAATACCAAAATAAAGAGAGACGAATATTTGTCTGCAAAAAGTGCTACCAAGACGTAGACGCATGTCGATATATCTTCTAGCTTAAAAAAAGTAGACTGATGCTGTTCTTCAATTGTTCTGGCAGTCAGTACTGGCCACTAGACTAAAATTTTGTAAATTCAATTCTTTAGGTCACTCGACGTATATAGCGATCGGTATCCAAGTTACGACCCTCCTTAAGCCTGGTTAGATATAGCGGGGTGACCAGTCACCCGAATTATTTTAATTTCATTTTATCATATATATTTATTTTTGCCGCTCTTGCTTGTTGCTCCACATACACTCCTAGCACAAGGTTTTAAAGGATAGCATACAATGAAAAAATGAACAACACGAGTAATATAGGCAATATAAACATTTTAGTGTCGCCTGTGACCCCAACTATAACTTTGACGTGCACTAATTGTTATAGTCATGCAGGAAAACATTACCATATTGTTTGAGTTTCTTACAAATTGCTTATGTTCAGTGTGTTTGAAACAAGGAAAATAAGTACTTCATAGAATTTTGTGCATATGAACTTGTGCAATTAGAAACGTTACCTTACAAAGCAAGATATTGCTATTTTTACAATACTTTATATTTAATTTGTATCAGAAAAAGAATATAAATTTAGTTCTATGGGAAATGATTTTCAAAAAGAATCAAGATCCTGTGGACACTACAAAAAAAAAAAGAAGACACTACAGTAAGAAAGTATATATACCCTGCATGTAAAAGACACTACATCTATGTACTTGGACATATACATTTGAAAGGAAGTGCTTCATGCCATAAAGTAAAATTTACTTTGTGAAAAGGACATAAATCTGTGATATTTTTATACTTTTTATTGCTTATAATGCATACTTGGTTGCTTATATGATTAGTATCCGGAAATAATTAAAAATTTTACAAAACTAAGTTGAAAAAAATGGTATTTCCTAGTTGCAATTAAAATAATTTCCTCTTTCTTATCTATATTAGCTTAAACTTTTATGAATTATTAAAAAGTATGCATATCATTTCTAAATCTTTCCTTGTACATACTTTCAGCCATTAAGTTTATAACTTACTAAAAATATTGGTTTAATGCATCTTTTTTACCATTTGTAGCCTGGGGTAGAGCTGGACCCCGGTTTACCTAAAGTGTTACAAAGACCTGCTATACCTAGGGTTAGTATCCGTTTCGTCCCAACTCCTGAAGGTTGTTTTGTCAGCAGGTCGCACCAAGTTGCTTGTGCTTGAATAAGTGGCTGATATGCTGGTGTAGGCCACTCAACAGTGCTTCTAGTACCTAAAGTGACTACCAGAAGTGAACTCGTCAGGAAGCTGCCTCAGAAAACACCATGGGAAGACCAATCTTCAACACTCGAATTTTTTACTAACTTATGGCAAAAATAGAGTGTAAGGTGACTTAAAAGCATGTAAATACGCAAGATAATGTATAATAAACATACGGCTCTGTTTATTATATTTTTCTATTCTAAGTGACTTACACTCATAGACGGGATTCAACTGGGGCTGCTGTGGCTGTCTCTTACGTCGTACTGCAGATATACAGATGTGACATGTGTGTCGTGCTGCAGATATACAGATGTGGCATGTGTGTCGTGCGGCAGATATATAGATGTGGCAGAGAAAGTCCTATCAGCGTACAGCCGCACGCACGGCAGTTGCTGTGCATCAGCCGGAGAGAAGTGCTAAGCAGGTGTATCAGCTTTTCCGCTACTGTCGCCATCAGGCGGACTCAAATCAATGTAAGTTACAATCCAGTATAAAGAAGTAAAAGCGAGGATGTGTAGGCGAGAGTGTCGCTCTCAGTCCGCAGGTCCGCAAGAGGCTCAGCCACATTAATAAGCGGCCAGTGGGCAAGTTCTACTCTCGTTCAGTGCCTGTCACACTGCCGTCTATATAGTTTTCATCAAACGTAGTGTGCTGCTTCTGGAATCACGAAGACCAGTTGATGAAGCAAGTGCCACGATGCTGAGTGCAAATCAATAGGAGCTACTGAAACTACTTAGAATTTCATTAGGAAACGTTCAAGCTTTTGTAACACACGAATGGTAGTAGAAGAAAGGTTAAATCTCTGTTATACCTGAACCGTTCAATAAGGATTAGTTCTGCTCCGTAGGCGTGTATGTGCGTTTGTGTGCATCACCCCACCACTCCCACCATCATCCTTTGAAACCCCATTCTCCCACAATCAATTACCTCCCCCCTCCCATAATGGGGCAACACATCCCCAGCTATCAATTTTGATGGTCCTTCCATTGTTGTAGCGAACGGTGCTATTTGTGACCGTAAGGATGCGGCGGCCTAAAGTGGGTCCTGATTTGGGCGGGGAGGTGAGTGGCAGGGGCAGTGAGTGGCAGGGGAGGTGATTGGTAGGAAGAAGTGAATAGTAGGATAAGGTGAGTGACAGAGAGAGGTGAGTGGCAGAGGAAGGCAAGTGGCAGTAGGATGCGAGTGGCAGGATGAGTTGAGTGGCAGAGGGAGGTGAGTGGCAGGGGCAGTGAGTGGCAGGGGGGTGAGTACTAGGAAGAAGTGAATAGTAGGATAAGGTGAGTGACAGAGAGAGGTGAGTGGCAGAAGAAGGCAAGTGGCAGTAGGATGCGAGTGGCAGGATGAGTTGAGTGGCAGAGGGAGGCGAGTGGCAGAGGGAGGCGAGTGGCAGGAGGAGGCACGCGGTAGGAGGAGGTGAGTGGCAGAGGGAGGTAAGTGGCATAGAGAGGACACTGGCAGAGAAAGGCGAGTGGCAGAGGGAGGTGAGTATTAGAGAGAGGCGAATGGCATAGAGAGGCGAGTGGCAGAGGAAGGCGAGTGACAGAGAGAGGCAAGTGGCAGAGGGAGGTGAGTGGCATAGAGAGGCGAGTGGCAGAGAGAGGTGAGCGGCAGAGGGAAGTGAGTGGCAGAGGGAGGCGAGTGGCAGAGAGAAGTGAGTGGTAGGGAGAGACGAGTGGCAGAGGGAGGCGAGTGGCATAGAGAGGCGAGTGACAGGGAGAGGCGAGTCGCAGAGAGAGGCGAGTGGCAGAGTGAGATGAGTGGCATAAAGAGGCGAGTGGCAGAGGGAGGTGAGCCGCATAGAGAGGCGAGTGGCAGAGGGAGGTGAGTGGCATAGAGAGGCGAGTGGCAGAGGAAGGTGAGTGGCATGAAGAGGCGAGTGGCAGAGGGAGGTGAGTGGCATAAATAGGCGAGTGGCAAAGAGAGGCGAGTGGCAGAGGGAGGTGAGTGGCAGGAGGTGTGCTGCATAAAAGCGTGTCCATCACAGCAGTGTGCCAACACGAATTTACAACAGCGACGATTTTCGCGGAGCCCTGCCCAAAACGTATTATACGCTTTTATTATATCCTGGTTTTTAAGATGGTGCGCCTAACATTATTTTAACCCCTAGCACAGCTCGTATATCGCTACACGTCTTACCTTAGCGACCCAAACAATGAGCGTCAAAACTACCATGAAATCGAAGCGGTTGCAAATGACTGCGTGCAGTAACTGTGGGGCGACGGAAATACACGGCAGCATCAAAGCCCCTAAGATTGCAGTCGAGAGCTGGAGGCGAAAGCTCTGAACATCGCCACTTCGGTTCTGTTTACATCAATTGCCATTTTTTTCAATTCTCTTGACCCTTCACTAATATCATCAGTTGTACACTGTTTATATCAGGTGTGACGTTCTCACGACACTGCACTAATATCTTCTGATGGGCGCTCTGTATATCAGTTGTGACGTTCTCACGACACTGCACTAATATCTTCTGATGGGCGCTCTGTATATCAGTTGTGACGTTCTCACGACACTGCACTAATATCTTCTGATGGGCGCTCTGCATATCAGGTGTGACGTTCTCACGACACTGCACTAATATCTTCTGATGGGCGCTTTGTATATCAGTTGTGGCGTTCAAACGACTCCTCACTAATATCGTCAGTTGGGCGCTCGCCACGACATCAATAATGACGTTCTCAGAACCCTTCACTAATCTCATTTCGAGTCTGCTCCTCAGGGCCACCTCACCTTCTTATCTCATTGCCTGTGAGCAGGCCGCGGATTTCTCATGGGTAACAGTTGCTCTCACAGTCTCCACAGTCGCACAAAATGCATGGACTGTTCCAGCCTTGGCACTCCAGTATTTCCTGATACAGCGAAACAGGCCGCTAACTCACATCAAGCGGAGTTGCCATTACGCCTCTACTGAGCATCTTTCCGTCAGG
The DNA here is from genome assembly GCA_001587735.2 of Parhyale hawaiensis. Classification (NCBI taxonomy): domain Eukaryota; kingdom Metazoa; phylum Arthropoda; class Malacostraca; order Amphipoda; family Hyalidae; genus Parhyale; species Parhyale hawaiensis. Next base: position 43,207,637 of record LQNS02278143.1, on the reverse strand, counting down.
TATATTGTGTGGTGAAAATGACCGCAGTGCACTGAATGAAAGATGCACGCTGTCAGATGTTGCATCTGCGGCTTGGCAGCTGTAGGTGTGGCAGTGCAGAGCAGCCACTACAACTGTACTTCCCCAACTGCTGCCTGCTGGCGCCCCGTAACTTTTACACCTGTTCCTGTTGCACACCTCCGCAGAAATATACATAAATATGAAAACAGTCTCTGATTATATTGTTTATTTAATTTTGGTATTTATTAAGATTTCTCCATGTTACCTGGGTGCCCACAACCACTCACTTTCGCCTCACCATTCCATGCTGCAGTCCATCGGAACCATCGCCCTCTTTGAGAACCATTGCTCCTCAGAAAGTCTATATTCTAGCTCGAGCAAACGCAGGGCACCGGGACAGGCAGTACAATGAGTGGATAATGTTAGATCTTAACCTTGCATTGCCGAGTGCCCACCTCTCTTAACATGGCAGACAATGCTATTGCTGCGAGTGAAGGAATACAGGCGGCTCGGCACTTTGTTGTTAAAGGACTGCACGGGCCTTGGAAGCTCAATGAAGGCATTGCAAAACCGACATACGATTGTCGGTAATTTGTTTCCTATTTTGCCAAACTCAAGCGACTTAATCAACGATCGGTTATATTTTGGAGGATCTGTAGTAAGCCAGCCGACAAAAATTTATGAGTACGTACAGCGAAATTACTTTAGCACATGAGCAAACATTTAAAACTGATGGATGGGCAGTATTGGATAACATTGCACCACTTCAGCATCACACAAATTGCAAAAAAATTCATTAAATAAATATCATACAAGTTACAGTAGCTCTAAGGCCACACAACGCACTGAGCACTGTAAGTCATAGAGTGAAAAAAGTCATGTGCTGTTATTTCCGAGATGACGAAATCTGCTCTGCTTGATATTTTAAACAAGTTCCTTACCTTGATGTTACAAATATTTCCCGTTTCAGGAAGAGCACGTCAGACCTACTTACCCTCAGTATAAAATTAGCAAATTACTACGCAGCTAAAAAACTAAAAACCCGGAGCCGCATGCCTGAAGACCAAGGAAGCGGAGCTGTGCGGAGCGCAGCAGCCACCAAATACATGGGAGGCCACAGCGTAAACAAGCAGCCGTGTTTTGCTTCCTATTGATTTCTTGCGCCACTGAGAAGCCTCAAGAAGGCCTTCTTTGGTCCATTTCAATTATGGCGAGTCAACATGGAGGGAGAGTCTACCATGCTGTATGTAGCGATGTGTGGTGTATATTACTGGTCACAGTGTGTATGTGCTGATGTTTGGCGTATATTACAGGTTACATTGTGTGTAGCGATGTGTCCTGTATATCAGTTTGCAGGAAGAGTTTGGGTTGTTGTGAAGCAATGTTGTCTGTGTCACACCACTTAAGTTAGAACTAAATCGTGGTTCAATTCGCCCTGTTCAGTTGGACTTTAATACAGCGTTTGATAGGGCCATCCACTTCGCTTATGGTAAAAATTCGAGAGTCATTTGGTGTAAGTGGTAGGGCTTTGTAAATCAGTTGTAATTTTGTTTATGAATGAACACAGACGCCATCCACGGACGGCTGTTTGAGTGCCTTAGTCATTGTGGCTTAGGATGCTCCTCAGCGTAGCGTATTTGGCCCTTTGGTATTTATTCTGTGCACTAATGACACGGCCTTGTCGCAGGAGGTTCGATTATGCTGACGAAACCCCAGCATGTGAAACGCTGTCGCCCTGTCTTTAAATAGGGACTTGCCAAGCATTAGTGCATGGTGCTCTGCCTGGAGTATGAAGCTGAATCTGAGTTAGACTAAATTTATGACAGTCAGTCGGTTTCGGGCAGAGGTTTACTCCAGCATTCAAATTTGAAAATATCATAGATGACGGTGCTTCAGGGATCTAGCTAGCTCTCTGGAAATCCTCGGTATCCTCGTTGATAAGAAGCTTACATTTGAGGCGCATATTGGGCGTCTCGTGCCACGTGCTTCACGGATGATCGGGGTTTTGCAACGGTAAATTCTGTGTTTGGCGACAGGGATGTAGACCGTATATGATTTTATACGTCTTTGTTGCTTTTGGTGCAAAGAGTACTGCTCTCCGACTTGTCCTACTGCTGCTGCCAGTCACTTGCGTCTGCTGGACCGGCTTGTGAGCTCAGCCTGTGGACATTATACCGAAAAAGAGTTGGCGAATCTATCCCATACGGCGGAGTGTTCCCTGCTTTTCTATGTTGTAAGCATAACATGTAAAACTAGAGTACTCTGAGAGCACATACCTCCGCCAAGCGAGGCAACGGTAGCAAAAAATTAAAATTCGCTCTGAAACTACAATTTTCTTTGTATAAACTCCAAAATCTAATCATTTGTGCCTTTTGATAGTAATAACAGCTTGTACAATTTTTTGAAGACCCGTTCATAACTTTTTGAGTTATACTGCTAACAAACTTTAAGACAAACATGAGTCAAACATACAAACGAACAAACCGATCTGCACCAATATTTAATTATTAATGTCTTTTAATATTAATAAAAACTCCTATAAATTTCCTATTTATTCATTCATTATTTGTTGAGTTATTGTGCTAACAAGCATAAAATAAAAAACGAACGAACGGATCATTACAAAAATTTGATCATCTTGTCTTTGTTATATACCTAACAATTCATGTTAATTTCATAAAAATCCATCCATACCTTTTTGAGTTATGGCTTGAGAAAATGAGGCAGACAAACAAACGGATGGACATATCTACACCAAAAGTTAATCATCTGTTTCTCCTAACATACCTAACAATCCCTTTAAATTTGGTCCAAATCGGTTCATAACTTTTTGAGTTATCTTGGTGACAGACAGACAAATATACAGACAGACAAACACGACGAAAGCATAACCTCATTGGCGGAGATAACAATGAAGGACCTTGGTTGCATTCCTCCTTCGTGTCCCAAAGTTTTTGGGAGAAACACACGCGCTGCAGTTGATGCCCACCCTCTTACATTGGAAACATTTAGGTTACAGTTTAGGCGCTGTTTTCTACCTAGGTCTGTTTTGGTCTCGAATTCGTTGCCGGGATTTGCACAGTGAAGGACCTGAGAATTCCGTGACGTCATCGTTCAGCCATCAGCAGTGTACCATGACCAGTTTCTTTTAACGAAAAATGCATCTGGACCAAGCAGAACTAGAAAATGCAATCTAATAAGTTATAAATTTGATCGAGAAAAGGTACTTTATATTTTTAACGTCTCAGAACGTAGATTGACTCTCAGGATGATTTCATTTTCAAAAGCTTTCTGGGTTCAGAGTTTTGCAGTCATTAAGCATCAATGAAATTTTGAATGGCTGGGGCTCAGTAGATACAACTCGTGTCATGTGTACCAGCTGATGATGTAAACCGCAAAATGATGACTGTGACGTCATCATTCAGTCAACGTTTTCTTGCAAAACTACTGAAGACTGCCTGACTGTGTCTTCCTTAGTCTGTGGTTATTACTCTAGTAATCGGATTATCCGATTACGACGGCAAGAGTTACTAGTATATAAATAGATAATATACAAGGAAATCTCACTTCTAGTAATACACAGTTTGCTGGTTGCTTTCTTTCACAGCTGGTCTCTCAGTATTACATCGGAGTAATTTATTTCCTCTCCGGTATTTGGCCGTCGTTTATAAAATATAAAGTTTAGCTAAGCACCAAAGACGTCTGAAATTCCTTGGCGGTAGGAGTGTAGCTTCAGAATTTCATTTCTTTCCCACAGTAAGCTTTTATTTGCTGTAATCTCATGATGCGTAACTTGAGTAGAAGTTCAACGAAGGGAACGTGAAAGATATTCTTCAGAACAGAACCACGCAGAAAAGGGAAATAAACGGAGGTTCCGTTGAAGCAATTACTTTCTGCTGGCATTTCATAGCGGTCGCAAGTATTCATGTGTTATCGCATACCACTAGTATTTATTATAGCGTAGTGATTGATTAAAAGCCTCCCTACCATATGGAACAAGATAAGCGGAATTCGACCCTTAAATTACAAGCATAGAGGTGTTAGGACTATCTCTCAGTAGCATATACGGTCCATACGATGCAAACTAGCTATCAGTGCCCTGGCAAGAAGGCATACATGGTTACACAATAACAACTCTTGACACACTTTTCCAAAAGTCGTGTTGAAATTCGATCATATGCCTTCCAGTTAAGGATTCTGTCCACATTTTGCAATTGTTCTTTAATCATTTGCACAAACCATATTTACACGAAACTTGTACCAGTTTTAGATGCGATTACCTACTTCAGTGTGAAAACAAAGGTTAATTAGAAATAGAGTTGTCCAGTGGCCATCTTTCAACCTACTGAAGTAAGAGCTTACTAAGCAAGTAAGCACTGACATCAGTAAATTGAAAGAAGGACAGCTCTATTTCGAGTAGACCCTTCTTTCACCCTATTTTATGTATATCATAGACCACTCCATATATTGATTGTACACTGGCTCTTAAGGCAGATTTCACTCCTGCAATTGGGCCTGACTGCACAGTGCCGTAGACGCATTTTTACATGTTCTGCCGTTACTTTTTCATTCTTTGTTTAGGCCAGTGGTTCCCAAACTTTTTTGGACCAGCGCCCCCTTGGCGGCCAGGTGTGATGCGAACGCCCCCCGCCCAAGTCGCCAATTGCAATAAACATTCGAACACGTACTTTTTAGTATGATTTCAACTGGAATGAAGGTTAAACAGAAGTGTAAGTGTCATGAAAAGAAAATTTAGCTCAGTTACCAATTTTATCATTTGTTTGTCAGCAATATGAAAGAATATGTTAAGATCTCACCACAAATCATGGCAACATATTTCACTGATCATAGTTCTCTGTCAATAAGATAGATGGGCTTGTGGCAGCCCGTGCAAGGATATTGGCTTCTCAACACAACTGTCTTGCTTAAGAGGAGTTGCAGAACCTCTCCTCAATTAATTTTGAGCTTGTTTCTTTTCTTGAAAAGAAACATGGTGAATGCACTAATGCCCAACGATTTTTACTTGTTCCACAGTGCTGCATGGCATTCAGGCATTTTTTTTATGCTAACCAGCTACTTTCTGTATTTTGGCTTCAAATCAATAGCATTTTGTACTGGAGCGAGTTCATTATCTGACACTTCAGCCTGGAGGTCCTCGATCCCGAAGTTTAAATTTGAGTTAATTGTTCTCCCATATTCTGTCGCCGTTGAAGGCTCCGTATACCGTCCGTCTCTGTATTAGTATGGCACCCAAAATTGTTAACGGGGCTTGCAGCAGCATAGCAGTTGGCATTGGATAATGGTTTACAAGGGCTGCGAGCAATGCTCTCGCCTCCAGCCTAATTAACAGTGATTTATATTTCTGCATTTCTGTCGAAAATTCCCTAGTTTGAGGCAACTCAAGAAGGTTCTATTGGTCTCAAAGTGCCCAGAGCCGGTACGATACTACTGACAGGAAATAACGCGCAGAGCATCTCCAACATTATACGATACGGCCGTTCGCTCAGCCATGCCGCACTAGGTAGAGAGATGAAAAAAACGAAAGGAGACGGAGCTAGAAATAGAAACGCCTGTACAGAAGGTCTCTTCCGTGCCCCCCAACGCGGGGGCAGGCAAACGTCCCATGGGATGGGTCAGCACCATTCGGCGTTCGGCGGTCCACTTCATGGAACTGATAGGCAAGAATTGAGGACTACCTAACTTTACCAACTTCCCTTGTCCCCAGGAGCTGCAGTCAGAGGCAACATCGCCTCTGGAAAAGGCACTCAGGACAGCTCTTAGGTCCGCGAGGCTATATTGCAGCAGCATAAAGTTGTATGTGATGATATGGCGCGTATCGCTGATACTGCTATACATAGATCGTAGGCCTACTATGTATTCGACCACAAATTTGAGCAGCGTTGTGAGGATGAAAACACATTGTCAAAGTGGATATAGCGGCATTCAACATTTTTTTTTTTAAATATCAAGCGAGCAACTGAAGAAAGTGCAATTTATCTGCTACAGCAGCATCAGAATTAATACCAAGATATGCGAATATCCACCTCTGCCCGGCATACCATTATTACCCACAGCGCAGGGAACCCTAAGAATTATTACTCATATAAAGTCGAATGCATGAGATATAAATCATTTTTTAATTGTACTGTAATATTTTCTGCATTCGTGGAATATTTTTTTGCATCACCCATTATTTCGATGGACCCAAATAACTGTTGCACCACTGTAGCCACGCTTGGTAAGGTTCGTTCCGAAAGCAATGCCTCTCATATTTTAAACCGGCCGAGGGAATCACACGGGGTAGCAAATTGCATTGCTATGGTGACTTAACTTCTGCACCTATGACCTGAAAGTTTTATCTGCCTGTTGCAGATATTGAAGGTGTGACGCTCTAAAGAAGTAATCTGTCACGGGCGTGCGTTGAAAGCAAAAATGCGTCAATCGCTTCCTCCATACAGAAAATAAATTGAACCAATCAACATTAACCGACGCATTGTGAACAATTACGAAGCCGATGCAGTTAATGTCCGGACAGTCAGTAGATGGGTTTGCCGATTTCAAAGTGGCGACAGAGATGAAAAGACGAAAATGACAAAGTGCGCTTCGGACGCTCATGCACAGCCACCACCCCAGAAAATAAAGTGCGCCTCGATCTTGAAACCACAGGCGACAGTCAACTCTAACCGTCACGTTGATCAAACACTGACCAAATCGATACAAAAGGAAAACCTTTAGTCAGCAACACGATAACGCCAGAGAGCTCGCAAGTTTGAAGACCACAGAATGTGTGTGTCTCACCTACCGTTTAGTCCCGATTTGGCACCGCCAGACTTCCACTTGTTTGGATCTCGGAAGGACGCATGTCGTGGGGAGCATTTTTCCAACAACGCCGTAATTTCAGCCGTGGAAAAAAAAAGATCTTGGTAGGTGCTGACTTTTACGACCGGAACATCAAGACTTTTTCATCGCTGGCAAAAGTGCATTGAGAATGGTGGTGATACATAGGAAAATAAATTCTGGAGCAGAAATGTTCGCTCGTTTTAATGGAGCTACTTTCACCTTTGTAGCTCTTCAATTTTTTCAATTTAACATATGACGCATTACTTCTGTAACGACTTTGTAATACATTCGTCATTTTTTATGGCATTTGCTGGGTTCATTCTTCTGTAATGAAAAAGTTATTCTGTAGTAGTAAATATTAAATCTGCTCCCTGTTACATGGGTATTAACTCATTTCTCTAGGCTAGTAAACGTAGGATGTAGAGCTGGGCATTTCAGCAGGTCTACAGACAGCTAATACTGTCACGAAAGCCAAGAGTTTTGAAACGGTTCGAAACTTTGATTCAACTAGCACTCAACATCTCTGGGCAAGTTCGATGTAATGTTCTTCTCGCCATACAATTTATGCAATTGTTATGCACGCGTAGAAATTGTTTGAATTGTAGAATAAAACTTGTTCGTGTGGTACATGAATTATTGCACATACAGAAGAGTTAACAAGCGGCATTCGTGAACCTCAGCAAGGCTGATACCACTGCAAATAAGTTGTTTGTAGACTAATGCGGCCGCTGGCTAATCTGCTCTTCAACTTGGCAAGTAATTTTCAACTGTTTTGTAGAAGCATCAAATTAACGTGCCTACGCATTCTATAGCATTAACGACTCGGCTAAATAGCAGTGACACGCTTTTATTCATTATATTGAAGCAGATTCATCTTCAATATCATGCAAATGCAATGATGCATTTCTGTATTTCAGTGCATGTGAAACCCAATTGTAATCTAGAGTCTCCTCTAGCTCCTCTTATGCCTCAACGCCCCCTACCGCCCCTCTTAGCCTCACCGCCCCCCTGCTGTCCTTTTTGGCCTCACCGCCCCCTCAGAACTCGCCAACGCCCCCAGGGGGGCGCTAACGCCCACTTTGGGAACCACTGGTTTAGGCCATGTGACTTAAGAAATTTAATTCTTTTACATTCAGTAATGACTGACAAACCTGCACCTACATTCTTCTAAAACTTTTATACGCAACAAATTCTCAACAATATTAAGGCTTGAGCTTAATTGCATAGAATAACTGTTTATGACAACCTTTGTTATTTGCAGTAAGCTTATTTCGCAAGATTGAAATAAACAGTCTCATTTTGTAGAATGTAAAATGAAAGCTTTTCGAATTCGTGCTATGCTCGATTTGTAATGAAACTGTCAGGTAAATAGCTGATGGAAATGTTAATGACATATATTAGGTAGCTATACGGGCTAAGCGAAAAAATCAGAACAGACTGCAGAGCTGAAAGGTGAGTTGGAGCAGCGTACAACCATAAAGTGATGGAGCCCGGCCAGCAGTGAAGTAATGAAGCACTGGCTGCCGTAAAGTGAGTAGTGACAGCAGTGGAGTGATTCAGCATTGACAGCCGTGAATTGATATTGCATTGGCCTCCATGAAGTGATGTAATGTAGGCCACTGTGAAGCGATTTCACTCCGGCAACCATGATGCACTTCAACTTAGGCAACCAAAAAGTGATGCAACTCATTAAAATATGAAGTGCTATAACGTAGGCAACCACTAAGTGGTGTAATATGCCTAGGCAGTTACGTGAAATGATACTGGCAATCACGTTCTACAGGTTTAGACGGTTCCAGTAATGAGTAGTTGCATCAGCCATAAATTACTTTGTTTTAATATTACTTACCGCCTGTTTTGGTATTTTACCTTATAGTTAAACATGTATTTTTAGTTCATTGGTAGGTACCAATTTAATATCAAAGTGATTTTAATTAATTTTGTTTCAACATTACTGGATTTTCTTAACCTCACTTTTGTCGCGGCTATTGGGATGAGGTCCACCGGAAGTTCAATTTACATCAATTCTGGGGTTATTACTTCAAATCTGTTATTGGAAAAACCTTAATTAAATGTAATATTAAAGTAAATTTTGTGTAGTATCTATGAGCCAATTTTTTCTATAAGGTTTTAATATTTTTTAAAAATTTTGATGAATTTTCAATTTTTTTTTGTGTGTCCGAAGGTATGATGTGTATCGCCTACTAAAGATGTATGATTGTGAATATAAATTCCCTTCTCTGCAATGCATGCCTTATGGTACGAAAATGAAATTAATCTTTGTTTGAGGTCTCTGTGATTATTAGAACTCATTTTATTAACACTTACGTAAATCGGCCTCCAGGCCCAATTGCGAGAGGTCCGATTTCAGTGTCCCGTCAATGTATGGTGTCGTCTATGTATAAATGTAACACTTAATATAGTGTTCTTTCTACAAGAGAGACAAATTATATTATAAAAGAAGGGTTAAAATAATGAGAAACTATTTGTGTATAAGATAACTACAAAACTGGGATTCGGTAGATATTTTCTACCGTCGGTATCGGTATTCGGTAGATGACAACGGGCCGTTCGGTTCGGTATTTCGATAGATTTCCAAAAAATCTACCGAATGATTCGGTAGATTTAAAAAACTCCTTATATATAGATGTATCAATGAAAATACCTTCAAAAGCCTTTAATGCATTCTAGCGCAAATAGAACACCTATTTCAAGCCATAAACTACATCACCCACAGGCAGTTCACGGCTTCACGCTCCACTAAGCTCGGAAGCACGTGACAGTTGAGTGAGTGAAGCATTATGACACACTACGCCCATTTCTTAAAGTGCAACGGCTCTTCTCTTCAAGGAAGCGCAATACAGCGTGAAAAAGCTTAACTGAACGAAAATCAATGGGATTTTTCCAATGTCTTCCAGGAAGGACGGTGGTTCATAGAGGGCTAAGAAGATTCTTTTGCCGGCGCGAGAAATTCAAATCTACCAAAGAAAGTCATTTGGTAGATCCATGCGGTATCGAAAGAAAATTCGGGAACGATTCAGTAGTTCGGTAGATGGATCTACCGCTAGTACTACCGAACTACCGAATTTCATTCGGTAATCCCAGCTCTGGATAACTAATCTCAGCATTGACTATAAATTTCAAATAGAGGGGGCAGTCAAGTACTATCGCGCAACGGGGTCATTCCACTCCCATGTCAACCTGAGGCTAGAATTTGAAAATTCAGCAAAAGCAGCTTTTATATATACCAAGTAATTGCTGACGACCTCTACTATAAGAATCTGAAAAGAAAATACAAAAATATTAAACCAAATATTTGTAACACTCTGTCAAAGATGAACGATTTTGAAAAACCTTAATACAGTCAGCAAAATGCAACTGATTAACTCATAATTTTCCATAGTACTAAGTAAACATTATGCTTCAAAACTATGTTATATAACGATTGCACTTGGAAGCCAATTATTAATTTTTAATAGCCAGTTGAAATAATTATTATCGTGGTAAGTCATATCTATTGCAAGTTCAAATTTAAAAACATTATTGTTAAAATGCGTTATACGACCCTAGGACTGCCTAAAGATTGTTTAATTGCTGTATTTATCTTACTTTTGGTAAGAAATTTGCAGTGTAACGATCGTCACGATATTTTTGTAACGATCGTCACGGCGCTTCTATGACTTCTGAGGGAAAATGGTAACTGCACCTAACAAACCCTATACACATTTGGATAGCCTAATCCTTCATCTATAACTCCCATATAAAGTATTCAGATATCTATTTGTACTTTCAGAAAGTTTTGCCTTTTTGTAGCACTGGGTCGAGCTCAGGGTTGCATCTGTGTAACGATCGTCACTGCCAATTTAATAGAAAATAGCTAAAACAACAATAATCACAGAAAGTTGTGGATAGTTCCATTAGCATTACTACACGCTGGTACTATTATGGTAAACACCATATCAGGCTAATGACACAACTTACAAGGTTATAGGCTGAAGTTTGGCATTAAGTATGCTCCGAACGTAACGATCGTCACGGTGGAATGACCCAACAGCAGAGCTTCGTACACGAAGGTGATATTATTAAGCCCGCTGCAAAACGCTAGCCTTATGTCCTTGAAATAAAAGTCTCGGTTGACGTCTTGCATCGGTCTTGCGAGTCTCCACCACGCACACGGTAGTGAAGAAGGCGTCAGCTGCACGTGAAGTTTATTTACAAATGTATTAAAACTTTGATCAACGAAGTGGATCAAGCGCAATACTATTTTCATTAAAAATAGAACGCAGAAAATAGTGTATAGAGGTCACTATTGCATTTGTGCAATTGCGTTGTAAAGCAAAAGAAAATTCAGTCACACAAAACGGGCAACGTTGACTCGTGAGACAGTTGCTAAGTACCGCCACAGAGTGGCAAGACGGTGACTCGAATAAACTTTGTATACCATAGTGAAAAATGTTTAAACATCAAGTAGAATGCAGTTGTTAGCACAGTAATTATTCTCGGATACATTTTAAGGCGATTGTTCAAGTGAAAATCTCAATACAAGCAGAAATTCACGAGATATGACCAACAAGGAACCCTGCGTTTTCACGACCAAAATAGAGCATGTTGCATTAGTGTCCCACGGCCAATACCCTTCAAAACTTGAAAGACACTGCCATAAACCTCGAGTTTTCCTTCATATTCAACGAAAGCGCAGGACGTTCTACCGATAGGACTTTCTTCTGTAGCCGGCGAGATTCTGTGATGGTCTGCAACCTGTGCTGTCATAAATCTATCGGTTACAATGATCACAGCTCTCAATAAGACATGCGATGTCGTGAGGGTTTGCACTCTGAATGTCTATCTATACAGCCCCAAACGTGGCGAAAACGGCATTCGTATGTATACGTTCAAAGTACGCATGCGGGGCAGCTGGCTCTCACTAGTAGCAGCAGCCATGGACAAAAGCGCACCGTGTGACGCTTCAGAGGTAACTGAGTTTCATACGCACCTGAGCATTTTCTGGGTGAACTTGAAACACTGGCTCGAATAAAAAAAAAAAAAAGAAATCAGCATTGGTTCGCTCCATTTACATTTCTTCCGAGGTTTCATAATTAACTCGACTTTAACAGCAGCACAAGGACGATGGTCATGCCCACGATTTGTCTCTTTCCAGCTGGCCATCGACGTTGTGATTTGAAAACCATGCAGCAGGGTGCTGCGTATCCTTCATGGCAGAATCGTCACAGTCAGCTTGAATAATAAAGGCTTGTCAGTGCAAATTATTTTCCATCATTATTGAAAGCTTGGTCAATTTGTGACAGCAATGCATAATTGCAAATTATAATTACTTTTCAGTGGTATTTTTTATATGTAGTAATTTATGGTCTATAATTATCATAGACTGCATTGCACTCTGAAGCAGCGGTTAATCAGGATTCCGTATGTTGGCGATGAATTACTCGTACATGATCGGAATGACCTCTTGCTCCTGTGACTATTACCAGCTGCTGAACATTCCTTGTTGCTGCCTATAGACTTGAGCTGATTTAGCTAATAGTTTGCCTATCTGTTTACTTGTTTCCTTTTTACACGCTGCATTAATATGAAGATGCCTTATTGAAGGTACAGCAGGCCCAATGAATATGATACAGAACAGGGTCCAAGCTGTCGTAAAGTCCAGTGAAACAGCCGATGACGCGGAGTGGCCCGACGTCGTGACATCGGTGGTCGTTGCTGCTGTTTATTCTCAGACCTCGGAATTAATTTCGTCAGCCATTGCTGCCATCAATTTGAAATCAGTGCAATAGAACTCTACTATTTTGGGCATACCATTTTTCTTCCTCCTACCCTTGCATTCTCAAATGAAATAGACTTGCTCAGAACTTTTCAAACATAACGGTTACGCACACTATTTCCTGAACCACTACTGCAAACTGTTCTTAGACAAAGTATTCGATCCCGGCATTAGTAAACCTTTGTCCGTAAATAAGACTTCTTTCACTCGTGTCTGTATTACAACAAAGCCTCTGTCAATCCGGTAAACACTCTAACGACGTTCCGCTCTGAAGCTTACCCACCTAAAAACTTCAAATTTTCATACAAAAACTCATTTACCATAGGGTCCTACTTTAAATTCAGATGCAAGCTTCCCACACCCCTCCTGTTTAGGGTTATCTACATGTTCCAATGCCGAAGCTGCCAGGCTTCTTATATTGGTAGCACTGGACAACATTACAAAGCTTGAATCAACCACCATTGTGGTGTATCCAGCAGAACCGGTTTACCACTTATGAAACCTGCTCATTCCGGTCCCCGTCTCCATGCTAAGTAAAATAACCATCATACCAGCAAGAAAGATTTCTCCATCATAGACTTTTCCACTCCACTCGTATTTACAACTTTAGAAACCCTATACATCCCTATATAAAACAAAACTTAGCCTTAGCATTATGACATCGGCTGTACCTCTACATACTATTTACACCTATTTCTTAATCCTCTAACTATACTGCCATCAACATCCGAACTCTCAAAGCTGCTTCATTCATTTGTGTTATAGACCTTACTCCAGTAGGACTCTGCCCCGCTACAATACGGCAAGTGAAAGAATTCTTAATATGTTACCTTTTACAATTGAGTCTCTGATGATGGGAGTATAGAATCCCGAAACGTTAGATTTTATTTTTTAGTTGATATTATATTTAGTATTTGTTACGTGTCTCCGTTTAATTTTTTTTGTTTATCGTCTCTCAATTTCTCCCTCAAAACAGAGCTAAAATCTGTTACGTTAACGTCGTATGGCAACTTAAAACATCCATTTTCTTAACATTTGCACTTATTTGGAGCTAGTACCTCCTGCTTAAGGGTTCCGAGCCTTTTCTTAAAAGTAAACCTGCGCTTCATCATCGTTCAGCAATAGACTTCACTTTTCATTATTTTAGGCGCTTATTATGATGTTACTTTGCTGGCTGTTTGCGATAAGCCTAGTGATAGATTTGAGGTTTCAGAATCCATTCAGCATGATTTGGAAATGATTGATTCTTGGTGTTCTAGGTGGGGCATGAAGCTAAATGC
>LQNS02278143.1:43159584-43193093 GCA_001587735.2 Parhyale hawaiensis | reverse complement strand
TTTCGGATCTTCTTTTTTTTCTATTCTTTTGTTTTCTCCACCCGCTGGGCTGGTTGCGTGGGGGTTTGTTAACCTCACGGAGTTTCTCCGTTCCTGCGTCGCCAGTCTGGTGTGATTTAATAATAATAATAATAATTAATTTTTTCCTCCAAAACACTGGTTAATAATTCAATAAAGATGCTGAATTTTGATGCCTACAGTGATACGACTGTTTCTTTCTCTTTAAAATATACTAAAAAGGACCGGTAGTTGAATGTACGTAGCCATTGTAGGACATACTGTGACATTACATCAAGCATACTGTGTGACTGGTGCCTGAAAACGTACCTTGTTATAGTCTCTGCTGCTTTGTACACTTTTGGAGTAAAAATACCGCATCAGTTGTGAAATGATTGGAAGGAAGCTGTATGAGAACTATGAGGTTATGCGGCGATTCGGTAGGCTTTGCTCTGGAATGGCAACATTTTCTCAAAGCAACTTATAATACTTGGAATATGACTTTCTTATCATAAAGTAACTCTTTACCCCAAACTGCAATTTTATGCTTTGAGACCTTAGAAGGTCTGCAGAGTCCCTTCACAGTTCTTCCAGATCGAGATATTTATGACATACGTCTGGTAGATATTGATGCGCTGATCACATATTCATAGGTTACAGCCATCACAAATTATTATTATTTTTTTTTTATTTTTGAGGCACTGAAGAGCTCATTTCAACTTCATATCTTTACTTCTTTTCCGTGAAACTCCTCGCATTGCTGTATAAAAATGTATAACAGCGATCTTAAGTAATTTGTTTGCATATTTTTGCTCACTTGACACAACGTTTACCAGCTGATATAATTTTACTTTGGCTAAAAGTATAGCTACCAGAGGTCGGCATCTCCGATTATGTTATGACTAGTGGCCACTGCGGTCATTATAAATGACGGTACAAAATTAGCACCTCAGGAAAACCCCCACTGTCACCTGTGCTTATTACTGTTCAGATTGCTTCTTTAATGAAAATTCAGAATTCCATCTAAAAAATTGGATAGATATCATGAGGCGTAGGTGACATTTCCCGTAGCTACAATGAACATGTCCAGGCACGATCATGCAGGCAGGCTCAGGTCCCTCAGGTGGAGTGCCCAAGTGCGATTCCCGTATCCAAGATACCATCTTCGGCACCTGAATTTTCTTCTATCTTATTCTCATAGATCGTGACAGGAAAGATATAAATATAGTTATAAATAAATCAATAAATAAAAACACGACGTGAATTATTACATAGTACTGACGGCAAAATCAATGGTACGATAGCCACCGCCATCGTTCTTACGATGACGATGGCAATTCCATCGGCATCGTAGCCAAAAATCGCCAATTTTCATCGGCGTTGACCTACGATGAAATAACTGTAGTTGTTGATGGCCATCGTAGGGAGTCACAATCGACGATGGACCATCGCATTAACACATTTCAAACATGTAAACATCTCAGATCACAAACATTTAACAAAAGCAGCATCTCTTATAACCCCGGCCTGTGTGCAATTTTCAGATCAGTGATACCATTCCTAGCTGATAAAAGGTGCGAAATCCGCAATGTGAGGCCCAGGCTATTAATTGACGTTGTTAGGTCTGGGAAATGTATTAAAATAAACTTCGTAACCTCCTCTTTGTTTTATTGTTACTGAATTACTGTTACTGAGTTTCGACAATGTCTATAAAGATTTTTGTCTCCTTAAATTTTTCAGTGTTATACAAGGTAACCATCAATACTTCCTACATAACGCTGAAGAGTCTCAGACTGCGCACAACTACTCGACGCATATCATGTCGCAGGGTTAATTGACGAATGTTTATTGCTGCACGACCGTCGGCGGCGATTAAGACCTATTTGCTGCAAACCCAGAGTTTTGAGTAGCGTCTTGCATTGTGTCTGACTCTCCGTGCCTCTCGGCTCGGTGTGCTGGGTTAGTTGGGCTCGCCCATCCTCTGTAGTGGGGCGCAACGACCCGGCCCAGGGGCTCGTGTAGGTCACCTTAGCCATTAGCTGGGCCTTCCGGACGTTTGACTTTCGTGCCCACTTTACTTCCTTCCGTTTTCATACTCTCACTTGCTCATGTTTTATTCTGTTTTTCCTCTTCTTTCCTGTCTTGGTGTTCCCGAGCGCGTTGGCCCTGTGTGGGAAAAGTTCGTGCATGGGTGCCCACTGCTATCGTCATACTATATGTCCCTTGCTTCTCCCTCTATTATATCACCGTAGTTGTGGAAAAGGAGGCTTAAACTATTCAATATTATAATTCAATATTATAATAATAGCACTCCACCTAATCCCTTAGCAAAGCTTTCGAGGCGACCGTTTTGCGTCCCACAGTGTTTCTTTTCTTCTGCTGCTGTCCATGCCAGCTAACTTGAATGTGTTCGTTCTCCTCAGTTCTGATTGAATTTTGTCGCTACCGGTGTGCCATCACCGCTGTGTTGGTGTGGCAGCATCACCACATCGGTACTTCTCCTTGTGCTCTATATGTCGTTCTCTCTTTTTCTGAAAAATTATTGCCACTTGGTTCAACAGGCTCAACTGTAGGACTCCTTTTGTAGTACATTAAAAGCTAGGATAGTACCGGGGTATCTCTCTGGACATGCTTTGAATATAATGTAGTTGCCTTAATTAGCTCCTAAGGTGTTACTAAAAAGGCTTAATACTATTCCAATGTGATTCAAGAGATTTTTTTGGTACCTCATCTTTTGTTTCAATTGTGCTAAGGAATTGTGTTAATAAACTTTATTATTATTACTAATATAAAAAGAATGAATGTTTCAGACTCGTAAGGTTGTTTTTATGTAGTTTTAGCCTTATTTTATTACTTCATCGGCATCGGAAGTACAACCAATGACTATGCCTATCGTATGCCACCGCAAATGGCATGTTCAGCCATTTCATCGGACCATTTTTTCCTCATAACACCATCGTGGATGGAGAAATGACCATCGCCGATTGTTTCATACGATTTGCATCGGGCCATCGCTATCGCCGATGGATTTTTGCGATGTTTCATCGTAACATCGTAGTTTATCCGATGGCGATGGTCTACACACCATCGCCATCGTATAATCGGCGATGGCCATCGTGCCAGGCTCTGATAGCTACTGTAACCATATGCAGTTTATTCTTACATATTGTAACCTGATATTTTGGCTAATTCCCCACATTACATTACTACTTATCCTATTCTCCGACCAAGACTTGGCTGCAATAGCCCTGCGCGCACTTTTTTTTATTAATTTTCGGGAAAATTGGGGCGTCTTAAATAGCTGGTAAGGTAACAGCAGTGGTGAGCTCGCATAACTGTTTTACCGAATTTAAACTTTTCATCAATAATATAATTCTGCTTGTGCCTCCGTCAGTTAGCTACTTAGTTTTACCACCGGGACGCTTTCATCAGAATTAGACAGAGGAAAACTGGAGCGTCTCTGCTACTGCTCGCAGGTCTTACCTAATTTGGAACTTTTTCTCCTACGTACGTATGATGCAGGCCCGAGTGCATCAAAATTGAGGAACAATGCTTTTGTTCTGTAGAATTTCCCCCAGGATCCTTCAGTTTTAGATCGGGGAAAATTAGGATGACACGGGTCTGTGATCTGACTAAAGAATAATTCTTTTGTTGTGTGGAATTTCCTCATGTTCCAGCGAGTACTTAAAGTTTGCTGAAATGAACTTTTCCGATGGGACATGCGCTTTAAACACGAAAGCTGCTTCGCCGCAAATTATCCGGGAAACGTTAAACGTTTTTGCCATTATGTATATGTAACTTTAAGGCGGCGTATATGTGAATCTGCTGTATTCCTAATCATTTCTTTTACAATTATTGTATGCTGTGATGTGTGGTGCACATAATGGACGTATAGAGTTGGTAGGGACACAACTCCCTGGCAGAGGATTACGACATCGAAGGGCGCTCAACAAACCCCGTAAGCAGCACCATCAAACAGTGACGAAGATCCACGAATGTTCTGTTGTTGTGCTAGACTAACGCTACAGGCATGAATGTCGCTGCCAGTTAGGCGAACATTGACAGACTCGGCACCAACGGATGGCAACACGCAACACCTGTGCAGCCCTCTCCCCACACGCAACATTTTTGCCCACCTCTCTCAACTCTTAGCTCAAAAATCTCACCGCGATTCACTCGAATCAATCGAACTCGATTTTCTTGCCGTCCCCTTCGATCTGCGCCGCCGTGTGCTCGGCGCCCCGAGCGCGGCACTTTAGCGTCCCTCTGTGCTCAGGTTTTGATGTCGCTGCTATCGATTGCTTGATTACCTCGAGTGGAGGGAGCAGCGTTACGTGCACCTTCTGTGCAGCGGGTCGTATACGTTAGACATAGCTTCTGTGCAGCAGGTCGTGTACGTTAGACATACCTTCTGTGCAGCAGGTCGTGTACGTTAGACATACCTTCTGTGCAGCAGGTCGTATACGAAACGTGCACCTTCTGGCAGTAGGTCGTGTACTTTAGACATAGCTTCTGTGCAGCAGGTCGTGTACGTTAGACATACCTTCTGTGCAGCAGGTCGTGTACGTTAGACATAGCTTCTGTGCAGCGGGTCGTGTACGTTAGACATACCTTCTGTGCAGCAGGTCGTATATGAAACGTGCACCTTCTGGCAGTAGGTCGTGTACTTTAGACATAGCTTCTGTGCAGCAGGTCGTATATGAAACGTGCACTTTCTGGCAGTAGGTCGTGTACTTTAGACATACCTTCTGTGCAGCAGGTCGTATATGAAACGTGCACTTTCTGGCAGTAGGTTGTGTACTTTAGACATAGCTTCTGTGCAGCAGGTCGTATATGAAACGTGCACTTTCTGGCAGTAGGTCGTGTACTTTAGACATAGCTTCTGTGCAGCAGGTCGTGTACGTTAGACATAGCTTCTGTTCAGCAGGTCGTGTACGTTAGACATACCTTCTGTGCAGCGGGTCGTGTACGTTAGACAAAGCTTCTGTGCAGCAGGTCGTATATGAAACGTGCACTTTCTGGCAGTAGGTCGTGTACGTTATACGTTGCTTCTGTGCAACAGGTCGTGTACGTTAGACATAGCTTCTGTGCAGCGGGTCGTGTACGTAAGACTTGGCTTCTGTGCAGCCAGGTCGTGTACGAAACGTGCACTTTCTGGCAGCAGGCCGTATACGTTAAACGTAGCTTCTATGTTGCAGGTCGTGTACGATACATGCACCTTCCTGCAGTAGGTGGTGCACGCAGGGCTCACATGCCTACACGCAGCTGCTCGTGCGAGCAACGAACAGCTTCCTAAGCAGCGCGGCGGCTCGAGAAGAGCGCCGCAGCTGCCGTGCTTCTGGCTCACAAGTTTTGGATTTGCACGGAAATGAGCAGCACGGCTCAATAGTACGCCGTGTAGACAAGGACTTATGAGCTGCATGTTGTATTGCGTCAGCTGTTCCTGGCTAACAGTAAACGTTTGCAGAACAATCCCCACTGCAGACGTTAGTCTTTTGTCCCGTGTTTTCACTTCACAGCTTGCGAATACGTTGCGATGTCTGTTGAGATAACAAAAATATGCACAACCTACTGAGTTGTTCACTCCGAACTTAAAGACTTTCCCGAAACTCTACCGGTGATATTAGCTAAACAGGCGACTTGACGGCCAACATTTAATTAGTCTTTGACTTCAGACACAGCTGGGTGTTTATGGACAAGATGAAGTACTAGGACGCTGTGAAGTGAAAATGTAAGACGAAAGACTGTCGTCTGCAGCAGACTGATAGAGCGATGCAGCAGTGCATAACACAATTGTTCTGAGAAATGTGGTAGCATTATTAGAGTTTACTCACAAAATATTTTTAAGTTTCCAAATAACGCCTAGACCTCCTACAGAAGCAATATCCTATGCTGTACCATGTTAAAAATATCACGGGCCTGGCAATTTAAATACTCATTGTACAGAATGGCCATTAACACGAAATGTGTAACTCATAGTGACGGAAGTATTGTACTGTACGTCTTCTCACGGCCTTAGCTACCTAGGGGTTTCTGAACCTGGAGTTTCAGGGGTTCTGAAGGCGTGCGATGTCACTTCTCAAGCAAACGAGGATGTTGAATTATTATGTAGTTTGCTGCAAGCGCTCATTGCCATTTATTTGCTATTAAACTCATTTTAGTTTATACACTGCAGCACCATTTTCCAATCAGTGAAATGAATATTGATTGAAGACACACAGTATAGAGCTGTCGTTTAGAACGGAGATCAGCAATGCTTTAAAAACCTGCAAGTGAAGTTGCGAAAAATGATTGCACGAGTTACGGAAAGATTTAGAATAGCTTTTCAGTGGGCAATTTGTCTAAATGTAAACAACTTCTTCATACTGATTATAAAACAGCAGCTAGGACAGATATAAGGGTATCTGATGATTGGGAGGAGTAGTTATTATACAACACCCGACACTGTGAGCTTACATCACTGAGAACCTCATCGAGTGAATCTAGCTACGGTATGGGCACCAAATGTGCTTTGGTACTTGAAACACTGTGCGTAACAGTACAGAGTTGCGAAGTTCACCCTCAAGTGTACGTTCGTTTGAAGTCAACTTATGTCATCTGCATTAATACCAGAGGAAGAAGAAACACTAAATGCAATTATTGCTATATAGTCGTTTACAAATTCAAAGCACAATATAAGAGAGTAAGACCGGCTGAACGAGCCACACTCTGCTCATCTCAGACAGAAGTGAGTGGCAGTAAGTGTTTAGAGAAGCGATGATAAGGATGGCAGTAAATGAAAGTTATACTGTATCACAGAAGCTGCTGTCGGTGAAAGCAAATAACTGCGTTAATGCTCGAATGTACGCGTGTTCATTTTTGCGGAAATCGTCAAAAGAACTTTCTTGACAAGTATTAGTTACAAAGGTCGCCGAGGAACATCAAACACTGCTAGTCATGCGCACACGCAGCTGAAGGAGGAGGGGATAGTTAAAGATGGCAGGGAGGGAGAGCGGTATCCGGGCAGAGCATTTAACAGCGCTAATCTTAAGTGAGGATACTGCATATATTATAGGCGAAATGCAGGTCTGTGCTGTCATGAGGGTACCGGGTGGAGGCGTCAGAGCTGACTGTATTCCGGGCGCTGGAAGCGCTATGTGCCTCAAGCAGCGGTGGCAAACACTGACACTCTTCGCCGCAGGCTGCGCTGGGTCGGCGATCCAGCGGCTGCTCCCACCGTCTGCCGCGAGTGCGAATAAGCGTCTCATCAAATATTACAGGCGAGGCCATGTCCAAGCGGCACCGACATGTTTAATGTATGCAATGCACCAGAATTTGCCATTTTTCCTTGGCCTCAGAACTTAGCTATTTCTTATTCATCGCAGAGCGATTCCAAAGTTTGCTGCCGTGTGACGGAGATTGGAAGAGATTGTGTTAAAGAATTGGCTGGGGATGCTTGCGAATAGGCTTCCAGAGATCATCCACTGCCTTTGCAGAGTGATTCATGCATCGTACATGCATCAAAAGGGCCAGTAAATTCTTTTACCATAATTTCTTGTCTTTAGGCTGCCGAAAGCTACGGGAATTTGTTCGACATTTTAAACTGTAACTTGCATTGTCTATGCGAGCTTATGTAAGTGCCGACTGGGCCTTAGTTATCACATGGGCTTGGGAATTGCACGCGGTACTCTGGCTCCTGTGGACTGTTGCTACTGGCACATTCTTGCCGCAGGCCGCTGCCCACAGAGTTCTTAGCAAGCCACAATAAGGCAGGAAAATTACGATGAGGAAACATTACAGGAAACGGGCAATAGGAGAAAAATAATGAAGAGCTGTGTAAGAGATTATAATTTGACGCATGAAGAACGAAAACTGCAATGTGGCGCAACAGAAAAGGAACCCCGATAACCAAATTCAATACAGGGTAGGAATTTGCGTCGTAAGATTACCAAAGTTAAAGTAAAGTAAGTAAGTAAAATTACCCTATTTCCTGAGACAAGGACTAATGAAAACGTTTTCCTTAGTCTGTTCCCTGAGGGGTTTCACTAATGCAGCTTGGCTATCTGCATGTCTGGGCACAGCATTTAATGGAGCTATCGTCAGCTCGTGCGAGGAGAACAGTATTCGGTGGAATATTTTAAATCATTTCACGGGTGTACGAGTGTAGACAACAAGTAACGTTTCAGAAGCTACCATTGATTTACAGTTTTGCGATGTCGGTGGCTCTAGCAGCAGCAATAACCAAGTTTCACTGGGAAGGAGAGACACCCATGCACATGTCAACAGTCTACTGTACGATGATTACTTCATTGTTATAAGCAGAGCCCGGATTTCTGGTCCTAGAAAAGTGGCCAATATAGCGCTAGAAGTCTAGTCAAAATAGCGCTTAGAAAAGTTGGTATTGCAGGTACCAAAGCAAAATAGTTTTTATTTCTAGCAAAATGGATTTATTTCTAGTAAAACAGTTCTTATTAGTAGCAAAATAGTACGTTAAAGTTTTCAAGTTTTGGCTAAAACTCGTCAGTTTTAGTTCATTTGTAGCTATAAAAAACTGAGAGGAAGTTATCATTTTAATCAGAAACCATGTTTTTCTTCACTCAACCTATGTGCATATTGCATGAACAGGAAGTTATATAGCTGTGAGCTTTCTTTATAGTTTTGAGATTTTGTAATATACATATATAAATAAAAATGAAATAGAACAACTTTATTTACATTTACTAACTAACGTAACCCTAAGTTACCTCACGTTAGGGTCAGGTGAGGGTTACGTCAGGTTAGGTCAGGTTATTTACTAAAATTACTCTCCTACCTCTGCATAAGCTCAGTGAAGCTCATATCCTGAATACCAGTCAAATAAAAATAATGACAAAACTCAAGGCTTGCATCCTATAGGAGACTCCAATATACCGTAAAGAATGCTGTATTATAATAGGAACCTGACTAAATGCTTGGTTCTTAGATCACTCCAGAGCTGGAATGTTCAATGAGCTTACAAAATAATTTAGTGTTTTACATTAAATAGAAAATAATTCATACTGTCATTATGTCTTATAAAAACAGTGCTTCTACAGATAACATGTACTGAGTGCATAATGCATATTTGTCCTACCTTCGCGACTGTAAAATGTCTAGCATGATATAATGCTGCCGTTATCCATGTACCCCATCTCGTTACAATAGGTTGTGGGCGAAGGGGCACGTCAGGAGCCTTCTCTCTGAAGAGTTCGCATCTACTTGGGGCCTTGAGGATTTTTTTTGCTGTTTGATATTAGTTTATCAACGTACTGAAAGTGCGTCCGTAGGTACCGCTTCTGCAACTCTGTGCAAGCAGTGTGCGAGGCAAGTTAGGTGCAGCATATTGGGATAACGAATTTGTAGAGAAGCAGCGGTTTTCCTCATTTGTGCTGCAGCGTCTGTCACCATCAACAATATGTTGTTATACTTAATGGATTCTGGCCAAAGAAGCGATAAAGATGATGCAGTTTACTGTCCTGCTGTTGTACTATTAGCATGAAATATATCAGATTCTTTGTTTAATTCATGTATGCCTATTATTGCTGTTGAACTCTGCCCTCCCGTCGTATCAGTACAATCGTCCACTGCCAGCACTTGTGTAACTGCATGGTAATGTCATGACCAGATGACAGTGACTTGTACAATTCCACAATTCCTTACGTTTTCTTTCATAGGGAATTTAAAAAAGTTGAAACCTGACAAACTTAATTATACCTCTATTACTTATTCAGTGTTTCCTAATAATTAAGTAATTTTATGCTCAATGGTACAAATACGTACTACTCTGTGTATATTTTATAGTCATTTAGTGCATAATGACTGCTTTTTTGGCTTAGTGTCTGGTCAAACTACAGTTTATAGTAGAGTAGCATATTTTGTAATAATGGAAATTTTTATTTGCATTTATAGCTGTAATTGCAATAATCGAATAAAAGCTAGAAGTCCAGAATCTAGTTATAAGCCGGGGCCTGGACTCCTGTACAGAACTGGTACAGAGATCCGCAGCTGTCAGTGACTGGATTGTGACTACAGATGCCCTATGGATTATCAGAGAAGCACTCACGCGAATGGATTCATCCCAGCAGTAATTAAAGCGCATAAATTATCCTTGGGAGCCAAAGATTGAGTGGCAAGCGTTATGTACAAATTTCTGTAGATTATATTGAAAAGTACCCGGTATTTTACAGTGAAGTAGTCTTAAGATAGATGCAATGAGAGTAGTTGAGTACACAAATGTATGCCTGTCCATAATATCTTTCATTTAAGACAATAATTAGACGAAAGGGAAGCAGCAGCAACGTACAGTACTGCAGCTGATGATCAAATTGCAGCGCCACAAATAGTTGTACAAAGGCTATAGTGATGCTGGCGTAAGTCATGTGCAGGTGTCGACCCTGTGCCCCCCCCCCGCCTGCGGGGGGTCACGAATGCCACGCAAGCAATTAGCTCCACAGGTTGTGTGCTCCACTCGCCTGCTAGTGACGCGCAGAGTAGCTTTATTGGCACCCGTCCTGTAGTGTGACAGTATTTATGATCAGACCAATTCATTTGTTTACGATTGTATTACTATCCACAGAAACTCGCTTAGTCACGCATGGTACCTTTGGGATAAAGCAAGTACATATAGAAGGCAGTTTAGATACTTTGTGTGGAATTCAGAGGGGCGTATTTTATGTTGCCACATTGATCATTAGCCACCCACACAGCGCTGCATAAGACCTATTG
The DNA here is from genome assembly GCA_001587735.2 of Parhyale hawaiensis. Taxonomy (NCBI): domain Eukaryota; kingdom Metazoa; phylum Arthropoda; class Malacostraca; order Amphipoda; family Hyalidae; genus Parhyale; species Parhyale hawaiensis. Next base: position 43,182,374 of record LQNS02278143.1, on the reverse strand, counting down.
AAATATACACCCGTCCAGAAGCTGGCTCACCTACACCAAACAAGTATTGCATGCACCCCAGAGTGCCAACACACGCACGGCACGCACACACACCTGGCGTGTACTCTGCTAAGGACGCACGAATATCCAAGCTATAAATCACTTCGTCGTGTTTAGCGAGCACTCGCATAACTTCTTGGAGCAGCATGCAGACCACGAGTGAGTCGTGCTGCCAATGTTAACATTAAATGCTGGAGGTAAACAAATTTGGGAGGCGAGGGAAGCGGCGCTGAGGCATGGCGGCGTATCGTGCTGAAGAGCAATAGAATGCAGTGCACAGCCTCCATTATATTAGTTGAGCAAACACACAAGCGCCACTTATGACTTTAGTGTCGCCCGGCGCTCTATTGAACGGATGAGGAGCAGGCAACAGTGCGGGCCTGGCGGCAGTGTCTATTGCATTATGTTGGGTGTTGTGTGGCTCCCACGGGTGTGGTAGTGGCGTGCTTAGTGGTGTCGTGGTGGCGGCTGCATGGAGTCATAGTAGTAGTTCTTAGTGTCGTGGTGGATGCTGCTTGGAGTCATGGTAGTGGTTCTAGTGTCGTGGTGGTTGCTGCGTGGAGTCATGGTAGTGGTTCTAGTGTCGTGGTGGTTGCTGCTTTGAGTCATGGTAGTGGTTCTATTGTCGTGGTGGTAGCGGCATCCTGGAGTCACAGTAATGGCTGCCTAGTGTCATGGTACTAGCTGTTTAAAATCTTGGTAATGGTCACTGTGGTGGCTCCTTAGTGTCATGGTAGTGGTTCCTTGTGTTGCGTTGGGGGTAGTGGTTACCTAGTGTTATAGAAGTGGCTACTTAGGTATATGGTAGTCCTACTGCGTGTTACGGTAGTGACTACTAGCTAGTATTAAGGTAGTGGCTGCATTGTCTTATGGTAGTGGTTACCTAGTGTTATAGAAGTGGCTAATGAGCTGTATTTGTAGTCGCTGCCGAGTGTCATGGAACTGACTACCTAGTGTAACAGTAGTGACAGCCTAGTATCACGGTAGTGGCAGCCTTGTGTCACGGTAGGTAGACACTCACTACGACTAGCCGCACGATAACACAGCACCAGTGGCTGGGACCTCCAGCATTCACTGTCCCGCTATTGCCAGCCCGCACCAGCCCTCTCCCGCATTGTGGCCGCCGTTCCCAACAATTTCATCAAAAGACTCGCTTCATTGGAGGCAAAATTGAGCTGTATTGCCTGATGCTTTGCAGCAATAGTTTATATTATAAAATTCCAGATTGGGGATCATCTCGGCTGATGTAATTTAAACGTTAGGTGTAATGTCCGTAGACTCACTGCATGTTGTACTAACTATAGTAGTAATTCATAAGACGAAAATTCATTGCAAGTTAAAATCACACAAATATCAGAATTTCGTAAGGTAGTACATTTGTTCATTGCTTTATTGCATAAAATGCACAGAAGTTCTTCATCTAGCTAATTGTTCATTCTTTACTTAATAAATATGAGGCTGACTGGCTGCATTGTGTCACCAGCACAGTCCACACCAGATGCTGAGGCTACAGAGCGACGTGAACGCTAGCTACCACTTGGATCTGGCATTAGCTGTTGGTTGGTAGCCCACTAGTCCCAGAATGGTCCTGATGCTTGTGGAAGTTATTGATGTGTAGCCCACTTCTACCTAGATAACCCCAATTCCTGCAGCAGCAGCTGTTGGTATGTAGCCCATACCAGTTGTTGTGGCTAAATCCCCAAAAGAGTGTTTTAACTACTGTCATGTAGCCCATTACTTCCTAACTCTCACAAGCGCTTGCAGCAGCTATAGGTATTTAGCTTACTATTGACTAAGTGAGCGCAACATGTATCAACTTCTGATATGTCGCCCCTACTGCCTCAAGTCAAATGGTACTGGTGGTTAAATTTGTTGATGGTATGCAGCCCACTACTGCCTAACTGGTATCAATAGCTATGTTTGTTGTTGGTATGGAGCTACCTACTGCCAAACTAGTCCCAATGCTGGTATTATCTGCTGAAATTAATCTACCAGAATCGGAAGCTCAGTGGCATGTCGTTAGCAACCTTATCTAAGATCTGGTATCAATGAAGCCGGCCTTATGGCGCCACATATTAATTGTACTAACGGAACTACTCGTAGTTATTATCATATGCTACACTAAAGTAGTAACACTACAGTACTGAATCTACACTACCACAATACTTGATTGTTCGCTGAAATGGGCCTTCCTCAGGTCAGTCATCAGGCATCAGTATTTATGTAGAATGTGATGCAATGCTTTCTAATTAAGTTAGCGACCGCTAACAAAGACGAGCATATTCATAATGACAAGAAAAAAGAAGAAGCTATTTATGGAGAAGAAATATAGCTTTGTCAAAATGAGTAATTGGTGGGGGATTATAATCGATGCTAGAAATATCAAAAGTTTACTAAAAATCATTAGAACTTCCCAAAGTTTTGGAGTTTTAGGTAAACAGTACATGCTTATCGAGTGCACATCGTCTACAGTAATAAGAGATACTATGAATCTGTCTGCATTCGGGTAGTGGCGAGTACACAGGGTGCCGATGGGGTGGTGGCCCGTGCATTTATCAGAAAGGGACATCGTTAGCAAGAACATAGTCCTACCAATTTGTTTGATATAATTTGAAAGCAAAAATTACTTCATTTCTATTTTTGCTTCCTTTCACACTGAATTATTCTCTCGCCTCCTTATCTATATTGTGTATGATGCTCTGTACCACCTTGTGAAAATACGGTAACTTTCAGGTGTGTGGGGTCACGATGCCGGGTTTCTTCGGTTGGGTCACAGTCAGAGACCAAAGAGAGAGCAGGTTGCGAATTATCTCCACAGAGCACGTAACCGCTGACCACTGGTCTTTCCGGTATTCTTCTTAAAAGAGAATCTAACAAATGTTTGAACTCCATAACTTTCATATCAGTGGCATTTCGACTATACCAACGCATTTCGTTAACCAATATTGCTCCCCCTACAGTGCAGCTATTAAAATATTTTGTCGCTACGGCTTTGTCACCATCTCATTTTGAAATGCGTATATTACAAGTCCTTCTAGTCCTATCTGAGAGTCTAGTGACAATCCGATCATTCATATTCAGAGTGATACGTTCCTGAATTTTTCAATCAACTATAATTACGAAGTGCTTGAATCTTCGTTGTACTGAATACATCGAGAGACACCTAAGTCATTTGGGTAGTAATACTCTTGCGTGCCCCGAATTTTGGCAGTCTCTAGATAACTTCAAGTTGTTCTAGCTTTCTTCTCGTACTCGGCATCCAAAGTGCAGAACAGCACTCTAGCGTCGGTAGAATTAACTGCTTCCATAGACTGAGCATCATCTCTACCTCAAGCGACGAGAAAGCTCTACTGGTAAATTTGAAGCTTACAGGCAAGGAGTTCGCCCCTCGCTAGCCAACTTTACTAGCGACTACATATGGATAAGAAGTCTTGCAATAAAGTATAATTTGATATTCATCGGTAGTAAATTATTTAGTTGTTAATGCTCTTTTAAGTTCATTTTATGAACAGTTCGAGAGGAAATTAGTGTGTTTTCTAGAGGCGGCTTAGGGCTTTTTTTAATGAAACCTCATGCAGCTTTGGAATACGGAGTATGTTTTGTTTAGAGTGACACTTGTGATATTAGGTTATTGTCTTGCTGTAGTTAGCAAACCTTTGCAAGTATGCATCATCATTGAACATCGATAATCAATTTATAGTTCAATAAACACGAAAAATTTAATGTATAGTCAAGGCCATGAATGTTTATGTTCAGTAAATTTTTAGTCTTATTCAACAGATTAGTTATCCAAATTATCATGGCATGGAATTCATTATAGAGGAAGACAAAGTATAAAACAAAATATAACTTCCTGATATCAGTGGAGTTGAATCATCAGTTTTTCAGTGTATGAACAGTTGATCATAATTAAGTCAATTCATGTTGTCTCAATGAAATTAAACTGACAAGCTTTAATTAACATGTTGCCGTACATATTATTCCAGATTCACAGCACATATTAAAAACTAATAAAATTAGTTGTTTTAGTTTGCTCTTGCTCTGCTGTAGAGTTGATCGATTTCTACATGACGCACTGACAATATGCATACATAGAGACGTTGTTCTTACAGCCCGAGGAATATGCATGAGGACGTCTTGTTTTCACCGTGTCTGTGTGTCCGCACTCCAGTTTCACCGCCTTTGTTTATTAGACTGAGTTTGTCTGAAACTCATTACAGGCTGCAAAGTATTGATGACATAAGCAGCGGCATGATTGCGATGTTCTATCACAAACCAAAGAATTAAGGAGACTTTTTTCTACAGTACGATACTCCTTATATTACTATGAAGTACTCGGTTTGCCATAAATAACAGCGAGGAATTCGGGATAACCTTTCTTCCTTGTTCTCCGGTTCAATTCATCTCTGTCAATAAATGAAGGAAGAAAATTAGTACTTCAGGAAAACCCCCGTTCCTTCAGAGGGTTGCTCACATGAAAATTTAACATTCTGTCCGAAAAATTACATTTATCAAGCAGTCAAGCGACATTTTTGATATCACTTTTGCTCGAGCAGAGAGTTCGGCCCGTAGTAGTTAGTAAGTCGACCCCGTTAGACAGATTCCGTGGCGTTAAATCAACAAGTTCGAATTTCTTCTCATCTTAGCCTTCAGTGCGCTACGCGACGCATCTCATAAGTTAATTAGAGCACTCTGAGAGTGCATACCTCCGCCAAGTACGGTAACGGTAACGAAAAAGTCAAATTGGCTCTGAAAACATGATTTTTTTTTTTGCATCAACTCCAAAACCCAATAATTTGTGCCTTTTAATAGTATTAACAGTGTCTGCAATTTTTTTGAAGATCCTTTCCTAACTGCTTGAGTTATGCCGCTAACAAACATATGACAAACATAAGTTAAACATGCAAACGAACCAACTGATCTGCACAAGAATTTAGTCATTTATATCTTTTAACATTACTAACAACTCCTGCAAATTTAATAAAGATCCATTCGAAACTTTGCAGTTATTGCGTAACAAACATTATAACAAACACAACTCAAACGTAGAAGTAAATCCGCCGATCTCCAAAATTTAACCATTTTGGCCTTTTCACATTATAAACAACACATGTAAATTTCATTAAGATCTATTCAAAACTATGAGTTATAGTGCAACAAACATTATGACAAACACAACTCAAACATAGAAACAAATCAGCCGATCTGCACCAAAATTTAATCATTTATGTTTTTTGACATTACTAACAATTCCTGTAAGTTTCACATTCACTCAAAACTTGAGTTATTGCGCTAGCAAATACAAAATCAAACACAGCAACAAACATACGAACGAACCAACAGATCATTTGGTCATTAACTCTAATTGTATAATACTTAACAACTCATGTAAATTTCATAAAAATCCATCCATAACTTTTTGAGTTATGGCATTGAGAAATATGAGGCAGACAAACAAGTAAACGGATGGACAAACAAGCAAACGGATCTTCACCAAGAGGTAATTATCTGTTCCTCCTAACATACCTAATAATCAATGTAAATTTCATCAAAATCTGTCCATAACTTTTTGAGTTATCTAGGTGACATACCGCAGACAGACAGAAAGACAAAGAGACAGACAGACAAACCCGACAGAAACATAACTTCCTTGGTGAGGGAAATAATTACATATCTTTAAATCGTAAGCTGATTCTTATTGTAAACTAATACACTAAACTCACACCCAGTTTCCTGTAAAAAGAGTCATAAACACCGTATCCACATCGTCAAGTACATTTCAACATAGTTCTATCGATTTTTTATTTATGAAAATATTGAAATACCTCCAGGTACAGTAATTGGTACTGAGTACAACTATCTACAATAAATCTGTAGTATAATGTGACTAATGTGTATTTATCTATTATTTGCTTGCTTCTGTATCTTTCCATTTTTTATTACATTTGAAAAAATAGATATAGGTAAATTTAGCCAGGTTACAGGTGATAGCAACTGTATACGGGAACCTTACATTTGAACTCACTTCTTGCATTGCCAACTAAGGAATCGAAACACTTGAGATATCTGAAGCTCTTATTAGCACTTTCATACATCCTGATGCTTAATTTCTTCCCATACCTCAACTATACCGTTGCATCAATTATTCTTCCCACTTGACTTTATTCATTGAGGGCCAACGTTTTCTTGAGCAAAAAACTTTCGACCTATATGGTATCCAGACGCATCCATGATCGTGAGTGATGGTCGACGGCCTATGTAAACAGTTGATTTCTTCCCATGTCAGAAAGAAGAAGAAGATGAAGAAAAAGAGAGAAATTTTTTTTTTTGCTCAGCAGGTGTAATAACAAACAACCAAGAAAGCTCCCAGCTTCTGTTTCTTTAAGTTAGCAGCTCTATCGACAAAAGGGTGGCAATGGAGCAATATCATGAGTTTTTCACCATCATTTTTGACGCTCGGGTTCACTTATAAAAAAGTAAGACCTGCCACTAAAAAATTTAGTATTTCCCTAAATTTGGGAGCAGTTATCATGCGGCACGTTAAAGCTCAAGTGTAACAACGCCCTGGCAGAAACATGGGCAGTGGAGCGTCAAGGTGTGGTGTAGTCTATGTCACTGCTATTCATTTACTGAAATATACCTGTTTCACTTGAGATGAACCTCCAGCATGATAAAAAAGGTTTATGGCTCACCAAATCAGTATAAGCACAAAATAAAGGCTTGGTTACCAACCGTACAGCTGCAGTGAACTTGAGGGGCACTCGCTGCTGCTCCTACCCATCACCTAGCTGTTTCTGAGGCGGCTTTCAATGGTCAGTCATAAATGAGGTGAGCAGTCATCTCGCGTAGCAGAAGCTGCTTCTTCTAGCAGCAATTTCTACTAAAAGTTTCAGAGGTTCATAGCCGCTCTCTGCGATGAAAATGATGGTTCTGAACTGTTTTATACAAGGATATTTGAACTTTATCTTCAACTATAAGGGCATCGCTATAGTGTGACATAACTGCCATCCTTTAATATTTTTCTTCTCGCTGAGGTGTCAACTCATTTCCTTCTCCATCATCGACTTGCCGGCCAGGTACACTACTAATTATACAGCGTTGATGTTCATAGTAAAATCTGAAAAACACTGTGATCAAATTAAAGCTGACAACAATATGTAAAACACAATCGTATGTTAACAAGTTTATGAATTTATGTCTTTCGTGTAGCTCCTTAAAAATATAAATGGGCGAGAATTGGGCTAGCTTCCGGAGTTTGGAATTCTGTTGTGTTTGAATGGAGATCGATCAGCGAAAATTAGACCAGGTTGCAGAAGATGGCTAAAGTGGGAATCCTTATCCGTGTAATTGAGGGCACTCTTGCTGAGCCAACTTTGAGAGCTAAGCAATGAAGGTATCCACAGCTCTTCTTAGCGCTCTCATGGAGTGTGCTTTTTTATTATTTTTTCCATGCATAGAAATTAAATTTTCTTTCAGTGCACGATGCCCAAATTGAGTAGATGATCAACGAACGGCAGGTGAAGCGTTTTTTTTCAAGGTGCTGTACTGTAGAGGACAAAATACGAGATTTTCATCATTTAAAAATAAAGTTTAACCATGTAGAGTTGGTTAATGAATCTTTTGATGGGGCCATAAGGAATGTACTTAACACATTTTTACAAAATATCAGGACAAACATAACTATGTTTAATACATTAGAGCAATCTAACAAACAATAACAAAAATTGAACGTGCAAAAGAAGAGAACGACCGTCTCTAAAATATTCTCACATTTAGCCCGGTTATCTGGCAACATTCAATTTCGTGTACATGACTTCTAGAACTGCCACTCTTACGATTACACCATGGCACCTCACGTGAAAGTTACTCCTGAGCTGCGGGAAGAAATTGTTAAGCTCAGGTCCTCAGGAATGATTCTTTCGGCCATATCAAGAGAGGTAAACCGATCCAAGAGCGTTGTTTCTATTGCTTTGAAGCTCAGTGATGAATACAAACAGCTGGAATCACCGGTATCTGCAGGCCGTCCTCGAAAAACCACCGTACGAGATGATAGGATAATGAAACGCTATGCCCAGAAGGATCCTTTCGAAACTGCAGCGGGAATTTCCAGAAAGCTGAAGGTCAATAACAACATAGAAGTGTCTCGCTATACAGTTTCTCGTCGCCTCAATGCATGTGGGTTAAATGCACGCAGTCCTGCCACTAAACCACTTATCACTTAGAAGAATAAGAAAACAAGACTTGAATATGCGGAAAGGTATATCGTGTGGAGAGATGAAGATTGGGAAAGAGTGCATTTCAGCGTCGAAAGTAAATTTAATTTGGTTGGATCTGATGGCAGACGGTATGTTAGACGTGCAACAGGTGACAGGCTGAACCTGAAATGTGTCAAAACATCTGTAAAGCATGGGAGAGGTCGCGTAATGGGGTGGGGCATGTTTTCATCTGAAGGAGTTGGTGGCCATTAAAGAAACTGTCAATGCTAATGTGTATCTCAATCTTGTACAGCAATATGTTATCCCATCTCTACGATCAGCATCAAACCAGACAGTAATTTTTATGCAGGACAAAGTCCCGTGCCATACTGCTAAGAAAGTGAAGGGATATGTTGCGGAAGAGAATATCGAAGTCATGAAGTGGCCTGTCCAAAGTCCGGACCTTAATCCTATTGAAAATTTATGGAAAATTATAGGTGACAATGTAAGAGAACGACAACCATCTACAGTAAAGGATATGTGGATTAAAATTAAAGAGGGATGGAAAAAAATAACTGGTTTTAGTACTCCATACTGATTGCTCTAAACCAAAATTGACCATTGTTCCATGTTATTTGTTTGTAAAATTGTATTTAGAGACGATCGTTCTCTTATTTTGCACTGTTCAATTTTTGTTATTGTTTGTCAGATTGCTCTAATGTAATAAATATATTTATTTTTGTCCTGATATTTTGTAGAAATATATTAAATACATTTCTTAGGGGCCCAGCAAAAGATTCATTTACCTACTCTACATGGTTAACCTTTATTTTAAAAAAATGAAAATCGGTCTCTTATTTTGCCCGCTAGAGTAGATGCAACAAGTAATTTTTTCTAACTTTATTTCTTCTTTTGACAATGCAGTTTTTGCTTGAGCGTGAACACTATGTACTCGTTATATCATTGTGTAGGCAACATACGCACGGAAATTTAAATTCAGTTATGCTAAATTGCTTACTAATAAAGACTCCTTTTTTTTTCTCGGGTCATCTAAGGGAAGGGAGAATTATTTCTTCTACTCTTCACTTGAAGTGAAGCGGAGAGCACCAAGTTTTATGGGTTGGCCGTTCTAGTGCATTCTTCATTAACACTTTAGTAACTAAAGTATGTTCAGTGAAGAAGTTTCTTTACAAATTACTCACCATCATTTTTGGCAGTACCGGTACTCTAATGCTAGTAATGATTCCTATACGGTAGAGCAAGGAAACAACGCTTAGTATAGTCTAACCATACACTTCCGAATTATGGCAGCTTTGGCGCAGGCAGCAAGGCTCCGAGCACAACGCGGCTATATGATATAGACGCCGATAGGTCAAGGCAGGGATAACCAACAGTGTTCTTCAATTCCAAGTCCATGAATTTTAAAAATAATCCCACCGGGGCCTTCGCTAAGCCATGCCACTCTCGGGCGCGAGCCCCTCCCCCCTCCATCTCCCTAGCCCAGCCTCCTAATGCCCCCACTTGTTTGTTCTGAGCTTCCCAGTCCTGCTCTTCCTGTTTGTTTGGAACTCACTTGTCCTACTACTCTTCCTGTTTATTCAGAGCTATCTAGTCCTACTGCTCCTCCTGATTGTTCTGAGCTAGCAAGTCATCCAACTCTTCCTGTTAGTTATAAACTCCCTAGTCCTCCTGCTCTTCCTATTTGTTCTGATCTCCCTAGTCCTATTGCTCTTCCTGTTTGTTTTAAACTCCCTAGTCCTCCTGCTCTTCCTGTTTGTTCTGATCTCCCTAGTCCTATTGCTCTTCCTATTTGTTTTGAGCTCGCTAGTCCTCCTGCTCTTCCTGTTTGTTCTAATCTCCCTAGTCCTATTGCTCTTCCTGTTTGTTTTGAGCTCCCTAGTCCTCCTGCTCTTCCTATTTGTTCTGATCTCCCTAGTCCTACTGCTCTTCCTGTTTGTTCTGATCTCCCTAGTCCTATTGATCTTCCTGTTTGTTTTGAGCCCCCTAGTCCTCCTGCTCTTCCTGTTTGTTCTGATCTCCCTAGTCCTATAGCTCTTCTTGTTTGTTCTGATCTCCCTAGTCCTATAGTCTTGTTTGTTCTGATCTCCCTAGTCCTATAGCTCTTCTTGTTTGTTTTGAGCTACCTAGTTTTACTGCTTCTCTTGTTTGTTCTGAACTCGCTTGTCCTGCTCTTGCTCTTATTTTGGACTCCCGAGTCCTCCTGCTGTTTGCTTGTCCTGAATTCGGTACACCTCCTGTTTCTCCAGTTTGCTCTTAACTCGCTAGCCCTCTTGCTTCCTGTTTTCTGAGCTCGCTAGTTTCGCCTGCTATCCCGGTTTGTTCAGATCTGGCAAGCCCTCTTGTTCCTCCAGTTTGTCCTGAGTTTACTAGTCCTCTTTCTTCCCGTTTGTTCGTTCTGAACTCACTAGATCTCCTGCTCCTGTTTGCAGTGAGCTCTGAAGTTCCCTCTTCGGATACATGCAGTGATGAAATTTAAAAAACTTGATATGCGTTGGACGTTCTAGAACAGTTTTGGCTACAGGGTAACAAAAAACAAAATTAATAGAGGTACACATTCACTGAGCATCACACTCTCTCTATGTGCTCTCCTCCAATGTCTAAACGCTTCTGGAGCTATGGTAGCCGCTCGACCAAGCACTCGGACTACTCACCAACATGTATACATTTTAGCTCTGCATATGTCCTACATATTTAAGCAAGTTTGTCTTTTAGCTGAAGAATTAACTAAAATCCACATGGTGCGAGGTCCGGAACTGTAAGGGGAATGGTTAATGAGTTGCAGACTGCTTTCCGCCAGAAATTGGCAAATTTCGTTGGAAAACTTCCAGGGAACAATTTTCAAACGGAACAGGACCTTGCCTGAATGATAAATTTAGAGCTGAGTAGCATACTTGCTTGTGAGAAATCTGTTTTGTCGAGTGGATGACGCTGTTCCAAAAGTGCGTCAACATTTAAGGAGAGTCTGCTGAAGGAGTGTGAAGCTCAATAAGTGTGCATCTCGAATTAATTTTGTATTATTTTTAGTTTGTTGCCAAAACTTTGTTGAATTTCTTACGTATAAAGAATAACAGTACATACCTGTAATTCTGTCAGAATGGAGTGTTAGCTTTACCTCGTAACATAATAATATTTCAAAATATTTCTAAGGATGAAATAAAAGTTGTACTTGAATATTTCAATATCCAATTTAGATACATCTAAGCTAAGCTGCAATCTAGAAAAAAATTAATACAGTTATGTCAAGCCAATTTAGTTAATATTCTAGAAATGCTACACCGACGTTGTGAACACTTCGGGACAGCTTAACTCTCGACCCATTTAGTCGCACTTCAGACCCGACAGTTTTACCTCAGCATCCCCTCTGACAATGAGCGACACTGTTCTTCATAGGTATAGCTCCCTGGAGATGCTCGTTGCCTTCTTTAATGAGAAGCTTACGTTTGCAACGCATAATAAGCGTCTTGTGTCAAGTGCAGTGAGTAGGATTGGTGCCGAAATCATCAATTCAGTCGGTGTTTTCAAATACTGGACAGTATTTATCTGGAATCCGTTGCCAGGATTCACGTTTGGCCTTGTCGAGTCGCGAGCGTTTCAATGAGATGTTAATTGCTTTTTGATGGATCTTTCGTAGCGGTGTTTCGGGTATCCTGGTACTTTATAAAGTTTCACTTAGGTTTCATTACCTGTCCGTGTAGGTACGTGCGTGTAGTTTAGTAGTAACAAAAATACTAACTGATCGAATAATGATAAGATAACGATAATTATAATAATAAATAATAATAGCTATATTAAATTGGGATGCACTCTTAGAGCTCGTATGTACCATAAGCAACGTAAAGTTAACGAAAAACTCAAATTTACCCTGAATCTAGGATTTCTTGTCGTTCATCGCTAAAATTTGATCGTCACATTCCTCGCAGTTTCTGCGCATTTCACGGAGAATTGTCCATAACTTTTGTAGAGTTATGTTCTGACAAATATAAATACGAACAGACAAAGCTACATATATATCTATGGATGAATAGATCATAGCCAAATTTTGTCATTTGTGCCTCTCAACACTCTTAACAGTTCATGAAACTTTCACGAGGGCCCCATTCGTAACTTTTTGGGTTACGTTACTGAAAAACAAACATTGAGACTATCAGAATAACGAACAGACCAATCATTATCAAAATTTGGTAATTTTCTGCTATTAATTTTCTCAAAACTTCTTGTATACTTTAACCGAACCGGCTTGTAACTTTTTTGAGTTACACTGTCAAAAAACAACAGGTACAGCAGACAAACAAAGAAACAAACGGTTGAATGGCTCTTCACCAAAAGTTAATCATCTGCTCATCCTAACATACTTAACAGCCCGGGCAAATTTTATAAAAATCCGTCTGTAATTAAATGAGTCATCATGGTGACTGACAGAAAGGCTGGGAAACTCTGAAGTAAACATAACCTCTGCAGCAGAGCAAATAATAAGCAAGGAGGTTCAATAGCAGGAGGGGTCTGATTACTAGTGGCGAGTTTTCCTAAAAAATATTCTTCAATAAAGTTCATGGACATGTGGGCGGAATATACACTCTATCTTGCAATAGATATGAGCAGAAGAAAGACAATAGAGTACTAATACCGCAGGAGCTTAAATATAATGGCTGTTCAGTCCAGCAACAGCTGCTGATTATCATCCGAGTTTGCTTGACTGACTGTTTCGTCGATGTGCATTCGTGCTAGATGGTGTTGTGCCTTGTGATCTGGTGCATCGTCGCAGAGGTAGTGGGGTCAGCTTTCTCTATAAAATATTTAATGGACCTAGTCATCCACCGTCGGTTTTCCGTCCGGAGCCATTTGCTTGGGTGAGGTATACTCGGCGTACTAGTGCTCTTCATGAGTTTACCTTGGATCCGGTACAATGCCGTATAAGCCAGTATAGTATTCTAGTTTGTTATTCCCATCCTATGTTGAAGTTTGGATTAGTTTTGATGGCTCTGCCTCTGCTGGTGAGCAATTTGTAAACAGAGCTATTCTGTGATCTCTGATCTTCTCTTTCATTTTTTTTCCCTGCTGGGCGGTTGAGTGGGGATTTGTTAACCTTATGGAGTTTCCTCCGTTTTCACGTCGCCAGTCTAGTGTATCCCAATAATAATAATAATAACACCCAGTGCTTTCGTTACAACAACAAGCTACAATTGATCAACTAACACAAGATCAGCACAATTAGCAGTCTTGCAATCCGGATCACCCAAGGGCCTCTATTTCCCTCCCTTCAGTAAACAGGGGTATTATATGAGCGTCAATGAACTATCGGAGGCTGTGAGCTCCAGAAACACTTATATATATATATATATATATATATATATATATATATATATTAGCGTAACCGCTACTACATTTTCTCGTAGGTTAACTATTCATCTAGTAACAAGATCCCTACGTCCCACTTTACAATCAGCATAAGGCTGTTCATGCAAGACAACTAACTATTAGTGAGCAGTAACAAAAATTACAAGAAGTTGATATGATGCGGATGAAATGATCTTTATGAATTTGCTTCGAACACTGACTGAAAATTTTTCCAAGAAGCGATAAGAAGACAGCAATGATTCCACAGAGCAGAAGCAAATGTTCTTCAGTGATATCTCAGACGCGTATCATCCTAATTGCCCTTATCTAATACTGAAGGAACCTGTGCAAATTCATCAAAAAAGAAGAATTGTTCTTCAATTATGACGCCATCGGAACCGTACGACGCATAGAAAGGTTCAAAAATACCCCAAGTCACGCAGTGAATCTTCTACCTAAGACCTGCGAGGAGAAGTAGCAGTTAAAATTTGAACTTGACTCGTTCTCGTGCAGAGTATGCTAATTACATACGTATTTGGTTGGCCCTATTAAGAACGCCAGGCGCCACAAGCAAAGGGAACATAATATGTATGAAAAAATGAAAAGCGGTAGATAAGATACGTGTAAAATGATTTTCATGTCTTTGCTTTGAAATTGACTAATATTTTTTTTTCAAAAAGCGCTAAAGAAAAAAAGCTATGGTTCAACTTCGTTCCAGCGAAAATTAGAGCTTCTTGCAAGTTGAAGCTGACGCTATCTAACAGTGAAAAGCGTGACGTGCCGACGCATGGACGGACACACCGAAGGACGGACGGATGGAGCCTCAAGCAGAAGCATAATATAGATATTTCCGAAACTGAACAGGAAGCACTCTCTACAACGCAATAACTGCGCCGATGGCTCAGATTTTAAGCAGTTTTTGTATACCATAACATTGGCCATGTCGAAGTTGCGCCAGCGGTAACTTAAATAGAAGGTCAGAAAGAAAAGCTTACGTATTTCGACTTCGACTCTCGTGTGCTGTAGACTTTAGGTTAAACATTATTCGTATGGGCTCAGTGACGGGCATTAGTTTAGACGTGGTAGTTTCGGTAGAATGTGTTATTTTAGGTCAAACTAGAGTAAGTTATAAAACGTAGCTTAGGCTTGCTACATTTAGAATGTGCAAATAGAAACTAGCCGTGGAATTTCAAAGATCCCGCTAGTTGACTTTATTGTCTAAATGGGATCGAAAAAAGCTTATACTCACTACCGTCATTGTGCCTTCGTGGGGGAATCCAATCTTCGTTAAAGAAGATTTAGAAGAGAGTTGAAGAAAAGAAAGAAGTAGGTTTTCTATAGAAAGGAGCAAACTTTGTCCAAGTCCTTGACCGTAGTAAATCTAATCTATTAGAAGAAGAAAAAGAAGAAGAAACAGTAGAAGTGGCCGATGAATACCCCTGTGTCACAAAAACTAGGGCTTTGAAAGTATTGCACGAATAAATCGTCTTCTTACACATACAGTATATGCTACTTGCCTTCGCAGTAAGCTTCATTTAAACTGCCTGTCTAAGCACTGTGAAGTTGATAGCTGCTTTGCATTGACTGGTCTACTGATTCTACTCGGTGCTTATTTGATCAACAGTTCATTCGAGGCACGAACTTTCGGCTACCGTATCTCAATAGAGGAGGGGGCATGAAATACATAAAGGTAAACTCAACTTCACCTCACCATCCATGGGAAACTTCACACGCACTGGTTCGTGCTGCGGATAAAAGTCAACTGGCACTAGAAGAGTAAGTACGGCTGCAGTCGACCACGATTCGTCAAGAACAAGGGCGCCTACGACGGAAAGTTCTTATGCAACGACCCGCCCTCCCTTGCCCTACACGTTTCTGGGCAAGGTAAGTGCCCCCACCGTAGCTGTACTTGCCCTGCAACTGCACACTCAGCGTACCAAGCTACACAAAGGTCGCTTACCTGGCTTGGTACTCCGACCTGCAACTTCCAGTGCCATAAGTTTAGCACGCAAAGCTGCTGCTACCGTGGGTAACATCACAATATAATTAATTGTAAGAACACGAGATGGTATTTATTATTATTATTATGTAGTAGTAGTAGTAGTAGTAGAAGTTTTTACTAGCGCTTCAGTGGCACACTGCATGTATCGCGCCGAACTATTTCTGTGCTTAACCACAGGCTCGTGCGCCGACTAGGGCGCGTTTTAAATTGTCAATGATTTTTGTCTCAGCTTTTCTGCACGCAGGTCTCAGAGTGTTAAGTGCGCTACTGACCGGAAAAAAGCGCAAGTTGAGCATCTCCAACTCCCGGGCGCGGCTGAACGCTGTCACTCAGCTACGCCGCACAGGGGAAGGAAACGAAATACAAGAAAGTAGAAGTCTAGCGGGAATAGGTCAGCCAGCTCGATCGGCAGCCCACCTCCCGAAACAGAAGGGGAAGTATTGAGAGCCTGCCTAACTTTGCAAAACTAACCTCGTCAGCAGGAACTACGGCAAGTTGTAACATCCCCTGCGGAGGAGGCACTAGGGAACTTTGTGGTTGTGAGGCCCAAATATCACATATTGTGGCATGGAAAGGGCCCGCCAGGTATTTATTATAGTGTTCTGTTCACACATCATCAAAAGATAATAATGAAGACCAATCCTTATACATGAACACACAAAACTGTCTTGAGCTTTGAACCAGGGCCATCATGTTAACACCCAGCTCGTACAAGTACGAATTCTATATCATGAAAACCGCCTCCACTGCACACAAGGAGCTGCAATTCCTGCTCGGCTCACTCTCTAGCAAAGCTTTTGAGTTATGGCAACATGCAACGAACGAACTTTTTATGTCCTGTCAGTTCGGATCAATCGTAAGTTGCGTGTTCCGTTTGATGGTTACCTTCTGCTAATTTCGTGACAGCTTTGCATCTACACCTCATTCAGAAATGCTGAGAAACCTGTGTGCTTCTATCATCGACATAGTCATGTGTAAATGGAAACAAAAAACACCTTATTTTGCTACGTAAAATGATATCATGAATTCGGCAGTGGCACACGACCCAGCACTTGACAAAATTCTATCTCCTATAGTCCTGCGTGGTGCTTAAGAGCATCATCTTCAGGGACTTTTTGCAGTTAGCGACTGTGACTCAGCGAATCCTTGATCCACTTCGTTCTGACAGCGAAGGTGACTCAGCAGGGTCCCGATCAGTTTCCTTCAGTCAGCGAAGGTGACTCAGCAGCTGTGGTCCTAATCAGCTTCCTTCAGTAAGCGAAAGTGACTCAGCAGGGTCGCAATCAGCTTCCTTCAGTCAGCGAAAGTGACTTAGCAGCTAGGGTCCTAATCAGCTTCCTTCAGTCAGCAAAGGTGACTCTGCAGGGTCCTAACCAGCTTCCTTCAGTCAGCGGAGGTGACTCAACAGGGCCTGATCAGTGACTGAGACCCATCAGTTCCTTGAGACGTTGAGTTAAAGATTCAGTAGTTTCTTCAGTAGCTTAGTCAGTGACTCATCAGCTCTCTGAGGCGCTGAGTCAGCGATTCCGAAGGACTAGAAGACGCAGCAGACAAAATTTAGGTGCAGCACCTCGATTAGGACGGAGCTTATCTAAAGTGCACCGGTGGCAAGATAAAGGTTTGAAGTTGAAATGGACACAGCGCGCTTGGGGACCTCCTGAGAAGTTTTGGCAGCTGGGGACTAGGAAGGGTTCGGGATGGGCTGGGGACAGGATAGGAAAGCATTAGACTACGGGCGACAGAGTGTAGTTAGTGATCAACCATATGGAGACACCAGCTACCCTAAGATGAGAGTCAGCATTTACTTAGCTCGCCAATGGAACGCAAAATATTTGTACAGCGGTAGCACTGCAGCCCAGCGCTAACACCATATGACTGCATTGGCACAGCTGCCATATGACAACTGTTGCAAACTGTTGCTCTAATATAATTACTAGGTGCAATAAAGGAATACCAGTAAATATATCATTTCCGCAATGAAATGCATCCACTGTTAGCCCTGGAACCGAGCAGGAGTGTATGGAAGGGGAGTATTGTACACTCATCCCTCAAACCACCTACTGCACCGAACGCACTACATAACTCACAACACCAATAGTGCCCTAAGCAACCCCAGCGCTTCCAACACCCTCAACACCCTATCACCCACAGCGCTAAAACCCACATCACCCACAGCACCCACATCACCCACAGCACCAACACCCACAGCACCAACACCCACATCACCCACAGCACCAACACCCACATCACCCACAGCACCCACATCATCCACAGTACCAACACCCACATCACCCACAGCACCCACAGCACCAACACCCACATCACCCACAGCACCAACACCCACATCACCCACAGCACCAACACCCACATCACCCACAGCACCCACATCACCCACATCACCCACAGCACCCACAGCACCCACAGCACTGGCCACAACAGAGTTGTCAGGCTCAGGTGTCGCTCGGCAGCGGCAGGCGGTGTCGGGTTGCGTCGGTTACTTCGCTCGGCCCTGGTGCTGCAGGGGGTTATTGCTGTGCTGTGTTGAACTCTGCTGTGCTGTGTTGGACTCTGCTGTGCTGTGTTGGACTCTGCTGTGCTGTGTTGGACTCTGCTGTGGTGCGTTGGACTCTACTGTGCTGTGTTGGACTCTGCTGTGGTGTGTTCGAGTCTGCTGCGCTGTGTTGGACTCTGCTGTGCTGTGTTCGACTATGCTGTGCTGTATTGGACAATGCTGTGCTGTGTTGGACTCTGCTGTGGTGCGTTGGACTCTGCTGTGCTGTGTTGGACTCTGCTGTGCTGTGTTGGGCTCTGCTGTGGTGCGTTGGACTCTGCTGTGCTGTGTTGGACTCTGCTGTGCTGTGTTAACTCTGCTGTGGTGTGTTAACTCTGCAGTGCTGTGTTGAACTCTGCTGTGCTGTGTTGGACCGTATTTCGTTGTGCTGCGTTGCGCTCTGCTCCTCTCTCCTGAGCCCTGTCGTTTACTGCAGCGCTGAATTGCACTGTGCCGGGCGATGCAGTGTTGGACCTTTTGCACTGCGCTGAACTCTGCTGTACTGCGCTGGGTCATGTCAAGCTGTTCTTGGCTCTGCAGTGCTGTACTGGGTCCTCTTGTGCTTTGCTGGATGCTATTGGACACTACTTTGAGCCTGCGCTGCTGTGCTGGGCTTCGTTGTTTTGTGGTGCAATAGACGTTACTTCGCAGTGCTCGATGTTACTGTGCTGTGCCGAGCCATGCTGTGGTGTATTGAATGTTGCAGTGCTCAGCTTGGCTCTGCACCACTAAGCAGTGCGGTGGCATGGCTAGGATGACCCCAAATACAGCAAGTGCAGCCAAGTAAAACGTCCAGTATGACCCATGTACTCACAATCCAACATTTGGTATTGCAAAACTCAAAACACTGCATTGCACCGCGCCCCCAAGCCCCCCTTCCTCCGTTCCCCGCGTTCAGTTGACGCTCCCGTTCCACCTCCACACAAATTTTCTTTTGATTGGCGCCAGGGCGGCCAGTGCAGGTTGCGATGGCTACGGCTGCGCTGCAGCTCAAGATGTTGCGGGCGTCCAGCTTTAATTGCACAGCTGAAACGCACGGCTAGAGTGTGGACGCGTGACGGTTGGCCGTAGCCTGTGCGACGGCAGCGGCGCCTGAGGCGCGATATACTAAGAGCGATATTGGTGCAGGGGAGCCGGGCGGGCAGGGGAGCTTGTGGGTGTGCTGACACACCGGACACCTGCTACACAATGTGCCGGATATTGCGATGTGTGGATAGCAAGGCGGCGCTGAGAGGCGAGATGTGGAGGAGCTCTTGTGGTGGCGAGGAGGCGAGAGAAGAGCCTGTGGCAAGAGGAGCTGCGTGTTCCCGCAAGCGGAAGAGCACACACCCAGCACTGCAGGAAGTGCGTTAGGCTTGCAGAGTAGAATGAAAAATATTCATAAAGATGTTTCAAGATATAATGGATGAGTTAACGGACTCGTATAGTACGATTATCAACGAAAATTGTGGTATAAACAGAGCAGAACAGGCTGACAACTACTGATTTCATCGGTAAAAAAGACGCCAAATCTCCTGTTAGGTCCGGAAATGCTATCTTTGTCTTGAAATACCGCGCTTTGTCTAGGGAGAATTCATTAAACTAATGTGTGATTTGATCTTTGAGGATACTTCCTACCAAAACTTGGGTAGATTTTGCAGTGTTTAGGTACTTTCCCAATTTCTTTCGCTTGAACAGCTGAAGTTTTTTTATTTCACAGCATGGACATCGGTCATTCCGATATTTGCTGAGTGCTTGAATCTTCACGACGAAGATGCTAAAAAGAAAATCTGCTTGAGACCAACAAATATTGACGATTAGGATATACGGCTGAAGAGACTCATTCTCTTTTTATCTGGGCAAAGTACGGTCTATAAGGAATATTTCAGTCCAAAATGAAACTTTTGGAATCTAAAGCGAACCTAACCCTGCAAGGCATCGTTTTCTTGTAGGAATAGCATTGTTTGGGACGTCGCTTATGAAGTGCACTGGTCCTTATTGGGTGAGAGAATTGCACGGGACCTGCCGATACGTCAATAAACCTTGGAATTCAATTTGAAACTATTGGAATCCAGCCGTAACCCTCTCAAACCTTTAGTTTCTGTGGTGTGGCCGAACTTAATCTAACATTATGTAACCAAGCTAAACCTAAGCAAACTCAAGTTGACTTTACGTAACATAACCTAGCCTTACTTAGTGTAACGTAGTCTAGCCTGAAGCAGCCAACGCAGGGGTCTCTTCTGTTAGTTTTTTACAAGACAGCCACAGGTACTCATTCGCCAGCAGGGACTGCAACCACAGCCACAATGCAGCTCTGGTACTATGCCGCACCTGCAAACTTACGCCACATTTGAGGCCACAGGCAACACACATGCAGCCACACGCCACAGCTCTGGTACTATGCCGCACCTGCAGACTCACGCCACATCTGAGGCCACAGGCCACACACATGCAGCCACACGCCGCCCCCGATCCGCTGCGAAGTGAGGGTGTAACAGTGCCAGTTCTTATGTAGCCCCGAATATTCGCGGTCTCTTTGAGTTCATAGCACAGGGTGCATAGCTAGTTGAAGAAAGTTAAAACCGATCACTTATAATAAGCACGAGGGATTCTGAAATGAGCGTTTTAGCATTGAGCAGCCCATAAAAAGTTTTAAAGAGTCCTTGTACAATTTTAGAACTCTTATTGGCTTCCAAGCTCTTATTGGCTTTCAAGCTTGAATCTTTGAAACGAGAAACTACTCAACTTAATTCTTCCGCAAGAGCAGAGCTTTTTCTAAAGTTTTTCTCTTTCTCTTATTACGCGGCCAAGGAGGTAGACGAGCTGGCTTATTGCCTTAGGCAATGCAGTCCACGTTATGTTTGTGTTGCAGGTGGAGACGCAGCGATGTTTAACTGCATCCCTGGAACAGTACGCACGTCGGCACTGCATGCAGTGATTTTCATTTGCCAGGGCCTTAAATCAGACTTACCTAGGCTGTGGTACGAGTACATCGTTACAGGGGCTTTCCCTCCGGCAGGAATCAACTAAGTCAAAGAGCCCTTAGGTGTCGAAACAACACGTCCGAGTATGATAGCGGTAAAGTAACACGCGTCGTAAGCCAAGCATCGCTGATACACTACAGTTCTCTGCCGCGCTTGGCCCCTTGAGGAGACCAAAGCTGAGATCATAAAGCCATTTACTGGCCGACGTTTCATCATCGACGAAGGAGCTCCAGCGATGAGCTGCCCGGTGCGGAGCAGATTGGCACCCTCCTCCATGACGAACAAGAAGCAGTTAAGCGCAGCCCCGTAACATCACAAGGGCATGAAATGTAAAAGCTATTTTAAAGCCCTTTGTGATACAGCCGTAGATCTTCGTGAGCTGCAATCCCCGCCGCTGTCCCCACTTCCATGCTCCCCGTAGCTCCCCAATTCCGGGACACGTCATCAATCTTGTCCTCCTGACAATAGGGAGGAGGGGAGGTGGGGAGGAGCTTAGAGCAAGCCTTTGCTCATTCAGGTCCAAGCCATTTCTTTCCTTCGACCTGGTATTTCAAGGTAATTCTTTCTCATTCCTAATATCATTTATCTTCCTCGACGACTGCGGAAGCTTCTCATTCCTTAAACATGGCGCTTCTACGAATATTATTGGGCTTAGATGTGGCAGTAACTATTGGTGTTCTTGCATCAGCGAGTTACTGTAGTAGCCACAGATGCCATTGCAAGATGCTGCATTACAGTAAATGCGCAGCAAGTTAGTGCAGCTGCTGAAATCAATATTTATTTTTATCATCGCCAAAACTTGATCTAGCGTTGTTTGCTCCTAACGTTTTTAGCATTGCCTGTAAAGTTCTTGAAGATCCGTCCATAGCTTTTTTATTTATGTTCTGTCAAATAAACTGACAAAGAGATAGACAAAAACACACGCGGACGACAGATCATCATCAGTAGTTGGCCCATTAGTGCCACTCAGCATTTCTAACAATTCTTGCATATGACACACAGATCTGTTAATAAATTTTTAGGTTATGTAGATGACAATCGTAAAAAAAGACTTTGATACAAACAAGCAAACGAACATAAAGATTATCACATAACCATGATCATTTGCTTTTCGTAACATTCAGTGCAAATATCATTAGGATCCATTCATAACTTTTTGAGATACGTTGCAAGGAACAAAAAGACAGGTAGACAAACAAACAAACGTTATAGTTGCATGGATCATCACAATAACCTAACAAATCACTGAAGTTCAATGAAGATATGTAAATACCTTTTTGACTTAGCTTAGTGACAAACGAAGAAACACAAACTACGTCAAAGACATAACCTTCTTAGCGGAGGTAAATTTCTCGAGAAACTGCTCCTGCAGAAAAAAAAAAAAAACAAAGACGATGTCAACCTTCATTAACCGCTAATCGTTTTAAGAGTACCACATGCTGTTATATATAAGTTGCTACTCTTGCTGATCTCACCACATGCTCTTACAAGTCGCTGCACCTGCACCACATGCTCTTACAAGTAGCTGCACCTGCACCACATACTCTTACAAGTAGCTGCACCTGCACCACATACACTTACAAGTTGCTGCACCTGCACCACATGCTCTTACAAGTTGCTGCACCTGCACCACATGCTCTTACGAGTTGCTGCACCTGCACCATATGCTCTTACAAGTCGCTGCA
>LQNS02278143.1:43128422-43140210 GCA_001587735.2 Parhyale hawaiensis | reverse complement strand
TATGTTAGTATTAAGCATGAAAACCTCAGGATACTGTGTCCTAACCTTGTTGGACGCAGTCTCCAGATGAGAAATAAATGGGATTATTATTATTATTATTATTATTATTATTATTATTCAGAAGGTAGCTTCACTGAGCGAAGAAGTTAGGTACTATTTGATGTTTTTTTTTGTACTAGTATGCCATAGGTTCTATCCTGGATGAAGTTTTCATTCCAGTAGTTCATAAGCAATTTTGCTTATGCTTTTCCTAGATTAGTTTTTGTGGCAGTTGATACCTCACGCTCATCAGAGACCTAAACATTTTCAAATCTTATTACAATCATTTTTTGATCCAGAATACAGTAAGAACAGAGCATTTTCGGTTAATTTTTTAATTTAACTCTATATTCTTGGTGCTGCTTAATTTTCGCACATTTAAAAACTGACATTTACGCTTTTACTTGTAGGAGGAAAATTTTGCTCTCGCAAACTCATGACGGGACAACTGTCTTGTATGTACTTTAATGAAGCATCAAGCCTACAGGTATGAGGCATATTTTGCAGTAAAAACCCGTAGCTACCGCTTGCTCAATCCTAAAATTGTTGCCATCATTTCTGACGACAGGTACTCTAGCATTTTATGATTAAATCTAGATGTAAAATTAAGTGGTAATCTGGTCATGATTGGAATACAATTTGCATCACCTGTACTATTTTTATCTCTCTTACGAGTTGCTCAAGTTTTTCGAAGTTAACAAAGGTAACATACCAACCTAAGTACCTCGAACGAGCCTGTCTGTGAACCATCTCTCGATTATTTATCAGTCAGCAGCTCGTTATCACAGGTTTATTTCATCCGCGATGTGCTTACAAGATCAGAACGCCAAAACCTTTCAGTCAAAGGAATTGGCCATGATTATTCGTAGACTATCAATCAAAGTGGCGGTACACGATGAGCTGACCCAGCTTTCAATCAACAGCTAATGATAGTCGAACTATGAGCAAACGTTGAGCCATGCTTGAGGGAGTTACAGGTATGAGGGAAACTATTTGAATGGTCAAAACTGATGTAGGTGTGCTAAAATAGAGGGGAAACCACATATTTTCATATGATAGAAAGCACCCCATGCAAATCGAGAACGCGGTGCGGTTGCTGGTCTCTGGTTTTACTTCGCTGATCTGTCTTACTATATATTTACCTTTATCGTCCGGGACGTCATGGCACCATCTGCCATAATCATTTGCTACTTGCATAAGAATTTCTACAACTTGTATTACTTTTGTTTCTACGCCTGTCACTGTGATTCCGAATTATTAAAGACGGAAAATATAGAGGAATAGAGCGCAAGTGGCCAACTTGCAATAATAAATTCGAGACACATACACAGCTTGTGTGAGGCACATGTTTTAGAACAAATTTAGAAGGATACGAGAAGGGTAAATTAAAATCACTACTAATTGGCTATAGGCTTATTTCACACTTGAGACATTTTTGACTCGGGGTCATTTCGGATATGATGCCATCTGGGCAATGAACCACTGGGGCTCTTTACAGAGCGCTGCGCTTCCGACAGTCTTACGTTGCAAAGGATCGCTACACGAGACTGAAATCAATTTGCAAGCAATTATTATAGGGATAAGTCACCATATACGAGTACTTACAGGGATAATAGGGACCCTCGCACCCCGCTAATAGTCCTACTAAGTCTGCACGCCTCCAACGGCACAAGCCCCACGGCGCCATTGCCCCTGTCAACAGACCTGCTACTCCTGCACGCCTCCCACGGCACAAGCCCCACCGCGCCATTGCCCCTGTCAACAGACCTGCTATGTCTGCACGCCTCCCAAGGCACAAGCCCCACCGCGCCATTGCCCCTGTCAACAGACCTGCTATGTCTGCACGCCTCCCAAGGCACAAGCCCCACCGCGCCATTGCCCCTGTCTACAGACCTGCTACGTCTGCACGCCTCCCACGGCACAAGCCCCACCGCGCCATTGCCCCTGTCAACAGACCTGCTATGTCTGCACGCCTCCCAAGGCACAAGCCCCACCGCGCCATTGCCCTTGTCAACAGACCTGCTATGTCTGCACGCCTCCCAAGGCACAAGCCACACCGCGCCATTGCCCTTGTCAACAGACCTGCTATGTCTGCACGCCTCCCAAGGCACAAGCCACACCGCGCCATTGCCCCTGTCAACAGACCTGCTATGTCTGCACGCCTCCCAAGGCACAAGCCCCACCGCGCCATTGCCCCTGTCAACAGACCTACTATGTCTGCACGCCTCCCACGGCACAAGCCCCACCGCGTCATTGCCCGTCAACAGACCTGCTACGTCTGCACGCCTCCCACGGCACAAGCCCCACCGCGCCAATGCCCCTGTCAACAGACCTGCTCCGTCTGCACGCCTCCCACGGCACAAGCCCCACCGCGCCAATGCCCCTGTCAACAGACCTGCTACGTCTGCACGCCTCTCACGGCACAAGCCCCACCGCGCCAATGCTCGAGAATAAATTTCCTCGATGTAAGGAAAAGCTATAAAATCCAATTCGAAATATCTACTCGCAGCACTGCCAGCAACTTGGGGTTTGAAATTCAAGGCTGGTATTCCAAGATCATTCCAAGTCTGCGATTCCTGTCACTCACCTTCGACAGGGGATTGCAATTCTCGATTTGGAGCAGTGCCTCGTACGATACTCACCTGCAAAAGAAGGAAAAAAAAATTATAGTGGGTGTGGAGGAGGTGGCGGAAGTGATGGATTTAAGTGATAAGATATGACATACCGTTGCTCCACAGATATTGATAGAGATAACAAGAAAAAAGATATCGGCAAACTAGAAGTTAGAGTCCTAGAAATTGCGTTCTGAAGCTACCAATACAGCAGGAAATGCTTCACTTTGTGCGCACATATAGCTAGTTCTGAGAGACTCGAATGAGCTTGAGTGGCTGCAAACTGCAAGCAACGTGTGTGTAAAAAGTCAATGAATGGCAAGCGAGCGTGATATTGGTATAAAAATTTCCACAAGAGCATGAGATAAACCACAGTTTAAACTTATAATTCTAATGTACCTACGTAAAGCAACGAAAAAATAGCAGTGAACTTGTTGTTTTCTACACGTACAGTCAAAATTAATTTTCCCTGAAGACCAAGGATGTGTTCAAGCTACAGTTAGTTTAATAAATAAATCTGCATCGCAGTAGATCGGTTTTCTATTCTATTTTATCGGGTGAATGACCCATAAATTAGGCATGTTGGTAGTTTTCTTGATTAACAGAAGCTGTTGAAGCTGTGAAAAGTTTATATTTACATTTTAACCCGTGGTCTCATACATCTCTTATTTTGGTGAATTCAGGCAGCTTCATTCAACAACCAGAGCACTCTGAGAGCGCATACTCCCGCCAAGCAAGGGAAAGGTCACGAAACATTGAAATTGGTCCTGAAACTATTATTTTCTTTGCATCAACATTAAAATCTAGACAATAATAACAACTTCTGTAACTTTCTCCAAGATCGCATCATAACTTTTTAAGTTATGTTGCTAACAAACATTCTAACAAACATCAGTCAAACACACTAACAGACCTAATGATCATCACCAAAATTTTATTATATATGTCTATAATCATTAGAAGCAATTCCTGTAAATTTCATATAGATCCGCTCATAATGTTCTGAGTTATGTTGCTAACAAACATAAAATCAAACACAGAGACAAACACACGAACGAAGTAACAAACGGATCATCACACAAATTTGGCCATTTACTCTTCGTAATATGCCTAAAAACTCATGTGAATTTCATAAAAATCCGTTCATAACTTTTTGAGTTATGGCATCAAAAAATTAGAAGCAGACAAACAAACGGAGGGACGGATCTTCCCCAAAAGTTAATCCTCTGTTTCTCCTAACATACCTAACACTCCATGTATACTTTATAGAATTTGTTCACAACTTTTGAGTTATCTCGGTGACAGACAAACTGCGATACAGACAGACAAACATAGAAACTCGACGAAAACATAAGCTCCTTGGCGGAGGTAAATATAGAGACAATCAAATAAACTGACAGATCTTCACAAAAATTTAATCAGTTGCTCCTCGTAACAGTCCCGACAATTCCAGCAAAATTCATGAAGAATCACTCAAAACTATTCGAGTTATGTGAGGTTACAAACAAACGGTTGGACGGAGCTTCATCATCCGTTAATCATTCTTTTCTTCCAACATACGGAATATTCCTGGTAAACTTCATAAGATCCGCTTATAAATTTTTGAGTTATCTTGGTACCAGACGAACAAACAGAATAGCAGGCAGACATACAACCTCATTGCCTTTCGTTGTGCGCCCGCCGTTTTTTGGTTAGCCCTTCATGCCGTTTGTCTTCCCTAACTGTGCTTGTGCGTTGCGTGAGCCCACTCACGGGTTACTGTGGCGTGCTTGTGCGGCACTTGTGGGGACGGCGGTTGGGGCGCCGCGGGTGCACGTATGGCCCTGCAAGTCTGTCGGTTCATTCCCGCGTTTCAACAAACAGTCAGATAAAAAACACAGGATAAACACAGGTAATAATACTCTCACATAAAACGATTATCCATAATAGAAATGTGAAGGGTTTTAATCTTTTTACTTTCTATATCGCTTGGTTCGGTTAATTATGGTAGAAGCATACAACAATCAGTATTGCCAATAAGTGGTAGTGGTAATTGCAACACATCATAGAATCTTAAAGTCTTACTCTGGAATGTTCATGATTATTTAACATTTTTGCCCTACTCGTGGCTACCCCGGGGTACGACTCATCGTCCGCCTGTACCAGACGCCAGTAATCATTTTACAAATACTGCAGCTACCGCCCGCTCGGTACCAAACATGACACATGTGATACTGTGCAGCTGTACCGGCCGGTGCCAAATATCATGAAATATGTCACACATGATGCAGCTGTACCTGCCGGCACCAGCAAGGCACAGGGTGCGGGCAACGTTAAGCATCGTAACGACACCATTTCGAGTCCGCTCGAAGCAGCTTCAGCCGCGCGTTTCAATGGAATTTCTCGCAGTGAAAAGAAAAGACTCTTTCTTTGAGGGAGAAAAAGTTGCATTGAGTTGCACTAAATCTGCCAAGAATTTTGAGGGAGAGTCTCGTAATAAAGATAACTGAGAAATGTCCCTGCCGCATAAAGGCTTCCTCGCTGATAAATGCCTTCCAAAATAAATAGGACTATAGAAATTAATGAACGGGCGGACATTTTGGAAGTTAAAGCGGTGCGTAAAATACGTACTTAGTAGCGCACGAACTAATGAATAGGGGGATATTTTAAATTTAAAAGCGATACCTATAATTCAGCCTTATAATAGCGCAACTATTATGAACAGGTAGGTTGTTTTATTGTATAAGAGATGTAAAGAGTTTCTTCCGAGCGTAGCTCTAGGGTGGTATCAGCTCGCAGTGGTCGGACGAGACGGTCGTACGCCGCATGTCCTGAGCACAGCAAGGAGGTTTAATGGAAAGGAGGGAGCAACTAGCCGCGTCTGTGAAGCTCAAATTTCCAGAATGGCTGAAGTCTTCCTGCGCAAATGTATTGCAACACTAGGGTATGTTTCACTTTATGGAAGTTTTCTGAGTATTACCTTGAAAAAATACCTGTATACACTACAATGTCCTCGTTTCTAGGCGGGAATCAACGAACACAAAATTGTATTTACTGCAATGTACGAGGAATGGCTGAAAGGCTGTGGCGTCTGGAAGGCTGCAGCATTGAGGTCGGGCAGAGAAAGCTATAAGAGAAAATAAAGTGTACGGGCCTATCGGACGGAATATGCACTTTATTAGCTTACTTCTGCCACTAGTCATCAGACTGCACTTAACGCACTTTATATATACTGTAGTTTGAAGGATGTATTTCCTAGAGAACTGCGCGGCCTGTAATCATCCACGCGGGAAAAGTTGGAAAGCTGGCTTCACTGGCGTACAGCGGACCGTTCGTGCTCTCTTCAGGCTATTAAACCTCCTTGGTGCAGCTGGCGGTGCAGCAGTAATAACCGCGCTGCGTCAACTCTGTTCTTTCCTTCCAACTACCAGAAAGCTATGCAGTCATTTTTCGCTAGTTCTGGGGAGCTCTGTAACACGTCAATGGAAGAATATATAAAATACTGATCAGATGTGGCCTTAATTTAGGCAAAGGAAACCAAGCAAACAAAGTGAGTCCACCGAGATGTGACTAGTGCCCTCGAAGGGAAAGTGTATAGGATCTGACAGTTTGTGGACACAATGTATAGACCATCACAGAGTGCTATGGAGAAAGCAGAAGCGAGGTTGTTTTGAGACAGTTTGTGTGTATGCGTTTCCGCGTTTATCTATCTATGGGGTAGCATCTTCTGGGTGATGGTGCATGCCCTGGTCTGTCCGGGAGGCTAACTCTTTAGTAACACATTACATTGACCTCGATATGGATGGGCTTTGGACGAATTCATGAATGTGCGTCTATCTGCGTTTGCACAATTATCATTGTCCCTCAGGGTGATGGTACAAGCCCCCTGAGGGCTGCGTGTGACACTACGGTTGCTGCTTGTATCCACAGACAAAGGCAGACACGGACACACAATTTTTAAGTGCATTTCACTTCGACTGTTCCAAAGCGTTTGACGTCAGGTGGCGCGGGAGACATCGGAACAGTACAGGTATCATGGCTACCAATATCTATATAATAATTCTGCTTGACGTTGGTTAGATAGTACGATCGTAACGCTTTTATCGGTATTAGATAGTATGGGGGATTAGGACTTCTTTGACGTATGCTTGATACTTCCTGTAAAAGGATCAATAGCAGATGGAGTCAAGTTGGAATTTAAACTGCTAGTGCTCGCAAATCTAAGGTAGAAGAGGTTCACTGCCTGACTTGGAACATTTTTCACCCTGGGCATCATAACTGTTCTGTAGAATTTCCATCGGTTCCTTCAGTATTAGATAAGGGAAAATTAGGATGATGCGGATCTGAGATGTCACTTAAGAACATTGCTTATGTTTAGTTGAATTTGTACAGGTTCCAGCTAGTACAATTTAATGCGAGCGATGAATTATTACGTGCATCGTCGTCCCTGATTTCTTTGCAAAAATTTGTATTATAATTCTTGATGTCTTGAGATGGCATTATATCAAATACTGTAGAATATGAAGAGAAGCACAAAGTACCTTGTGCTTCTCTTCATATTTTACAGTATTATAATTCTTCTTGTCATTTGTTAGTTAGTTCGACTGCGACGCTTTTACCAGTATTAGACAGGGAAAATTTACAGTATCCTTGATACGACCTGGGGAGGGATCAAATGGAGAAGGAGTCAACTTCAAATTTAAGCTGATAGCTACTGCTCGCAGGTCATAGGTAGCTCATTCACTGTCTAACTTGGAACATATTTCATACCAAGAAGTTTTAACCTCCTTGTTTCACACTTCGTATGCAGTATGCATGAAACTAATTTGACTGAAGAACACTACTTTTGTCCTGTAGAGTTTCCGCATGTTCCAGCTAGGACAGAAGAAATGCTCCTCTGTCCTCACAGCTTATGTCATCATTGTTCTAGTTAAGTAAGGACTAACCTCCATAATTGTCATCCCCCTGTATCCACGATACCCGACTTGAGAACATCTTTCCTGCACATTGCATGCTAATTTTTATTTGAGTGACTGAAGAGTCTGCCAGCACAGAGACCTACTTAAACCTCAGTAATCAGAGAATGATCGATGTACAAACATATGCATTGTATTCCTATTTGGGTACAGTCGTGTGGAGCGCTGCCAGTGACCGTAGGTGATAAAAATCATAAAGTCAAGCCGGGAAGACTATAGGACGAATGTGTGCCCTCCATTGGTTTGCAGTGTCTTGTGTGTACTCCACTGGTTTGCTGTGTCTTGTATACGTGCACTCCACTGGTTTGTTGTGTCTTGTGTGTACTCCACTGGTTTGCTGTGTCTTGTGTGTACTCCACTATTTTGCTGTTTCCTATGTGATTTCACTGGGTTGCAATGTGCTGCTGTTAGTTCACGACGTACAAAATAAGTAGATGATCAACGAAGCATGGGAGAAGCGATATTTCAAGGTGCCGAAGAAAAATCAAGTTTTTTTCCAGCTTCTTTTTTCCTTTTGACCGGCAGTTAGCGCTCGAGAGCAAAAATTTTTATGTACTGCATTTGTAGCATGGTATATACACTCTACGTAGCTAGGAATTTAATTAAATTCGGTGATGCTTCTCTGTTGCTAACATAAACTGAGTTATTTTTGCGTGTAATAAATTTGAAGAAAGCAGTGTGCTGTTCAGAGGAATGTAATTTTCTTGGCGGTCGTAGCGTATGCTTCAAAATCATATTAGTAGCAAAAGATTAATCAGTGAAGAAGGGTCATCATAAAGTTTTCCCTGTCGTTTTTGACAGGGAGGGCCCTTCTGTGAAATAGTATTGTCTAACGTTCTACAATGCTGAACTGGTCAATAGCATCAGTCAGAGTATTAGAATGCAAGTAATTCTACTGCTACTCATTACCGTCTCTAGATAATATGACTAATATTTAAATACTGGTAGAGAACTCAACAGGCTGCGAGAGCCCAGAAGGCTCACAGAAATGCGTAATAAAACTAAAAGAAAGGCAAGGTAGGCAGGAGCTGTGCTGCGAGCCAGGGCTTCTTTGGGCTCATATTGAAGAGGCGGGGGCTGTTGGGACCTCACGGTTGCTCGGCACCGAACAAAACTGCAGCAAATGCAGTCCAAATTGTGAGCAAAAGACGGTGTGCAGGCGGCTATAGCGCGTCTATTTTGGAGCAAGCAACCTAATATCGGAGGCCGGCAGGGAGCGAGCGCCAGACTCATACAAGGCAACAGGAAGCAGCACCAGCGTCTGAAAGGGCGGCCAGCTCTTCAGGAAATGCTCAATGTTTCCACTGCGGACGCTTCGGTGCTTCCAAAATGAATGCAAACTGTGACAAATTCTACCTCGGGGGCGCTTCAAACAAAATATTCGCAAATATTCCCTAATGAACGAACGGCTGCGCTGGTAAAAATTGAAACAAGGTGGATGAAAGAAGCGCCCTTAGTGTCAATAACTTAGCGTGATGAGGGGCATCAGGTGTAGTGGACTGCATGAGTAGTTGCGGTGTCTGTCTCTAGCGAACTGGTTGCATCGAATGAAGACGGATACGTTGGAGGTGTGAGCGAAGTCGTACCCTGACATATCTAGGCGAACATATAGTAAATATCGAAGTGCGTTGTTTGAGGTAGGAGGATCGTGTGGAATCGTATTGGCATATCACTGCAGTTAACTGGACCAAATGTAAAAATTGGCATCTTGGCTCTTTTTAAAATATAAGACGCTTGTAAATCGGATAGGACTCCCTCTGTGGCGTCGTGCAAAGCCGTGCGCTGTGCCAAACGCCATTTTTGTGTTGTTATTACAAAGCTACATCAAAGAATAGGCAAAGACATGCGGGCTGGTTGCTCGAGTATATTATACGATATTGTTAAGAACGCAAGGTTGCATGGAATTTTGCTTTTAGGCTACTGATTTCTGCCTCGTTAAGCAATGCTTTAAAGTTTTGCAGGCAAGCAGACGATACAAAGAAGCAACTGAAATGATATGAGCAGCAGCAGTTAACTGTCTCAAAATGCCCGTCTAAAATGTACAAGCACTGGGATTGAAATAGCAGGAGGATCTGTACTTGCTGTACACCGATGATTACTTTCATATAGTAAGTTTTTTCAATGGCAATAAAGTCATAAAAAATCCAACAGAGGACCTCAAGGTGTGAAGAGCTAAATTTTTGCATGTTCGCTGCTGCACAGCAGGAAAGCTGTTGCTCCCGTACTGGACACGCATATTCAGTACTAGCTCATATCGATCACAACGTTCTGTTTTGGCACCTAAGTAACAGGCAGCACCAGCAGGGACTCTTTTCCCTACTTTTCACCGCGGTTAGGCTTATTTGGCGGCGCACTAACCCAAACTCCGCGGCGAACCTTTACCGCATTTTGTGGGGGCGGCCGCTGTATGCAAGCGCCAGGCGCCCCTCATTGTTTAGACTTGTTTAGCGAGATGGATTTATCAGGGGCGCGAGACTCCGGCGTCGCAGTAACGATGACTGAAAAATTTTGCGTCCACCAGCTAAAATCAGACGCTGGCGGGCAGTGGAGGGGAAGATGTGAGGAGCACTCGGCGGTGTGAGGAGCGTGCTGATGTGTGGAGGGCAGTAGAGGGGAAGATGTGAGGAGCACTCGGCGGTGTGAGGAGCGTGCTGATGTGTGGAGGGCAGTGGAGGGGAAGATGTGAGGAGCACTCGGCGGTGTGAGGAGCGTGCTGATGTGTGGAGGGCAGTGGAGGGAAAGATGTGAGGAGCACCCGGCGGTGTGAGGGTCGAGCGTACTGATGTGTGGAGGGGAGTGGAGTGAGGCCTGACGGGCAGTGGAGGGGAAGATGTGAGGAGCACTCAGTGGTGTGAGGAGCGTGCTGATGCGTGGAGAGCAGCGGAGTGAGGCAGGGAAGATGATAAGCCCTACACGCTTCACCACTTACGGGTGCTGCTGTACGACGTGCGCATTGCACTCGTATTTTTGAACTTAATCCAGCGTGTGTGACTGTACTTGAATTTTCTCGTATTTAGTATCTTCATCAGCTACTGATTCTTCCTATTGCATCTGATGAGTACAGTGGCAGGCTGTCGAACGCGAGCGTTGTGGGACGCCATGTCGCACGACGCCAAACCGTCAGCTGACGTCGAAATTTGAGTCAGTCAAAAGGTCGTCAGAAGGCAGTGGGCAGTCTGTGAAGTGTCAGGTTCTGACAGCTTCAGTTGAGTAGATAGCGTATGTAATTAACGTGTAGATTATGCAGCAAGTAGGCTACATGAACAGTGGAAACTGCATTGCTCTGAGCAGACAATGTGCATCAGCGTGTACTGTCAAGCGCAGTAGACGTAGGCCAATGTAGGCTTGTGTAGGGTTCTGCAGGCCATTACAAGCCTAGGCAAGACACTACTGGCTGGTGCAGGTCGGTGCAGGGCAATATTGGCCGGTGCAGATCGGTGCAGGACAATGCTGGCTGGTGCAGGCCGGTGCAGGACAATGCTGGCTGGTGCAGGTCGGTGCAGGACAATGCTGGCTGGTGCAGGCCGGTGCAGGACAATGCTGGCTGGTGCAGGCCGGTGCAGGACAATGCTGACTGGTGCAGATCGGTGCAGGACAATGCTGGCTGGTGCAGGCCGGTGCAGGACAATGCTGGCTGGTGCAGGCCGGTGCAGGACAATGCTGGCTGGTGCAGGCCGGTGCAGGACAATGCTGGCTGGTGCAGGCCGGGGGAGAACTTCAGTCGCACACGACAGTAACGACACGAGTGGAAGAGAGCGAGCCGCAAAAATAAGAGCACAGCGCCAGTACGGTAAGAGTTCGTGTCATAAAACAGCAGTAAAGAGCGCGAGCGAAGAGCCGCCTATGACAAGCAGGCTGATGTATGTGTGTGGATGGTTCATATCAGTGCCACATATCATATGCTGCTTAATACTGCCTGTACGGTGGCGTTTAACGTGTTCAGTATTAAGTTATATCTACTGTGTTATGTTATGTGCCAGCTGTCATGCGACATGTACAGTGGCATGCTTGGTTGTACAGTGTCACATAACATGTACAGTGTCATGCTTGGATGTACAGTGTCAAGTAACATGTACAGTGTCAAGTAACATGTACAGTGTCATGCTTGGTTGTACAGTGTCACATAACATGTACAGTGTCATGCTTGGATGTACAGTGTCACATAACATGTACAGTGGCATG